>JAPPVO010000003.1:7410844-7740843 GCA_030407325.1 Camellia japonica
CTAACCGTGATATACGTTTTGAAAACTTTATGCGTTCTTATACCGATTATTAACCTAGAATTACTATGTGATGCGCACAACACAAAAGTATAGACTAGATTGCCTAATTCGGAGATAATCATTGCATATCCGTTTTGTCTCGAAAAACGTGTTGGTTTTTGCTACTCGCAAGTAGGCTAAAATACGGATTTCAACGAGTTGTTCCAATTTAGGCAATCTAACCTTCACCCACAGGCATTCAAGCAGTTTATCACACATAAGCATTTAGCCGCATGGTAAGCATACTGTCATGGCAACATTCACACGCATGTGGTATGCTAAAGCGTAAAATACTTACATTGTACTCCGTGCCAAAACAATAACCCGGTTAGCAAACATGCATGACCTAGTTCATGTTAGAGTGGCTAATGCAACACAGGCATAGATGCAATCTAGAGTAGGCTCAGCTAACCTAGACATGGCATGTGAAATGCTACAACTATCACGTACTCAATTTGGAATTGAAAGTACGATGCAGTTTGCATGATGTGCCGAGCCCGATGTATGTAAACAAATGCATGAATGCACGCATGCATCGCATAAGGTATGCTAATTTAAAATGCCCTAATTTACCACTGTAAGCGGATAAATAAAAGGGTTAGAAAGAAGTGGGGATTGGAAGACATACACCCACTCACACACACTTATTACAAAACATGCCCTCACACGGAGAGACCAAAATAATAATACAGTCCGGAAATAATACAGTCCAAAAGAAAGAATGGATTATTACAAAATTCTAATTATTAAAATTAAATCAAGTAATTAAAAGAAGGGGGGGGGGCCTCAGCCCTGCCTCGGGATGTGCGAATGATGCATGCTCGTTGCGACTTGCCCGGAAAAGCCTACACCGTGCCACTGCTGCCTCTGTTTTTGCTGCCCTGCCTCTCCAAAAATTACCAAAGTCCCAGGGATCCTTCCTTGTGTGCTTCTGAGTGCCACCGGCTGCAAAATATTATATCGGCCAGAGATATAGTGCCGGTCGGCACTCTTTCCTGCCGGTCGGCACAAAGTTCCTGCAGAAGACAGTTGACAGCAGCAGCAGACAGCAGTGCATGGTATTGGATTTTTGGACATATTTATGCATGGCCAATGCTTCCCTCTCATGAATGGGACTCAAGGGAGCATGGCTCTTGGTTCTAGGGCTATCAATTTTGCACTTTGGTGCATGATAGCCTAAGAACCAAGGTTGCATTTTCAATGGAAAAAATGCATGCAAACAAACAAATGAAACCAAAACCTTATCATGCTTAAGGTCAAAGGCCTTGGTGACTTGGGGAATGGAGGTGTGTTTTGCCACTTGAAGTGCAAACACCCCTCACTTCCCACACTTGGTTTGACACCCCAAACCAAGTAATGAAATGCATGTATGCAACATGGCTCGATGATGCAACCTAATAATGCAACTTTCATGTTAAGTATGCAATGCCAATCATACAAGATGCAACATGCAATGTTAACATGAACAAGTCAACAATGGGGCCAACATTTCACAACACTTAGTTAATCAAACATGCAACAATCATAAAGCAAGCATGCCATGGATTTAACTACAATGAGGCAGCCTTCAACAACCCCAAAAACAGTAGCAAAACATGCCTAAAGTAGTGACCAATGAACATGCCAATATGCAAACCAAATAAGGCCAAGTTTAAGGCACCAAAAGGAGCACACCTTGCTACCATTAACAAGACCAAACATGGTATATACCAAGCAAACAAAAAAACAGATTTCTAGCATGCAAAATGAGCCCAAATCCCCCTCATGGCAGCCCCAAAATGCATTGATTATGCAAGCCTACACAATGCCACTTCTTAGGCATAAAAGAGGACCCCTTCGAATCATGAAAATGGTCACATATGTAAGCATACACACATGCTTTATGGACTGAAATAGGGTCACAAATGATGCCAAATCATGAGGATGATCAATGTTGAACATACTAGGAACCAAAATGCATGAGGCTTACAAGCCTAGAATACAAAACAACCATGTCAAGCATCCCAAATGTGACGAAATCAGTGGCTCACAGCCCTCTAACATGGCAAAATAGTGCTAGCATCTTCATGAAACTAAGCTAAAACATGCAAGAAAACATGACCTCAAAGCATGGCATTTTCTAGGCATAAGAGAGCATTTCAAAGCAAACATGAGAGGCATGTTAAGGACTATAAAAACAACCTAAAATAGGGGTATCACATATCATATTAACCACAAAAATGCTCTGAAATGAAACTAAAGCCTACTATGCAAACATGCTATTATTGAGCTCAAAACAAAGGCAAGCAAAGAGCTAAGGGGAGAGGGGTGTCCCTCCCCTATTTGAGGCTCGAAAATATCATCCTCACCACTGAAAATCCACTGATTTTCAGTGGTGAGAAGATCAAAGAACACCAAAACAAGAAGGCCTAAGGAAAAGGCACCAAAGATGGCCAAACAAGGCTTAAAGTGATGAGGCTTAACTCAAACCATAAAATGACCTTAATGAAGGTTCAAGAACAAGTAAAAACAAGACTTTTTTATCTTAAACACAAACTCAAAAACACAAAGTAAGGAGGGTAGAAAGAGGTTGCAAGAATGGGGAATCTAAAGCAAAAGCTTACCCTTGAAGAACACTTGAAGAACAAAGGTTCCAGCCACCCTCTAGTGATCAAAACCAGCCCAAAACTTCAACAAACAACCTTCCAAGCCTCCTAATCTCGAGCTAGGGTGTAATGGTGTGTGTTTTAGTGCAAAAGTAAGGTGAATCACACTATTTGGTCCCAAAAACACACACACAAGGAGGGAGAAGGAGATATAGATATATATGGATGTATATCAGAGAATATATGCCTAAGCTCTGGTTTTTGACCTAAAGTTGCTAACCCTAAACAATGGAGATGAATGCAAGTATATATAGGCCAAAAACTAAGCCAAAACTTAATGACTAAGTAAGGCCAAAAGGGTTCAAGGGGTGCAAAGGGTTCCTAGCTTCTAAGGGAAGCCAAGACAGCTGGCCAAGCTTCTCCAAGAAGCTTGGCCAAGGGTTCAAGCTTCTAGAAGCTTCAAGGGGGTTCAAAAGGGCAAAGGGTGCAATGTTATGCACGGGGAGGAGTGATGGTGTAATCCAGCTGGCACAGCTGTCATGCACCATCCTCAGAGGGGTTCATAAGGGTCACCGGCCGGCCAAAACAGTCACCGGCAAAAAAGGTGCCGGCCGGCATCATACAGTGCCGATCGGCCAAGGATCTGGATAAAAGAGTGCCGATGGCTACTAGGGAGAGCCGGTGGAGGTGTGAGGCAGCCGGTGGGTTCTAGGGATGGCTAACAGGCCTTCCCCTACCCTCAAATGCAAACACACACAAGCCTTGGTGGAAAACCAAGCACAGAACAAACCGGTTAAGAGATCCTGAGGCACGGCGCGCAGTCGGGACCTCCGGGAACTCAAAACGAACACAAACATGGATAATCACCGGGTGTTCAAGCGGTGATGTCCAAGTCTTGAGGACGGTCAAAAATGGGGTGTCTACAGGCATGCAAGCCAGGGGGTGCCTCGCTTCTGATGAATGATGTATGCTGGGCTGCCTTGCGCGGAAATCCACTGGGATGCCCCGATTAGCCTCTGTTTGCAATGCTCCTTGAAATGCGTGCCAAGCCTCGGAAGACTGCTGATTCTCTATTTTGCTGCAACAGAGAGCAGGAAAGGGGCATAGCAATGTATTTCACAAATATATGCATGCCTCGATTCTCGTGCCACCAATCACGCATATCGATGCATGATGGCCGAGGAACCGAATTGCACAACTCAATATAGAATGAATGCACATGAATGCTGCAACAAAACCTAACTCCATCATGGGTTATCCGGAGTGTCGGTGACTGGGGAATTGAGACCCGTTTCGTCACTCGGAGTACGAAACGTGCCTCGTTTCCCGTGCCCGGGCTAACTCCTATCCCGAACACGATGCGATATGCATGATATGCATGAAATGCAACTAAGATACAGCCTAGTATGCACAATGCTGTAAGAATGAGATGAAAATGAGACGCCTCGAAAAGCGCGCACGCGTGCACGCAAACTGAGGCGATGATGTGAAATGCAAATCGGATAAAACCGAAGTGCCTCGAAATGCGTGCACACGGGCACGCAAACCGAGACGATGATGTGAAATGCAAAATCGGATAAAACCGAAGTGCCTCAAAATGTGTGCCCACAGGCACGCACACCGAGGCAATGATATGAAGTGGAAATCGGATAAAACTGAAGTGCCTCGAAATGTGTGCCCACAGGCACGCACACCGAGGCGATGATATGAAGTGGAAATCGGATAAAACCGAAGTGCCTCGAAATGTGTGCCCACAGGCACGCACACCGAGGCGATGATATGAAGAGATGGAAATGTAAATTGGGCTTATACTGACATGAATGGACCTCAGCCACACTCACGTCAGATGCCGTCGGATAAAACAGAGGTGTCTCGAAGTGCGTGCCCACGAGCACGCAAACCGAGACATGGCCCGAAGGCATGAACTGGCACGGGAAATGATATGCAAGCATGCAAACCAAATTTCAACACCTAAATAAAGGGGAAAGCAGCCCCGAAATGGTACGAAATTACAACCAATGCATGAAATCATCCCGAAATGTGATTTTAAGTACCCGAAATGGCCTACGGCTATGCTAAACATGCAAAATTGATACATGAAGGCAAAAACAGTAGCAAGGCACCCCCAAATATGGTATTTTTTCAGTAACAAACAAAGCTAAATAACAACCACAAGCATGGCAAAAATAGCATGCAAAAATGGGGAAAAAGAGGGAGATTACAAAGCAAGTAGTATATACAATGCCCAAACCAGAAAAATCAGTTCTACAAAATTAAAGAGGGACCAAAAACATGCACATTTACAGTAGATTAGATCCTCCAATTCAGTATGTAGATATGCTTAAAATAGCATGCAAAAATGAGCCAATAAAGGGGTACAACATGAGGTATCATAAGAAATCACCAAACAACTTTGGACCCTTAACAAAACATGAAGAATTGGTCATTTTAAGACATTCTCTAAGCCTGATGAAGGCTCAAATCAGTGGCCAAATAAGCTCAAAAAGGCATTCAAGATGGGGCCAAAGAGAGGTATAAAGAGAGGTACAACATGGAGACCTCAAACAATATTGGTCCCTTCTACAATGTTGTAGAGGGACACAAAATAAGCTCATAATCAATTTATAGAATGCTCCAAAAATAAATGCATATAGGCTAAAAGTAGCATGCAAGTTTACGGTAAAATGGAGGAATTTCAAAGGAAGTGCATGCTAGAGAGACCAAACATGGTTGAGCCCTTCTTCAATATTGAATAGGGGCTCAACATAAGCCCACTCATAGTTTATGTTATGCTCGAAATCAGATCACACATAATCCAAACAAAGCATGCAATTTAATGGCATAAAGAGTGATATTGAAGAAAGTACATGAAGGAGATGCCAAACAGGATTGAGCCCTTCTACAATGTTGTAGAGGGGCTCAAAATAAGCACAAAACCAGAAGGGGTCAGAGCCCAAAACAGATCACAAGTAGGGTAAAGATTTGAAGCAAGATTATGCAAGAAAAATGGAACTAGAGGCTTACCCTTGAAGACTATGCTTTTGCTACCTCTTGCCTTGATGAAAGTTGCTTCTTAGCCCTTGAAAAGCACTCCTTTGCTGCTGGAATGAAGGTGGTGTTGGTGGTGCTTATGGTTGATGAAGGATTGGCCTAGGAACTCAAAGGTTTTTAGGATTTTTGAATAGGAAAATGGAGGTTTTTGGAGAGAGGTTTGTGAGATCAAAATTTCTAACCCTAGCAAAGGAGGAGGACCACCCTTCAAATAGGCAAGAAAGGGTGTAAAAGGGGAGGGAAATGGAGGCAAGATTTCCCTCCCAAAATATCCCCCGGATGCCGGGATATTTGAAAAATATCCGGACAGCTGGAAAGGGCTGGAAAGCAGAAAGCTGGCCGGCCAGGTAAATTTCTGGGAGGTGGCCGGCCGGCCACCCCACCTGGTCGGCCAGCCACTCACCCTGGCCGGCCGGCCATGGCCCAAAAATGAAGTGCAAAATTGCTGGCCGACCACCATGTGTTGGTGTCCTCCCAGGTGTGTAGAATAAGGCCCCAAGGTCGGAAATTGGCAACACTGAAGCAGGAGTCACAACATAGAGCTTGAAGGAGAGGCTCAAAAATGAAATCCACAATTGCTGGCCGACCACCAACTTTTAGGGTCCTCCCAGATGTGTAGAACAAGGTTCCAAGGTCGGAAATTGGCAACACTGAAGCAGGAGCCACAACATAGAGCTTGAAGGAGGGGCTCAAAAATGAAATCCACAATTGCTGGCCGACCAGTAGTTTTTAGGGTCCTCCCATGTCCCCTGATCACAGATATGTAGCTTTGGTTGGAAGAAAATGGACCTAGGGTGTTCAACATTAGCCCGGAAGTGAGCAAAACGGGCGCCGGAGGAGCGAAACTGGTTATCTGGGATAATTGCGGGCCTCCTACCCTCCAGTGATCTTCCTAATGCTGAAACAGAGGTACCTGCCAAAATTGAACAAAAACTAATGAGAAATGAACGCTCGGGGCCCAAACCGCGCAGTTCGGGGTCCCGAAAATGGGCTGTAGGCACCGGAAGTGGTGTTCAGCAGCGAAGTGGGTATCAGAGGCCCCAGTGTTCCTCGGAATGATAAAACAGAGGTACCTGCCAAAAACCGGAGAAAATCGATGCGAATGAATGCTCGGGGGCCAAACCGCGAGGTTCGGGGCCCGAAAACCGGCTGTAAGCACCGAAAGTGGCATTCAGCCACGAAGTGGGTATCTGGGACCCCAGTGTGCCCTGTTATGACAAAACAGAGGTACCTGCCAAGAACCGGAGGAATCGGAGACGGTTGGGCGATCCGAACCGAGGCACACGGCCTGACGGCTCCGAAAACCGGGAACCGGGCTCCGAAATGGGCAAAATGGCCTACGGCCACGAAAAGTAGCGCACGGCCACCGAGAGATGGTCTACAAGACTACTCCCTTCCCTCAGGAAAGAAAACAGAGAAAACCGAGTCTGGTTCGCAAACCGAGGCAAGGCACAAAAGAGGATTCGGAACTCCGGAGGCAGGGCGCACGGCCGCGACTCTGAGACTTCTGAACGAGCACAGTATGCAACATCACCGAGCGCTCAATCGGTGACGTCTGAGTCTTAAGGTCGGTCAAAAATGGGATGTCTACATCAGCAGAAATCCATATTCTTTTCATACGTTTGTGAGCTACTGAGATAATGTTATGATGAAGTTGAGTGTACTTCTGTCTCTCATCAATTGAATTCTAATCCATATGACCACACCATGCTCTTTTTTTTTTTTTTTTTTTTTTCTTTTAGACATAAAGAACTACACTTCCATATTTTTAGTCAAAATAGACTGATAGTTTCAACAAAGATTTGTACTCTCTCCCCCATTGAGTACATTATTATGTACAAGGACAAGTTCCATTAGAAGTCGACTATTAATTTTGACTACGTATTTAACCAGCATTTATGGGCAAGGTCATGTGGTAATCCCAACTTGTTATTGATTGAAACATGAAGCCTTGGTATTTTTATGTTGAGTTTTGAGAGATAACCAACTTGTTATTGATTGAAACATGAAGCCTTGGTACTTTTATGTTGAGTTTTGAGAGATAAGAGGACAAATAACAGAGTATGTGGAGTATATTCAAATCTACCAAATAAATTCCTAATACAACATAGGAAACTACTCCCTAAAAATAAGAAATTAAATATTGATAAGATAGTAATTAGGCTATAATTAAAAATAAAATAAGTAAATTTTTGGATTCTTGGACAAGGATGTAGGTACATGTACAGGAATGAATTCTTGGATCGTCCTTTGATATGGGCAACAGTTACTATGTATTTACCCCAAGTTGTGATCAGCTAGTGACTTGAATTCATTTTTATCTTTGCAGGATTTCATAATGATGGATCCCTCGTCATTGTATGCCAGCTCCAGGAATTTTTCTGATCAATATGGAGACATGAGGCTAGACATCGACGACATGAGTTATGAGGTGGTTAAATTTAACTGTTAAAAAAGTCATTTTTGTTGTCTTCCCCAACTATTACTAATGTGAAGTTGGTTGGTTGCTAAGAATATGAAAAAGAAAGAAAATGGGGAAGACAATGAAATTATCTATTTTGCTTTTGCTGTTATTTTTGTCCATTTGCGTGGTTTCTGAAAGCCTTGGGCTTTTACCTTTTAAGTGAACTGATATGTAGTTTTGGGATTTCTTCACTCCCAAACCTGTACCCTTTTATTACCACATATAAACCCTAGCAATCAGCATAATTTTACTAAGCTTTTGAGCACAAAAGCCTTACAGTAGCCTTTTTTTTTCCCTGCTGCCTTACATAATTTTCATGCTGCCTTACTATCAATATCTTTCTAAAATATGTTTCAATTGGAAACTAAATCTTAATTATTGTTTTAACTACTCAATACGACAAGATGTAGAATGTCTGCATTTTTTAATATTTTCAACTTTAAACTAGTTATTTATTTATGATTTTCAGCTCTTATTTCTCAGAAATAGTAATATATTTGGTTCACTATATTTCAGAAGCCGTCGATTTGTGCACCAGGCAAAGGTTGATGCAATTTGCTTCAACAAAAATGTGTGAACGAATTGACATCCCTCAGATTTCCTTGGGGCTTTTGAATGGCATGGTCAAATCTGATTTTCCTAATGAGAAGTCCCATGCTCAATGCAAGAAGAGACAAGTAAGGATCATAGTCATGTTTGTTTTATGATGAATTCTTTCTGCTTCATGAGAAAGTTAAGGGTAACTTCTGAGGATAAAGAACTCAAGTTTCTTCTTACTGGGTGAATTAATAGCGGTTGTTGTTTCGCATAGATACCCCTCGTAATTGGGAAATTATATCGACAACCCTATTAGTTGCTGATGTAGTATGGCCCATGGTTGGTGTTCAAGCTAGGCCTATGATTGAAGTTAGTCACATTAAGCTAATCCTATCTTAACTTAGCCTGAGCTTGGATGTAGGTAGTATAGTAAACCAACCTGGTTTAGTCCTTTAATAGGAAATTGAGCCAGACCAATCCTATAAATATACAAAACTATATTAAGTTAATACTGATTAGAAATATAAATGAACTAAATTAGAACTACATAAAATTTGACACTTATCATGTGTCATTGTCTGTGTTGGGCTGGGCTTAAATTTCTATAGCCCCATCCAAAAGTCCCAGTGGCAAGAAATTCAGGTCCAAATGGTTCTACAGGCGTGTCATGGCCGCTCATCCCTTCTTGGATTGTTAATAGTTGCCTATGGCTGAAGAGATGTGATGCAAGGTGGTTCACATGTGCATTGATATGATGGAAACATTCTGCTTATCAGTTACAAAGGCCAAATTTTGTGGAATTTCTAAGTGATCCAAGTGAGGGATACAGAATATTTATGCCAAGTATAGCTACTTTCTAAGTAGTTCATGAATTTTAATTATGCCATTGTAGGCGTTCAAATAATTTAACCAAAAAATATCTCTTCACTAGTTTAAAGCTAATCATTCTAATTTGCTAATGTAGGTAAATATTCTTGAAGAACTGTTATGTTCTGCTAATAATAGAACAACTGAACAGCAAACAATCATTGATATGATGGAAAAATTCTGCTTATCAGTTACAAAGGCCAAATTTTGTGGAATTTCTAAGTGATCCAAGTGAGGGATACAGAATATTTATGCCAAGTATAGCTACTTTCTAAGTAGTTCATGAATTTTAATTATGCCATTGTAGGCGTTCAAATAATTTAACCAAAAAATATCTCTTCACTAGTTTAAAGCTAATCATTCTAATTTGCTAATGTAGGTAAATATTCTTGAAGAACTGTTATGTTCTGCTAATAATAGAACAACTGAACTGCAAACAATTGGAAGCTTGCTTACAAAAGTAAAAAATTCAAAGGTACAACACCCCCCCCCCTCCCTCCCCATTATTGGCATGTTTTGATGATATTAAACTCGAATGTTTGTTGGATCTGCTTGGTTTATTTTTTGTTGTAGGAATGGGACATCATAAATCTAATTTTTTATTTTAGTGAAGAGAAGAAAACAAATTAATGTGGTTGTGTTGTGTTTAGATGAACAATAAATAAAAGAGAACATGTATTATTTTATTTTTAATGTTTTGCATTTAGTTAGACAAATTAGTTTTTACTTTTTATTTTAATTATACAGCATTATACAAATATTTAAGTTACCTAGCTAATAGGACTTGCACAACTTAATAAGGTTGTGTCCTATTATGAGTGTCTTGATGCACAACTCAAAAATGCTGTGTCCCAAACATGAGGTTGGCTACAAGAATTTTGTTTCAACATTCACGGATAGAAATAGGAAAATGTTGAACAGCCAGCACACTATTTTATTTTATTTTATTTTATTTTTATTTTTATTTTTATTTTTATTTTATTTTTGTTAAGCAAAGCACCTTTATGTAGAACTGAAGCAAATAAAAAACTGATGCTTCCCATTTTCTAAACTTAAAAAACTACAGTGAGTCTCAAAATGCCATACCATCTATTGGGCAAGAATTTAGCTCTGTTTTCCTTGGTGATAAGAATGTTGCATTGATGGTTGTTTCTGATGTCTGGGTAAAGGTATATTACTCTTGATTTGTGCATACATTTTTTATTTTAATATCGAATTTTGGTTGTCTATGGGTGGGTAATTGTTGAATCTGCTGGATGCAGGTTAGGGATTAGGGTCAACAAAAAGAAGATGCTAGTCCTTTCTTAGCAGAACTGCTATGTCTTGAAGAGCAAGCCAAGCAACAAGGGCTAGGACGTTGGACCAGGTTAGTCTAAGTTCTTTACTTCTATTTTCTCCCCATACTTTTCCTATTTTTCTAGTATAGTGGAGCAGCTATAGTATAAGTTCTGTATCTTCCCCTCCTATTTTGTCCATGCCATAATAGCAACATAGTGCACTAGCACTATAAAAACCGATTCTTGACTTGCGCTAAGAAATTTATAGTAGTGTTTTTGTTTTCAAAAGAATGAGTGCTATGCTGACAGGCTTGCCAACTATTACTGGTTAAAAACAACCCTATATAATTTTCTTTCAATTCTTTAACAAGTGAAGGTATGGAGCAGTCATCTGTAATATTGAACATTAAGGAAGCATGTCTCCTGTTTTGATAGGCTAATAGTTCTGGTCTTAGATGTTACCAGATTTGTTGATTGCTATGGATAAACTTCATTTATTTAGGTGTGTAAGTCATGTCTATATAATTGGTCACTATAAGGTGGATTTTGAGCTACAGATTTTTCTTAATAAAATTACTGAAATACTCTCTTGACATTTTCCCTGCTACAAATGTTAGGGAAACCATATCCTTTGAAAGTAAAAAAGAAAACTGAATTATTATAGTAGTCCATGAGGAGTTAAACTTTGCTCCTTTTGCTTTGAAAAGACCACACCTGGCCATAGATTGCAAGTCATTTGCTTTAGGTGCCCTGTTTTCAAGTTTTAATAAATGCTTTACCAGTGAAGAATCCTCCAGATTTAGAGCTCTTCTTTTTCTTCGCTTTTCGCGATGTTCCGGTGTGATCACTTGTCTGTTGATTAGCTTTTTAGGATATGATCATCTTCATTTGCATCATCTTCAACTCTAAATTCCTACAATCATCTCTGATCATCCCTTGTTTGCGCTACTGTTGCTTTGCTATTTTGTTTTAGTATGGATGTTGAACAGATGCTTGATGATATGCTGTGCTGGTGAATAGATGTTTGGATTAGGTAGTCTTAGGTTGTTTTGTGGCTAGCTGATAATTAATAAAGGCCCATAAAGATATTAATTGATTTTTTATCTATGGTCTTGCTCTCTGATAATTGGGTCTCTATAATTTCAATTCAATCAATTTTGATTGTAATTTTTTTTTTATTTTATATTAGATCTATTTAGTTCAATTGATAACAATGATTAAGAAATTTTGATAGAAATTGAAAGAAAAATCGTTCATTCGAAATGAAATGGAATATTTTATATTAGATGTTAACTTCTTAATCATTTTGTGAAGAATAAGTTGATTATTCTGCATGAACCAATAGATTATTCTGCATGAACCAATGTTTGTATTACCTTTGTTGTTACATTGTTTGAGTTGGATTCCTTATCATAAATGTTATATATTGCAGAATAAGGTTCAAGAGCTTCACAAGCCTTCTACAGAAGAAGGGTCAACGTCTATCAAAGATGATGCAATTGTTCATGCATTTGGTCCAGAACATCGTAGTAGGGTAAGAGGGCTTGGATTTGGAGCATTGCCATCGAAAGTTGATGCACAAGCATACCAAAGTTATAAATCATCTATGGATAGTTTTTGAGGACTTTGATAAATAGATTTCTATAATTTTTGAATAGTTTTGGGTAATATTTACAAACTTATATATGTACAGTTTTGGATGGTTTATAACTTTTTGGATAATTTAGAACTTAAAGGATAGTCATTTTGGATGTTTGGAATGTATATATTGACAATTTTTGAGTGTTTATAATTTATAGATATAGTTTATTTTTCATGGTTGAAATAATATTTTGGTGGTTGATTAATATTTTGTGAAGCTTGTTTGTAATATTAGATTGTACAAAATAGGTCAAATATAGACTCTGTTGAATTAAAAAAAAAAAAAAAAAACAGGTTAAATATAGACTGTGCTGAATTAAAAAAAAAAATGCACATTCTACGGCAAGCAAATTAGGTCATTATATGAAATATTCCACAGCATTCCATGTACGTCGTGGTATGTTCTACTTATCTACGGCAGGCAGAGCAAGTCGTTGTATTATATATTTTACGGAGCGCAATCAGCGTTGTTGTTTGTCTCACCAATTAACGGCATGCAAAAATAGTCGTAGAAAAGTAACGACGACGCACAAAATTTACCGTTAAATAGTTTTTAACGGCGTACTAAAGCATGTCGTAGAAAAAGTAATAACGACATACAAAATATGTCGTTAAATAGTTTTTAACGGCGTACGAAGCATGTCGTTGAAAATGAATGACTTTCCATGACTGGTCATAATATGACGTGTGCCTACATGTCGTAGAAGGGTTTTTACGGCATGCATTGCGCGCCGTAAAAACCCTTTTTTGTTGTAGTGTCTAAACCGGATTTTTGTTTGTGGGAGGAGATAGGGGATGGACTCCATTAGCATCACTATATGTGTGCTTATTGATTTGAAGTGTTTTTACATGTTGATACAGCACTAAAATGTGTATCAATCGGGAACTATGGAAGTGTTTTGGTATGAGCCTTAGTCTCATTTGTTTTGTTGATATTGGAAGAAATGTTAATGTGATATTTAGTTCACTGTTATAGTTTGGCCAGGTTCTGAGCCATGTTGATATAAATGGAAAGTTGAATAAATAATGGAAAGTGAAACGTGTCATAGACATTAAGGTCATGAAACTGTATGTTGGTGAAAAGAATAGTTGTGTTAACCATCTATTGAATGCTATTGCTTTATTCAATGCTTATATTTGGTTTAGTATATTTCTACTGGGCTGTGGCTCACCCTATACGGGAACATCATTTTCAGGTCCAGGTGATATGCTACCTCCAAGGACTTAGCTTGGAAGGATTTGGACTTTGAAGAATTGTCTTTAGTTAGTTGTTTTTTTTTTTTTTGTTTTTTTAATTTGAGATTACATGTAAATATTCAAGCCAAGGGCTTAATTTGTAATTGAGTTAGTACTCATTCTTTTGTGTTCAAGTGTTGGCTTGGAAAAATGTAAGCCCTTAGGACATTGACTTTTGATGTTACATGTGATACCTTTCAATAAAAGTACTCTGATGGATAATTTGATGATTTGTTTTATTTTATTAATGCATGTTAATGTTGTATATTATGGGTTTATTTTGAGGGTGTTAGATTTTGAATTCAACATCCATTTTTATTTAATTTTTAAATAGATCATTAAAGTATATAGTGGTTTCTTGAATGAACTTTTATTGTTAATTTTATGCAACTTCCATTTTTATTTTTATTGAACATCAATTTTTATTCAATTTTCTTTTGTATTCAACTTCCATTTTTATTTAATTTCCAAATAGATCGTTAAGGAATTGTGGTTTCTTGAATGAACTTCCATTGTTAATTTTATGCAACTTCCGTTTTTCTTTTTATTCAACTTCAATTTTTATTCAATTTCTTTTCTATTAAACTTCATTTCTTATTTAAATTCCAAATAGATCGTCAAGGGATAGTGGTTGTTTGAATGAACTTCAATTTTTTTTTTATTCAACTTCCATTTGTATTCAATTTCATTTTCTATTCAACTTCCTTTTTTATTTACTTTCCAGATAGATCGTTAAGGTATAGTGATTTCTTGAATGAACTTTTATTGTTAATTTTATGCAACTTCCATATTTATTCAATTTCTTTTTCTATTCAATTTCATTTTTTATTAAATTTCCAAGTAGATCGTTATGGTATGGTTGATTCTAGAATGAACTTCCATTTTTAATTTTATGCGACTACCATTTTTATTTTTATTCAGCTTCCTTTTTTATTCAATTTCCTGTTCTATTCAATTTCCTTTTTTATGTAATTTCCAAATAGATCGTTAAGGTATAGTGGTTACTTGAATGAACTTCTGTTTTTAATTTTATGCAACTTCCATTTTTATTTTTATTCAACTTCCATTTTTATTCAATTTACTTTTCTATTCAACTTCCTCTTCTATTTAATTTCCAAAAAGATCGTTAAAGTATAGTGGTTTCTTGAAAGAACTTCCATTTTTAATTTTATGCAACTTCTATTTTTATTTTGATTCAACTTCCATTTTTATTCAATTTCATTTTCTATTCAACTTCCTTTTTTATTTAATTTGCAAATAGATCGTTAAGGTATAGTGGTTTTTTGAATGAATTTCCATTGTTAACTTTATGCAACTTCCATTTTTTTTTTATTCAACTTCCATTTTTATTCAATTTCTTTTTCTATTCAGCTTCCTTTTTCATTTAATTTCCAAGTCGATCGTTAATGTATTGTGGTTTTTTGAATAAATTTCAATTTTTATTTTTATTCAACTTCCATTTGTATTCAATTTTCTTTTCTATGCAACTTCGTTTTTTGTTTAATTTCCAGATAGATCGTTAAGGTATAGTGGTTTATTGAATGAACTTTTCTTGTTAATTTTATGCAACTACCATTTTTATTTTTATTGAATATTGATTTTTATTCAATTTCCTTTTCTTTTCAACTTCCATTTTTTTTAAATTTCCAAATAGACCGTTAATGTAGCACTTGTGCCTTTTAAAGCTTTTGGTAAATGTATTTGGACCCTTCATTCTATTTTGGAAACTTTTGGTGTGTTTGTTGGAAGTCCCACATCGATTTTGGGAACCTTTGGTGTGTCTGTTGGAAGTCCCACATCGGTTACAAGACACATTTTAAGGTGGACAAACTTCTATATATAGGTGCAAGTGCATAGGGTTAGCTTATCAACTTCTATGGTTCTTTCTTGGTTTAATGAGCCATTACGAACCGAGCTTGAGTTATAAATTTTAGTTGCGCCGAGCTGGATTTTGGCCATAGTTCCATTGGGATTTTGGCCATAGTTCCTTCGCCAAAGTTGTGTTATTTCTCGAGGGCTTTGTGGTGTGTGGTGGAGATCGAGTTTCAACTCTTTTCATCTTCTCCGTTTGAGCTTCGAATTTGAGGTAGGGATAACCTACTCCTCTTTATGAGCTTTGTCTTTAAATTTTAGCATTTTGATATGTTGGGGGTTGTTGTGTAATTTTGGAAAAGTTTGGGGCTTTTGTGCAATTTTACAAAAGTTGGGGTTTTATTTATAATAAACCTATATGCATGTTTAGCATAGAGAAATGTTGGAATTGGGAATGTATGGGGTTAAAGGGTGTAGTTGGATTATTTATCGCTCACCTAATTGAAATGTTGATTTATCCTTTTTGTGCATTTATTTTCTGTTTAGAGATAACTGCTTTGGGCTATCGGTGGAGGATAGTCTTGATTGTTGTAGATAATGCATGATGATTAGGCAAACTAAAACTAATCAATGGAATGTGTCATTGAGTATGACGGTTGAAAGAATACATTAACTTTATGTATTGATTGATGTGTATAATAATTGTTTATATGCATTGTGTTGTGTTGGAGGAGATAGGGGATGTACTCCGCGGTTTAGGGGAAGATAGGGGATGGACCTCTAAACCGGATATTGTTTGGGAGGAGATAGGGGATGGACTCCGTAGATACAGCTCATATGCTTATCTTTGAGAAGTGTAGATACAGCTCATATGCTTATCTTTGGTGGTGTGATATAGTTCTTATACTTATCTGTTGATGTGTTGATATAGCTTATATGCTTATCTGTTGATATGTTGATATAGCTAGTATGCTTATCTATTGTGAAATGGGAAAATGTTTAATATGAGTTACTGTCTCATATGTTTGGTCAGGTTCTGAACCATGGTTATGAATTGAGAATTGTAAAGGAATGGAAAATGAAACTGTAATGTGTTATGAAAGAATGTAAAAGTGTTAACCATCTATCAAACTGTTAATCTTTTAGTCATTGTTCATAGCTGGTTTAGTGTATTTCTACTGGGCTGTTAGCTCACCCTATACGGGAATATCATTTTCAGGTACAGGTAGCATGCCACCTCCAAGGATATAGCTTGGGAGGCTTAAGGCGGGCAGACTTTATTGTCTTTCTTTCTTTTGATGTATTACATGTGGATTCAAGCCAAGGGCTTAATGTGTAATTGAGTTAGTACTCTCTTTTTGTAACCAAGTGTTAACTTGGAAAGTTGTAAGCCCGTAGGGCATTTGTTTGTTGTTAACATGTAATACATTTTGTAATGGAATACTCTGATGAATAGAAGAATGAGGGTCTTTTATATATCAATGCATGTTAAAAGTGATGGGTTTTATGTATTATTTTGAGGGCGTGACAACTTGGTATCAGAGCGTACCGGGTTCGAATACTTTGGGTACGTGGGAAGTGATTAGGATCACAATGGGTTTGTCTCGCTTGATAGAGACTTCTGTGTAGTGTCATATGCTATGTGTTTAATTGATAACATGCTTATGTGATTATGTGGGTATGGGATTTAATTTCTAGGATGTTGATTGGATCCTTGGGTTTCTGTGAGTCTTGTTAGAAAAGCACTTGATCAATGCTGTTTCTAACCGGAACTCTAGTAACGCCTCGGGACTATCATTATCCGGAAAGGAAATTCGTAAGTGCTTATGTGTTTATATGCTTACATGGAGTGAATTAAAGTTGTCCATGCATTAGGACGTGAGTGTTTAGTTTCGACACGTTTATGAATATGCTAATATTCTTCGTTTCCTTTATTAGGATGTCAGGATGGGGACGAGGACGTGGTAGGCGTGGTAGGCCTGGGAGGCAGGAGGGGTGCCTATACCGGATGAGATTCCGGCAGTACAGGAGGGAGTTGGCCAGGCCAATGTGGCCGAGCCAGCGGGTCAGCAGGCTATGGGTGCCTTGGCCAGAGAGATAGCAGGAGCTTTGGGTATTCTCAGAGCTGAAAATCAGGTTGCAGAGGCAGGACCTTCTTTCTTAAAGAGGGAGTTCTTCCGGTCTAATCCGGATGAGTTTATTGGGGACCCAAGGGAGCCACTTAAGGCAGATGAGTGGTTGGAACAAATGAGTAAGACGTTCGAGATGCTTGGCATTGAGGACGGAGCACTGAAGGTGACCTTGGCATCCTTCCAGCTGAAGGGAGATGCGGGTCAATGGTGGAAGTACGAGAAGGTCCGTGTTGGTGGTGCATGGGAGGCTTTTGTAGGGGCTTTCCAGGAGAGATTCTTATCTTCAGCTGCTAGGGAGAAGCTGAGGGATCAGTTTAGCCGGCTTAAACAGCAGGGTATGTCTGTGGCCGAGTTTGAGGCTACCTTTACTAACTTGTCCAGGTTTGCACCTGAACTCGTGGCGTCCGAGGAACGCCGTTGTTCTGAGTTTGAGAAGAGATTGAGGCGTGGCCTCAAGTTGAGGATTGGAGGACCTTTTTATCGAGAGTATAGACGTTTAGTGGATGCTGCTGCTCATATGGAGATTATGATGCAGGAGGAGGATGATGAGAAGCATCAAGGTTCCAAGAGGAGCCAAGATGGACAGAGTGATGGTAGGAGACAGAAGGGTTTTAACCCACAGCAGTCTCAGAGTAGCTTTACTAGATCGACCTTTCCAGTGCCGAGTGCAGGCTCGGGGAAAGGCAATCAGGGGGAGTTCACCTGCTACAAGTGTGGCCAGCTGGGTCACAAGGCTTCGGTTTGCCCACAGAAGGGCGGAGGACAGAGAGCAGCGTCATCTTCGGCTCGATCTCAGAGCCAGAGTCAGGGTAGAGACCACAGTTCTCGTGTTATCAGTGTGGTCAGGGGGCACATGAAGAGGTTTTGCCCGCAGTTGAGTGGCACATCTGGTGCATCTGGTTTGAGGCAGACTCAGAGTCATCAGCCAGCTCAGTCAGTTCAGGCCTCGAGGGCCAATCAGGGGGCTTCATCGTCCCAGTCTGTGCAGCAGTCTTATGCTCCTAGAGGTGAGCAAGTGGATCAGGGGACTGCAGGGCGCGTGTATGCTGTTACCGCGCAGGATCTAGTACCGGCTCCGTCAGTTGTGAGAGGTACCTTTCTATTTTGCAATTCGGTTGCTAGTGTGTTGATTGATACGGGTGCATCTCATTCTTTTGTATCTGCTGCATTTGCATCTGTGTTGGAGTTGGAGTTAGCACTATTGGCATCTCCTATTTGTGTTGTGTCACCTATCGGGGGTGAGTTGATTTTGAAACACGGATGTAGAGGTTGTGATATAGAGGTCGCCGATCATAGGCTTCCGTTTCCTTTTGTGGTTATGCCCATGAAGGGCTTTGATGTTATTTTAGGTATGGACTGGTTATCGTCATACCGGGCAGTTATTGATTGCTACCGCCAGAGGGTCACTTGTTGTACCGTGAGCGGGGAGTGTTTCCATTTCTTGGGGGACCGGGTTGGTAGTGTTTTGCCACCGGGGTATGATCCGCGAGGGCGGAGTGAGCTTAGTGGTCTACTTGCTGGCTTTGAGAGTGGCGAGTGTGATGAGACCCAGATTGTATTGCCGAGGGTAGTTTGTGAGTATTCGGATTTTTCCCGAGGATCTTGTTGATTTGCCACCTCACCGAGAGATTGAGTTCTCTATTGATTTGGTGCCGGCACGGCGCCGATTTCTATGGCACCTTACCGTTTTGCTCCAGCAGAGTTGGTTGAGTTGAAAGTTCAGCTCCAGGAAATGTTAGATAAGGGCTTCATTCGCCCTAGTGTTTCGCCATGGGGAGCACCGGCCCTCTTTGCTAAAAAGAAAGATGGTGCCTTGAGATTGTGTATCGACTACCGGAAGTTGAATCGGGCTACGGTTAAGAATAAGTATCCTATGCCCCGTATAGATGATTTGTTTGATCAGTTGAAGGGTTCCCGTTGTTTCTCTAAGATAGACTTGAGATCGGGTTACCACCAGTTGAGGGTCAGGGAGGAGGATATTCCGAAGACGGCATTCCGTACGCGGTATGGCCATTATGAGTTTCTGGTGATGCCATTTGGACTTACCAATGCACCGGCAGTCTTTATGGACTTGATGAACCGGATCTTCCGGGAATTCTTAGACCGTTTTGTGGTCGTTTTCGTGGACGACATTCTGATCTATTCACCTTCAGAGGAGGAGCACGAGGAACACTTGAGAGTGGTGCTTAAGTTACTTAGAGCCCATAGGCTGTATGCCAAGTTTGGGAAGTGTGAGTTCTGGCTTGGGGAAGTCAAGTTCTTAGGCCATGTGGTATCCGGGAAAGGGGTGTCTGTTGATACATCCAAGACTGAGGCAGTGCAGGATTGGGCACAGCCTAAGAGTGTGTTTGAGATCCGCAGTTTTCTGGGATTAGCTGGGTATTACCGCCGGTTTGTGAAGGATTTCTCCAGATTAGCTTCACCGTTGACTAGACTGACTCGGAAGGGAGTCCAATTTGTATGGAGTGAGACTTGTGAAAAGTCGTTCCAAGAGTTGAAGGTTAGATTGACCACCGCTCCGATTTTGATTATTCCGGAGAGAGGGTTGAGTTATGCGGTTTATTGTGATGCCTCACGAGAGGGTTTGGGTTGTGTGTTGATGCAGGAAGGGAAAGTGGTAGCTTATGGCTCACGTCAGTTGAAAATACACGAGAAGAATTACCCTACACATGACCTAGAGTTAGCAGCTGTGATCTTTGCCTTGAAAATCTGGAGGCACTACCTTTATGGTGAGAGATTCGAGGTGTTCTCGGATCATAAGAGTCTGAAATATCTGTTTACACAGAAAGACTTGAACTTGAGGCAGAGGAGGTGGATGGAGTTTATTGAGGACTATGACTTCGAGTTGCATTATCATCCGGGAAAGGCCAATGTTGTGGCCGATGCCCTTAGCATAAAATCCATTAGTGATGTAGCTTGTTAGTCATCCGGGATGGGAGATGTTGGGGCACTTGGCGAGTTTGATTTGCATCTGGGCGAATCTGTTCAGGCTGCGACCTTGTTTTCTGTTGTGCGCACCTACACTTGGACTCGAGTGTTGGAGGCACAGAGAGGTGACTGAGGTAGAATCCCTCCGAGAGAAGATCTCCAGTGGGAAAGTGAGAAGGGTTTGACGGTGTAATCCCGCCTGAGTGTGAGATACCGAGACCGTCTGTTTGTGCCGGAGTCTTGCCGAGAGGAGATACTCCGAGAGTTTCACCATTCACGCCTTGCGGTGCATCCGGGAGGCACCAAGATGTATCGGGATTTGGGTCGCCAGTTTTTGGCGGGGTATGAAGAGAGATGTGGCAGTTTCCGTGTCTAAGTGTCTTACTTTGTCAGCAAGTGAAGGCCGAGCATCAGAGGCCAGCGGGTTTTGTTGCAACCCTTGCCTATTGCCGAGTGGAAGTGGGAGCATGTCACTATGGACTTCGTTGTAGGTCTTCCGAGGACTCAGCAGGGTAGTGATGCTATTTGGGTGGTTGTAGACCGGTTGACTAAGTCGGCACACTTCATTCCTATGCGCGTGAGAGATTCAGTAGATCATCTTGCCGACTTGTATATTCGGGACATAGTGAGGTTACACGGAGTCCCAGTAACGATCGTCTCAGATAGAGATCCTCGTTTTACTGCTAGGTTGTGGCAGAGTTTGCAGAGTGCCTTGGGCACTAAGTTGACCTTTAGTACAGCTTACCATCCTCAGACTGACGGGCAGTCCGAGCGTACTATTCAGATCCTTGAGGATATGCTTCGGGGTTGTGTCCTTGACTTTAGTGGGACGTGGGAGAGGCACTTGCCATTGGTGGAGTTTGCCTACAACAACAGTTTCCAGTCTAGCATCGGTATGGCACCGTTTGAGGCCTTGTATGGCTGACCGTGTAGGTCTCCAGTTTGTTGGGCTGAGGTGGGTGATGCACCTTTGTTGGGTCCAGAGTTGGTGAGGGAAACAACGGAGAAGATTGAGCTTATCCGTAGGAGGCTTGTTACAGCCCAGAGTCGTCAAAAGTCATATGTTGACCGTAGGAGAAGACCTTTGGTATTTGAGATGGGTGATCATGTCTTTCTAAAGATATCACCTAGGCGGGGATTGATGAGGTTTGGGAAGAGTGGGAAGTTGTCCCCTCGGTTTATTGGCCCTTTTGAGATCCTTGAAAGGATTGGTGAGGTTGCCTATCGTTTGGCTTTACTGCCGCAGTTGTCCGGAGTTCATGACGTGTTTCATGTGAGTATGCTTCGGAAGTATGAGCCGGATCCATCACATGTATTGGATTGGACCGACTTAGAGGTAGATGAGGATGCCTCGTATGAGGAGAGACCGGTTCGGGTCTTGGATAGGCGGGATCAAGTCCTGCGTGGCAAGACCATTCCTTTGGTAAAGGTTTTGTGGAAACATCACGGAGTGGAGGAGGCTACTTGGGAACGTGAGTTGGAGGTCCGAGAGAAATATCCGGACCTATTTGTGGATGTTTGAACGTATGTTATATATGTATTGTTGTATTGTTGGACTTTAAGATCATTAAGTATGTCTTAAGTTGTAAAACATTGCAAATGTTTTGGTTTATGGAAATATTGTAGAACTGCCTTGATATAGGAGTTGATTGTAATATTGCCTATGTTGGCCATATTATAGAACTGGAGATGTATCATGAAAATTGTTTATGATATGAAATTGTGAACCATGTATGTTGAAAATGGTTGAGAAGGAAAGGAAATGCATGATGAAATGTATTTGTTATGTCTCTTGACAAGAGATGGAATGACCGGTAATGGGTCGAGTTATTAAATGTTGAAATTTAACATTGTTTAAAAACGGAGAAAAACTTATTTTTCAAAAACTTGTCCTTAATTTCGGGGACGAAATTTCCTAAGGTGGGGAGGTTGTAGCACTTGTGCCTTTTAAAGCTTTTGGTAAATGTAGTTGGACCCTTCATTCTATTTTGGGAACCTTTGGTGTGTTTGTTGGAAGTCCCACATCGATTTTGGGAACCTTTGGTGTGTTTGTTGGAAGTCCCACATCGGTTACAAGACACATTTTAAGGTGGACAAACTTCTATATATAGGTGCAAGTGCATAGGGTTAGCTTATCAACTTCTATGGTTCTTTCTTGGTTTAATGAGCCATTATGAACCGAGCTTGAGTTATAAATTTTAGTTGCGCCAAGCTGGATTTTGGCCATAGTTCCATTGGGATTTTTGGCCATAATTCCTTCGCCAAAGTTGTGTTATTTCTCGAGGGCTTTGTGGTGTGTGGTGGAGATCGAGTTTCAACTCTTTTCATCTTCTCCGTTTGAGCTTCGAATTTGAGGTAGGGATAACCTACTCCTCTTTATGAGCTTTGTCTTTAAATTTTAGCATTTTGATATGTTGGGGGTTGTTGTGTAATTTTGGAAAAGTTTGGGGCTTTTGTGTAATTTTACAAAAGTTGGGGTTTTATTTATAATAAACCTATATGCATGTTTAGCATAGAGAAATGTTGGAATTGGGAATATATGGGGTTAAAGGGTGTAGTTGGATTATTTATCGCTCACCTAATTGAAATGTTGATGTATTATCCTTTTTGTGCATTTATTTTCTGTTTAGAAATAACTGCTTTGACCTATCGGTGGAAGATAGTCTTGATTGTTGTAGATAATGCATGATGATTAGGCAAACTAAAACTAATCAATGGAATGTGTCATTGAGTATGACGGTTGAAAGAATACATTAACTTTATGTATTGATTGATGTGTATAATAATTGTTTATATGCATTGTGTTGTGTTGGAGGAGATAGGGGATGTACTCCGCGGTTTAGGGGAAGATAGGGGATGGACTTCTAAACCGGATATTGTTTGGGAGGAGATAGGGGATGGACTCCGTAGATACAGCTCATATGCTTATCTTTGAGAAGTGTAGATACAGCTCATATGCTTATCTTTGGTGGTGTGATATAGTTCTTATACTTATCTGTTGATGTGTTGATATAGCTTATATGCTTATCTGTTGATATGTTGATATAGCTAGTATGCTTATCTATTGTGAAATGGGAAAATGTTTAATATGAGTTACTGTCTCATATAGATTGTTGGTCAGGTTCTGAGCCATAGTTATGAATTGAGAATTGTAAAGGAATGGAAAATGAAACTGTAATGTGTTATGAAAGAATGTAAAAGTGTTAACCATCTATCAAACTGTTAATCTTTTAGTCATTGTTCATAGCTGGTTTAGTGTATTTCTATTGGGCTGTTAGCTCACCCTATACGAGAATATCATTTTCAGGTACAGGTAGCATGCCACCTCCAAGGATATAGCTTGGGAGGCTTAAGGCGGGCAGACTTTATTGTCTTTCTTTCTTTTGATGTATTACATGTGGATTCAAGCCAAGGGCTTAATGTGTAATTGAGTTAGTACTCTTTTTTTTGTAACCAAGTGTTAACTTAGAAAGTTGTAAGTCCGTAGGGCATTTGTTTGTTGTTAACATGTAATATTTTGTAATGAAATACTCTGATGAATAGAAGGATGAGGGTCATTTATATATCAATGCGTGTTAAAAGTAATGGGTTTTATGTATTATTTTGAGGGCGTTACAGTTAAGGTATAGTCGTTTCTTGAATGAACTTCCAGTTTTATTTTTGTTCAACTACCATTTTTATTCAATTTTCTTTTCTTGATTTTTATTCAATTTCCTTTTCAATTCAACTTCCATTTTCATTTAATTTCCAAATAGATCGTTAAGGTATAGTGGTTTCTTGATTGAGCTTCCATTGTTAAATTTATGCAACTTTCATTTTTATTTTTATTGAACTTCCTTTTTTATTTAATTTCCAAATAGGTCGTTAAGGTATAGTGGTTTTTTGAATGAACTTGAATTTTTATTTTTATTCTACTTTCATTTGTATTCAATTTCCTTTTCTATTCAACTTCCTTTTTTATTTAATTTCCAGATAAATCGTTAAAGTATAGTGGTTTCTTGAATGAACTTTTATTGTTAATTTTATGCATCTTCCATTTTTATTTTTATTGAACATCAATTTTTATTCAATTTCCTTTTGTATGCAAATTCCATTTTTATTTAATTTCCAAATAGATCACTAAGGTATTGTGGTTTCTTGCATGAACTTTTATTGTTAATTTTAAACAACTTCCATTTTTATTTTTATTGAACATCAATTTTTATTCAATTTCCTTTTGTATTCTACTTCCATTTTTATTTAATTTCCAAACAGATCGTTAAGGTATAGTGGTTTCTTGAATGAACTTCCATTGTTAATTTTATGAAGCATCCATTTTTATTTTCATTCAACTTCAATTTTTATTCAATTTCCATTTCAATTCAACTTCCTTTTTTATTTAATTTCCAAATAGATCGTTCAGGTATAGTGGTTTCTTGAATGAATTTCCAATTTTAATTTTATGCAACTTCCATTTTTATTTTTGTTCAACTTTAATTTTTATTCAATTTTTATTCAATTTCATTTTCTATTCAACTTCCTTTTTTCTTTAATTTCCAAATAGATCGTTAAGGTATAGTGGTTTCTTGAATGAACTTCCATTTTCAATTTTGATGCTACTTCCATTTTTATTTTTATTTCACTTCCATTTTTATTCAATTTCCTTTTCTATAAACTTCCTTTTTTATTTAATTTCTAAATAAATCGTTAAAGTATAGTGGTTTCTTGAATGAACTTCCATTTTCAATTTTGATGCTACTTCCATTTTTATTTTTATTCAACTTCCATTTTTATTCAATTTCTTTTCCTATTCAACTTCATTTTTTATTTAATTTCCAAATAAATCGTAAAGGTATAGTGGTTTCTTGAATGAATTTCAGTTTTTATTTTTATTAAACATCGATTTTTATTCAATTTCCTTTTCTATTCAACTTCCATTTTTATTTAATTTCCAAATAAATCGTTAAGGTAAAGTCGTTTCTTGAATGAACTTCCATTGTTAATTTAATGCAACTTCCATTTTTATTTTTATTCAACTTCCATTTTTATTCAATTTCCTTTTCTATTCAACTTTTTTTTTTTATTTAATTTCCAAATAGATCGTCAAGGTATGGTGGTTTCTTGAACGAACTTCCATTGTTAGTTTTTTGCAATTCCATTTTTATTTTTATTCAGTTTCATTTTTATTCAATTTCCTTTTCTATTCAATTTCCTCTTTTATTTAATTTCCAAATAGATCGTTAAGGTATAGTGGTTTCTTGAATGAACTTCAATTTTTGATTTTATACAACTTTCATTTTTATTTTATTCAACTTCAATTTTTATTCAATTTCCTTTTCTATTCAACTTCCTTTTTTGTTTAATTTCCAAATACATCGTTAAGGTATGGTGGTTTCTTGAATGAACTTCCATTTTCAATTTTGTTGAACTTCCATTTTTATTTTTATTCAACTTCCAATTTAATTCAATTTCCTTTTCTATTCAACTTCATTTTTTATTTAATTTCCAAATAGATCGTTAAGATATAGTGGTTTCTTGAATGAACTTCCATTGTTAATTTTATGCAAGTTCCATTTTATTTTTATTCTTGTAATGCCATCAAAATAAACCCATAAATCAAGCCTTCGCGACATCCTTAAACATAAGAGAAATAAACATATTTCTATTCATCAAAGTATTTAGTCCAAAGTATTATATGTTGAGAACAAAAGTAAATACCCTAAGGGCTTACAACTTTCCAAGTCAACACTTGGTTACAAAAAGAAAGTACTAACTCTACACAAGATAAGCCCTTGGCTTGATATAAATGTAATACAACAAAAACAACAAAAAGAGTCCAACAGCCTCAAGCCTTCCAAGCTACGTCCTTGGAGGTGGCATAATACCTGTACCTGAAAATGATGTCCCGTATAGGATGAGCCAATGCCCGGTAGAGATATGCTAAACATAATATGAGCATTGACTAAAACATTAGCATTTGATAAATGTTTAACTCACATAAATCAATTCATAACCCATTTCAATTACATGACAAATGTGTCCATGTTTCATTCCATTTCCCATTTCTTATCATATTTCTCAATTCATAACTATGGCTCAGAACCTGGCCAAACAATTTAAATGAGATTACATTTCATATCAACAGTACTTCCATTTCAATTGAGATAACAACTCAAATTAAACACTTCATACTTCACAATAGATACACATAATTGCTGTATCAATCTCAAATAAAACACTTCCGTACTTCATATATGATACATAGATTTGCTGTATCAATACTTCAATAGACACATATTTGCTGTATTGATGGAGTCCATCCCATATCTCCTCCCAAACAATATCCGGTTTAGGATTCCATCCCCTATCTTCCCCTAAACCATGGAATACATCCCCTATCTCCTCCCACACAATACAATGTATATAAACACATATCATATACATAATCAATCAATACATAAATTTGATGTATTATTCCAACCATCATATTCAATGACATATTCAATTAATTAGTTTTAGTTCACCTAATCATCATGCATTGTCTACAACAATCAAGACTATCCTCCACCGATAGCCCAAAGCAGTTATTTCTAAACAGATAATAAATGCCTCAACAGATATATATTCAATATTTTCAAAGTGAGCGATTAATAAATCCAACTCCACCATTCTATCTCATATTATGCGAATTTCATCATTTCCACCTCAATTTCGTATTTCCATAACATTCCCAAATTAATTATATCCATTAATTCATAACAAAAATTAGGGCTTTCCTCCATCTTTCTCAACTTTGACTTAAAGGCACCAATAACAACAACCAACAACAATACCATCACTTTAAGACCCAAAATGCATATTTATGAGTCCAAATAACAAAACCCCTTTTTAGACATTTAGAAACCCTAACACCCGAAATCACCCAACTTTAACATTAAATCGAAATGACTAAAAATTTATGTCAAAGATCATATAAATGACTAGTTATCCCTACCTCAAGTTCGGAGCTCAAAGGAAGAAGATGATGAAAACTCAAAGTGCTCCAAACACCAAAATTTTCGGATCAAAATGAAGAGCAAGACCAACTCCACACTTTTTGTAAAGGTACCAAGGTAGAAGATCAATAGATCTAGATGATCTTGTAGAGAGAAGTTGAAATCTAGAGAGAGAGGCTCTCAAATTTGGGTTTTGAAAAGTAAGAGAGAGAAAAGGAGTTGAAAAAGTGATCCAAAAAGTCAAACTTCGAACTGATATACTACACTCCCCGCTCGAGCGTGGAACGCCCCGCTCGAGCGTCAGACACAGACTCACGCTCGAGCGTCAAAAACACCGCTCGAGCGCTGGATGCACACTTCCAGAAGTTTTGCATGCGATGGTCCCCGCTCGAGCGTAAAACTCCCCGCTCGAGCGGAGGAACAAAATCAAAGGGTCACGCTCGAGCGTCCAAACCCTCGCTCGAGCGTCCGACGACCTGCAGAGCAAAATGCTGAGAGATGAAAAACCACGCTCGAGTGTCAAAACTCCCGCTCGAGCGGAAAAGCAAAAACGAAGGGCCCGCTCGAGCGTCAAAATCCCCGCTCGAGCGTGAAAGCCAAATTTTGGGTATCAACTTTTGGTTTCAAAACACAACCAACCTATTTCAAACCTGCCCAACACAGCCCAAGACTCAAATACAAAGAGTAAAGGATGAAAATGAGAATGAGACAACAACACAACCACGTAACTGAGTCCAGAATACAATAAATAAAGAGAGGAAAAACCAGGATCGCTATAATTCAACTTCTATTTTTATTCAATTTCTATTCAACTTCCTTTTTTATTTAATTTCCAAATAGATCGTCAAGGTATAGTGGTTTCTTGAATGAACTTCCATTTTTAATTTTATGCAACTTCCATTTTTATTTTTATTCAGCTTCAATTTTTGTTCAAGTTTTATTCAATTTCCTTTTCTATTAAACTTCTTTTTTTATTCAATTTCCAAACAGATCGTTAAGGTATAGAAGTTTCTTGAATTAACTTTCATTTTCAATTTTGATGCAACTTTCATTTTTATTTTTATTCAACTTCTATTTTTATTCAATTTCCTTTTCTATTCAACTTCCTTTTTTCTTTCATTTCAAAATAGATCGTTAAGGTATAACGGTTTCTTGAATGAACTTCCATTGTTAATTTTATGCAACTTATATTTTTATTTTTATTCAACTTCCTTTTTTATTCAATTTCCTTCTCTATTCAACTTCCTTTTTTATTTAATTTCCAAATAGATCGTTAAGGTATAGTGGTTTTTTGAATGAACTTCCACTTTTAATTTTATGCAACTTCTATTTTTATTTTTATTCAACTTCAATTTTTATTTAATTTTTATTCAATTTTCTTTTCTATTCAAGTTCCTTTTTTATTTAATTTCCAAATAGAATGTTAAGGTATAAATGAACTTCCGTTTTTATTTTTATTAAACTTCCTATTCTATTCAACTTCCATTTTTATTTACTTTCCAAATAGATCGTTAGGGTATAGTGGTTTCTTGAATGAACTTCCATTGTTAATTTTATGCAACTTTCATTTTTATTTTTATTCAACTTCCATTTTTATTCAATTTCCTTTTCTATTCAACTTCTTTTTTTATTTAATTTCCAAACAAGTCGTTAAGGTATAGTAGTTTCCTGAATGAACTTCCATTTCTAATTTTATGCAACTTCCATTTTTATTTTTATTCAACTACCATTTTTATTCAATTTCCTTTTCTATTCAACTTCCTTTCCTATTTAATTTCCAAATAGATCGTTAAGGCGTAATAGTTTCTTGAATGAACTTCCACTGTTAATTTTATGCAACTTCCATTTATATTTTTATTCAACTTCAATTTTTATCCAATTTCCTTTTGTATTCCACTTCCTTTTTTATTTAATTTCCAAATAGATCGTTAAGGTATAGTGGTTTCTTGAATGAACTTCCATTTTTAATTTTATGCAACTTCCATTTTTATTTTTATTCACCTTCAATTTTTATTCAATTTTTATTCAATATCCTTTTCTATTCAACTTCCTTTTTTCTCTAATTTCCAAATAGATCATTAAGGTATAATGGTTTCTTGAATGAACTTCCATTTTCAATTTTGATGCAACTTCCATTTTTATTTTTATTCAACTTCCATTTTGATTCAATTTCCTTTTCTATTCAACTTCATTTTTTATTTAATTTCCAAATAGATCGTTAAGGTATAGTGGTTTCTTGAATAAACTTCCGTTGTTAATTTTATGCAACTTCCATTTTTATTTTTATTCAACTTCAATTTTTATTCAATTTCTTTTTCTGTTCAACTCCTTTTTTTATTCAATTTCCAAATAGATCGTTAAGGTATATCGGTTTCTTGAATTAACTTCCATTTTCAATTTTGATGCAACTTTCATTTTTATTTTTATTCAACTTCAATTTTTATTCAATTTCCTTTTTCTCTTCAACTTCCTTTTTTATTTAATTTCCAAATAGATCGTTAAGGTATAGTGGTTTCTTGATTGAACTTCCATTTTAAATTTTTATGCAACTTTCATTTTTATTTTTATTCAACTTCCATTTTGATTCAATTTACTTTTCTATTCAACTTCCTTTTTTATTCAATTTCAAATTAGATCGTTAAGGTATAGTGGTTTCTTGAATGAACTTCCACTTTTAATTTTATGCAACTTCCATTTTTATTTTTATTCAAATTCAATTTTTATTCAATTTTCTTTTCTATTCAACTTCCTTTTTTATTTAATTTCCAAATAGAACGTTAAGGTATTAATGAACTTCCATTTTTATTTTTATTCAACTTCCATTTTGATTCAATTTCCTGTTCTATTCAACTTCCAATTTTATTTAAGTTCCAAATAGATCGTTAAGGTATAGTGGTTTCTTGAATGAATTTTTATTGTTAATTTTAAGCAACTTCAATTTTTATTTTTATTGAACATCAATTTTTGTTCAACTTCCTTTTGTATTCACACTACAAGAAAAGAGGGCAAAAAACACGGAAGTATTCGCGACGGCGCGATTCCCGTCGCGAAAAATGGTTTTTTGCGACGGCAAAATTACCCGTCGCAAAAAATAGCTTTAGCGACGGCGTTTAACGTCGGTAATAAAAATTGCACGGTCGGGTATTAAAAGGAGGAACTATTAGCGACGGCGTGTTGAACCGTCGGGAAAAAAAACATGTTTGAGACGGCAAAGCGTGCTGTCGCAAATACTCGACCATTTGCGACGGCGTTTTGTCCGTCGCGAAAAAGGTTTATGAAAACGGCGTCGTTTATGGATAATTTTGTACCATTTGCGACGGTTTAAACCTTCCCGTCGCAAAAATAAAAACCAAGTTTCCCCCTCCCCTTTCATCTTGCCGCTCAGTTCGATCTCCAAATCCCTAAAATTGTTTTGAAGCACGAAATCCCTAAATCCCCAAACCAGCGACGAGCGACGGGCGACGGGCGACGGGAGACGAACGGCGAAGGGCTAGCGGTGGTGCTTCGACGGCGACAGCTACCTCAGGTATGCTCTCTCTCTCTCTTTCTATCTCTCTCTCTCTCTCTCTCTCTCTGTATATATATATATATATATGTATGTATGTATTAGTTGTTCAAAAAAAAAATATACATGAATATAAATTATTTTTCATATATATGTATGTATGCTGTCCAAAAAGTTTCATTATATATGAAAAATATGTATGAAAAACTTTAACATGTATGAAAAATATATATGGTAATTACCCCGTATAGTATACTAGTTTATTTATCATACTAAGGATAGGTGTATTGTAATCTATATATAGATTAATATATAATATACCAATAATGATACTATTAGAATAATTATGGTTAATAATAGATGGTTAATTAGGATAATCTGACTTATATGATATGGTTATTGATATCATATAATGGTTATGGATATCATATTATTTCCAATGATATTAAATAATATACTATTTCTTAATAGATATCAAATATGGTCATAATACACTATTTCTTTTTCTTATATTATGTAACCAATGTTAATTACTATCTAACATGTTAATTCATAGGTTAAACCTATTTCACCTACACTATATTCTAACTTGGTTATATCCGTAATAATTTAGTAACATAACATATTACTGTGGTTAATTTAATAATTATATCATTTTTGCTAATAGTACAATGAACATACTTGTTAGTCCCGAATAAATATAATATAAATAATGGTTATGAAATATGTTATTCTAGTCTGATAATTTTATCTCATTAGTTTATAAACATATTATAGACTTAGTCACTTTAGAGTAGATTAATTGATAAGTACAAACTACTTAGCTCATTTAAACTATAATAATATGGTTATCATTGTGCTAATCATCGTTGAATGAGTAATGCTTAACTAAATCAATGCCAACTAGACTATATTAATATACCCCCTTTTATAGATTTGATATTAATATAGAATGATAATCAGTATATTATCAACTACTAATGGTAAAATGACTATTAATTGACTCTAGTTCAATTATCAATCCTTGATATTAGTATACCCATATCTTTTGGGAATATACTATCAATAGTGTGAATTGGTATAGTTTAACATATTTCATAAACTCATACCTTGGTTAATAGTATACTAAAATAACCAAAGTAATAAGTTAATATATGAACTTAGGACCATTTCTAATTTTATCAAAGTAAAAATTTGAAAATAACCAAAGTAAAAATTTGAAAATTCATTAACTTTGTTTTTCAAACTAACTTTGTTTAATCTTCCTTATTACAAATATATTGCATACATATCCTGGCAAACATGTGTCTCGGGGACATAGATGAGTTTGAGTTAAAGAGCATAGATGAGTTTTGAGTATTTTTTAGACAAACTTAAATAGATGAGTTTTGAGTATTTTTTGAATAGGTTTGAGTTAAAGGTATTATATTTAGAGTTACTTTGATGATATATTTTTGTGGATGTGTACAGATGATGGATAAGAATTGGATTGATTTGCCAAATAGGATGTCCAGCGAATACATTAATGGGATTGATGAATTCCTTGTGTTTGCCTACACCAATAGGGTTGAAGGTGAGATGATCAGTTGTCCGTGTAGGAAGTGTGAGAATCGATACTATTTTGTACGAGAGGGTGTACGGGAGCATCTGATTTTGAATGGTTTTTTTAAAAAATACAAACATTGGATTAATCATGGGGAATCTTACGTATCTCTGCATGGTAATCGAGAGAATGAAACATTAGCTAATTTAGACATTGGGGATGATATGATTGGAATGATACAAGGGGCTATGGGAAATCCACATGCCGGTACAAGTGTTGAGGGTGATGAACCACAGGGGCCTGATCCCCATGCATCTGAACCCCAGCTCGATCCAAATGCAGAGACTGCAAAGTATTTCAAACTGCTTCAAGATGCACAAAGTGAATTGTATCCGGGTTGTCAGAAGTTCACATCTTTGTCATTCATTGTTCGACTTCTACATTTGAAGGTGCTTAATCAGTGGACAGAAATCTGTTGACATGTTGCTTGAGTTATTGAATGAGGCGTTTCCGTTGGGTGTGAAACTCCCGGACTCATATTATAAAGCTCAAAAGGTCACAACAGATTTGGGCTTCACGTATGACACGTGGGATGCATGTCCCAACAGTTGCATGTTGTTTCGAAACGAGGACGCCAATCTTGATAAATGTGTCATATGCAACAGTTCTAGATGGAAATCAAATGGTGATGGTGGTTCAAATGGTCCTAACAAAGGTGGCAAACAAATAGCTGCAAAACAGATGAGGTATTTTCCTTTAAAGCCAAGGTTGCAGAGGTTGTTTATGTCATCCAAGACGGCCAAGTTCATGAGATGGCATGCAGATGAACGAACTGATGATGGTGTCTTCAGGCATCCTGCTGACTCCCTTGCATGGAAAGATTTTGACCGTCGGCATATTGACTTTAGTAATGATTGCCGAAGTGTAAGGCTTGGCTTAGCATCTGATGGTTTTAACCCATTCAGGACGATGAACATAGTTCATAGCACTTGGCCTGTTGTGCTCATTCCATACAACTTGCCGCCATGGATGTGCATGAAGCAACCATTTCTAATTTTATCCGTGCTTATTGACGGCCGAAAGGACCTGGTGACAAGATTGATGTGTATATGCAACCGTTGATTGAGGAGTTGAAAGAACTATGGAATGAGGGTGTGTCAACATTTGATGCATCAACAAATCAAATGTTTCAAATGCATGCAGCTTTACTGTGGACAATTAGTGATTTTCCTGCATACGCAAACTTGTCAGGATGGAGCACTAAAGGCGAATATGCATGTCCTTGTTGCAATAAGGAAACTACATCGTGTTGGTTGAAGCATAGTAGGAAACAATCATACTTGGGTCATCGCAGATTTTTACCTACTGGCCATAAATTCGGAAGGATAAAGTATCATTTGATGGTAGTCGGGAAGTCAGACTCAAACCAAAATTGTTGTCTGGAACTGAGATGTTGCTACAATTAGAATCTGAGGGTATTTTAACCCAATACAAGAGGGATGACCTTAAGGAGAGGCATAGGAGACAGGTAGAGAAGGAGAAAGCTGGACATCGCACCCATAGTTGGAAGAAAAAGAGTATCTTTTATGAATTGCCATATTGGGAGCACAATCTAAGACACAACCTCGATGTGATGCATATAGAGAAGAATGTTTGTGACAATGTGTTGTGGACAATATTAGGGGTTGCAGGAAAATCGAAGGATGGTGTTAATGCTCGGCGTGATTTAGAAGATATGAATATTAGAAAACCCCTACATTTGCAGTTAAGAGGGTCGAATAAAGCCTATTTACCACCAGCACAATTCACGATGACCAAGGATGAGAAAGATTTGTTCTTGAAAGTGTTGAAGGAAGTAAGAGTTCCCGACGGGTATTCATCCAATATATCACGTCGTGTGCGCTTACATGATAGAAGCATTGGGGGTCTTAAGAGCCACGATAGTCATATTCTGATGCAACAACTTATTCCATTGGCTATTCGCAGATCGTTACCGAAGAATGTAATTGAACCCTTGATTGAATTGAGCAATTTCTTTAGACAATTGTGTTCGAAAGTGAATCGTGCGACGGATTTGCAATATATTAAAGATCGTATCGCTGTAACACTTTGTCATCTAGAGAAAATATTTCCTCCGAGTTTTTTTGATATAATGGAGCACTTGCCTATACATCTAGCTGATGAAGCCTTATTGGGTGGAGCGATTCAGTTTCGATGGATGTATCCAATTGAGAGGTATCTTCTTACTTTGAAGCAATACGTGCGTAATAGAGCTCGTCCTGAAGGATCAATTGCTAAAGGATATCTTATGGAAGAATGCATGAATTTTTGTGCACAATATCTCAATGATGTGGAAACCAAATCTAGTCGACCCGTGAGGAACTACAGTGGTGATGATAATTTGGGTCATGCTATTGGTGAAAACACAAGCTTTTATCTTGATAATACTTCTTGGGTACAAGCTCATCGGTACATCTTATTCAATACAAGCGCGGTTCAACCATTCATAAAGTAGGTTAAGTCACTCACTCAATATTTTATTATGTTTTCTTGAATTTTCAACTAAATTTTTTGTATTGCTAAAATTTCAATCTACACAGCAAACACCTTGAAGTACTTAAGCTCAAAATGCCTCGTGTCGACGATCATCAACTTCGGCGTGAACATTTTGAAACTTTTCACATTTGGTTCAAGGAACATGTATGTATTTAACTCTATAGATTCTAGTTACTTAAGTCGATCTACATTTTAAATTTTACATTTTCGTGTTAAATAGGTCCAAACTTTGCGAAGGACTACTGATGTCATATTTTCTGAAGAGATTATTCTATTGGCAAATGGTCCTCATAACCTGGCAAGGAGGTTCAACGGGTATATACTGAATGGGTTTCGGTATCGAGTAAAGGCCATGGATGATCGTCGAGCCACACAAAATTGTGGTGTAGCTTTGAAGGCAGATACCATAAGTTATGCTAGTCGAAAAGACAAGAATCCTCGTCTGGGGTCTGTGTACTATTATGGACAATTGACAGATATTGTTGAGATTCGATATTCCAATGAGAAGAAACATGTGTTGTTTAAGTGTGATTGGATTGACAACATTCACGGAAAGAAAGAAGATGTCTTCAATTTCACGTTGGTGAACTTCAATCATTTGTTGTACCGAGATGATCGAATTACCAATGAACCTTTCATCTTGGCGTCCCAAGCAGAGCAAGTTTGGTATGTTGCAGACCCGTTACAACCAGACTGGCAAGTCGTGGTGAAGATGTCTCAAAGAGGTTTATTTGATATGAGTTCGACTGATCCACAAATCGAGCCATACATGAGCCAACAATTGGAAGAAAATATAATGCTTCGTGATGAAGAAGTTGGTTGGGTGAGGGAAGCCGCAGAAGGGGAAACAGTTGATGTTCAAATAGGCTGATATGTAATCAACATTAGTAATTCAATTAAGGCCAAGGTTGTAGTTAATCATCAATTTCTTAAGTACTTTGTCTTTGTAATTGTATTAGTTCAATTAATGTCATATTATAGTTGATGACAAACCATTGTCTATGTTTCTAATGTCAATTAATGTTATATTGCTTGCAGATTATTATGGGAAGGAAGAGGAAGCCTGATAATCCCCGGCGCATGATGTCCGATGTGCTACATAACAGGACATCAGTAGCACCACCATCAGAGGAGGCATCACATCGGCCAGCATCGGAGGGGCCATTAGTGCCACCACCATCTGAGGGGCCATTACTACCACCGTATCGACCACCATCAGTGGCACCACAGCAGCTACCATGTACTCAGCCTCCACGCCTACCATCGGTGCGTCCACCATCAGTGGCACCACTGCAGCTATCATCATCAGCTTATGAGCCATCCACAGGTATATAAATTTGCTTTGATTTGTATGAAAATTATTTAGACATACATTTATTTATGCTCATTATATATAACTTGTTTATTCTCATTGTATTTTGCAGACCCTTCGACTTCTTCACAGCCCACCTCAGGTTTATTTGATATGATTTGTATTCACATTATTTAAATTTGTATTTGTTTATTACCATTGCATATTGTTTATTATTATTGTATATCGCAGGTCATGTTAGTTCTTCATCAACCTCGACTAGGCGTGGTAGAGGCTGTGCCAAGGGCATTAAAGAGTGGGGTACTGGAAAAAAGCTGGACATACAATTTGATGGAAATTACTGCCCAATAGGGGATAACGTGGCCAAGTTAACTACTCAACTTGGCATTATTGTGCGGAATGGTAACATTGTTCCTCTTACTTTTCTTGACTGGAACAATGTGCCTGATGATATTGTTGATGCTATCTGGAAGGATGTGAAGGTAAAAGTATATTTTTGTCCACAAATTCGAATTCCAAATTTGTGTTATACTTAGCCTTAAACTTTGAAATTGTGTTTTATAGGACAATTTGAATATATGTCCAGAGGAGTACAAGCCAATCTGCATGAAAAACTGCAACAGCATATGGAAGGATCACAAGAACAAGCTTAAGGCTAAGTATTTCAAGCCTAGAAGTTCTGATCCTAATCTGAAGGATGATGTTCCTATGAACGTTGTGCCAAGCCAGTGGGAACAACTTGTGGAGTATTGGCGTACTTCCGATGCTGAGGTATACAATTACGTTATATTTATGATATTTAAACATACAAATCATATTTACATACTTACATTTGTTGAACCTGTTATAGAAAATTGCAAGTAGGAACGCTAAAAATCGGCGAGCTCACGGCATAGCTCATACCACAGGACGTACTACTTTCTCTCAGATACGGCATGAGGTTTACATTTTATTGTTTTATTTTTGTATATAAACAAACATTGTATATTTGCAAATTATTTGGATTCTAATTTTCATATTTCTAAAAAAAATGTAGATGACCAGTAAGGGGAGTCTACTGATAAGATGAATGTTTGGCTTATGACACGTAGAGTAGATGACCCAGAGGTTATCCAGACCTTGGTAGTTTCCAAACACCTTTGATTGTATTTAAAGTTTATTTTTTTTGTGTCAACCATCTTAATTTGGCATATACTTGTCTGTCTTATTCAATACAGGATGAGTTTAATCGTCAACTCTCTATGCTACCTGAGGATGGTCAGACTTTGGAGGCTAGGAATGCCATTTTCCATGAGTTGATAGGTCATGACGGACATGGATATTGTCGACATACGGGAGAATTGTGCCTCGGAGAGCGGTGTATAAAGATGGTGCTGGGCCATCACAGTCAACACCCCAGCCATCGACTATTGATCAGATCACGCAGAAGGTTCGTGCAGAGCTAAGGGATGAGTTGAGGGAGGAGCTGCGAGCAGAGTTCTCTACACATTTAGAGCAGATGAGAGCTGAGATGATGGCCCTTGTGTCACAGGGGGCGAGTGTGGATCCCAACAGACAGGTTCCATATAAATTAAATCGTTTGATAGTTCAATTTTCACTCAAGATTATGTATAAAATTCAAATATGATTAACACATTATGCATTGACTAACATAGGTTCCTGATGCATCGAGTGGCCACCGGGCATTTAGGGAATCTGCAGAAGATGAGAATCCATATACACCACCACCAGAAGATCAGGTATAAAATGTATCTTTGTATTCTAAGCTAAAATGTATCTTTGCATTCTTTACATTCTAAGTTAAGAGACTTGTGAGAGAAGACGGGGCTCGAATCGGGTTCCCGGTTTGGGAGTTAGAGCCGGATTTCAATTTAGGCAAACTAGTTCCTTAAGGAACTTGAATTCGAGGAGTTAAGGCCCCAAAATCACCAAACCGCGTCGGTTGAGCACGAAACTTGGCACACACGACCTCCTAGGCACGAGACACTTGTGGGAGAAGACGGGGCTCGAATCGGGTTCCCGGTTTGGGAGTTAGAGCCGGATTTCACTTTAGGCAAACTAGTTCCTTAAGAACTTGAATTCGGAGAGTTAAGGCCCCAAAATCACCAAACGCGTCGGTTGAGCACGAAACTTGGCACACACGACCTCCTAGGCACGAGAGACTTGTGGGAGAAGACGGGGCTCGAATCGGGTTCCCGGTTTGGGAGTTAGAGCCGGATTTCACTTTAGGCAAACTTGTTCCTTAAGGAACTTGAATTCGAGAGTTAAGGCCCCAAAATCACCAAACGCGTCGGTTGAGCACGAAACTTGGCACACACGACCTCCTAGGCACGAGAGACTTGTGGGAGAAGACGGGGCTCGAATCGGGTTCCCGGTTTGGGAGTTAGAGCCGGATTTCACTTTAGGCAAACTTGTTCCTTAAGAACTTGAATTCGAGAGTTAAGGCCCCAAAATCACCAAACGCGTCGGTTGAGCACGAAACTTGGCACACACGACCTCCTAGGCACGAGAGACTTGTAGGAGAAGACGGGGCTCGAATCGGGTTCCCGGTTTGGGAGTTAGAGCCGGATTTCACTTTAGGCAAACTAGTTCCTTAAGGAACTTGAATTCGGAGAGTTAAGGCCCCAAAATCACCAAAACGCGTCGTTGAGCACGAAACTTGGCACACACGACCTCCTAGGCACGAGAGACTTGTGGGAGAAGACGGGGCTCGAATCGGGTTCCCGGTTTGGGAGTTAGAGCCGGATTTCACTTTAGGCAAACTTGTTCCTTAAGGAACTTGAATTCGGAGAGTTAAGGCCCCAAAATCACCAAACGCGTCGGTTGAGCACGAAACTTGGCACACACGACCTCCTAGGCACGAGAGACTTGTGGGAGAAGACGGGGCTCGAATCGGGTTCCCGGTTTGGGAGTTAGAGCCGGATTTCACTTTAGGCAAACTAGTTCCTTAAGAAACTTGAATTCGGAGAGTTAAGGCCCCAAAATCACCAAACGACGTCGGTTGAGCACGAAACTTGGCACACACGACCTCCTAGGCACGAGAGACTTGTGGGAGAAGACGGGGCTCGAATCGGGTTCCCGGTTTGGGAGTTAGAGCCGGATTTCACTTTAGGCAAACTTGTTCCTTAAGGAACTTGAATTCGGAGAGTTAAGGCCCCAAAATCACCAAATGACGTCGGTTGAGCACGAAACTTGGCACACACGACCTCCTAGGCACGAGAACTTGTGGGAGAAGACGGGGCTCGAATCGGGTTCCCGGTTTGGGAGTTAGAGCCGGATTTCACTTTAGGCAAACTTGTTCCTTAAGGAACTTGAATTCGGAGAGTTAAGGCCCCAAAATCACCAAACGCGTCGGTTGAGCACGAAACTTGGCACACACGACCTCCTAGGCACGAGAGACTTGTGGGAGAAGACGGGGCTCGAATCGGGTTCCCGGTTTGGGAGTTAGAGCCGGATTTCACTTTAGGCAAACTAGTTCCTTAAGAAACTTGAATTGAGAGTTAAGGCCCCAAAATCACCAAACGCGTCGGTTGAGCACGAAACTTGGCACACACGACCTCCTAGGCACGAGAGACTTGTGGGAGAAGACGGGGCTCGAATCGGGTTCCCGGTTTGGGAGTTAGAGCCGGATTTCACTTTAGGCAAACTAGTTCCTTAAGAAACTTGAATTCGAGGAGTTAAGGCCCCAAAATCACCAAACGCGTCGGTTTAGCACGAAACTTGGCACACACGACCTCCTAGGCACGAGAGACTTGTGGGAGAAGACGGGGCTTGAATTGGGTTCCCGGTTTGGAGTTAGAGTCGAATTTCGGTCTAGTCAAAATTATTTACTAACTATCTTTCTAATTATATAGTAGTCAATTTTTTTTTATATTTTTCTGTAATTAAAATATTAACAGCATTATATGGTTATTAATTATTTTTATCTTGTTTTTTTCAGATATTTCCTGAGTAGCAGTTTGCTTCCTGTGGAATGCGGGCGTATAAAGATTATGTCCAACTTTTGTTTTTGTAACCCACACAAGAATCAAGATGAAACTTTTGCTTTTGATGTTGATTTTGATTTTGATTTATGTTATTTAAATTTGTGAACAACATTATGTATGTATTATGCGACATTATGTAATGGCATAATTTTTATTGTTTTAAATTTTTATTTATGTAATATTATGAATGGAACAACATTATGAATTTTTATGATTTGTCAACTTTTGTTTATGTATGTATTTATATTATTATGTAATTTTTGGATTTTTTTGTAATTATTTTTCATTTAATACAGGTTTTTTAAATTTTTTAAATAATTTCGGATCAGGTTTTTTTTTTTTTGAGACGGCATAACAGCCGTCGCAAAAACAGGTGTAGGAAGCTTTTGCGACGGCAACGTACTGTCGCAAATAATGTCGCAAGAAGTTGTGACATAGACCTTTAGCGACGGCTCACCCTGCCGTCGCCAATAGTTATATGCATTAGGAGACTTTTAGCGACGGTTCTCTGCCGTCTCAACAAACCAATTTTAGCTACGGAAAAATTTTACCGTCGCAAAAACTTAGATTTTTCCACTTATTGGCGACAGAAAACTATCGTCGCAAAAAAGGTACCCTCCCGTCGCAAACACTATTGGCGACGGCACGTACCGTCGCTAAAGACCTTTTGCAACCCCCTTAGTCGCGACACCCACTTGCCGTCGCAAAAAATCAAATCACCGTCGCAAAAGGTATTAGCGACGGCATGCGGAGGTATTAGCGACGGCGTTTTGCCGTCGCAAAAAACTGTTTTTTTTGTAGTGTCAAATTCCATTTTTCTCTAATTTCCAAATAGATCGATAAGGTATAGTGGTCTCTTGAATGAACTTCCATTTTCAATTTTGATGCAACTTCCATTTTTATTTTTATTTAACTTCCATTTTGATTCAATTTCCGTTTCTATTGAACTTCCTTTTTTATTTAATTTCCAAATAGATTGTTAAGGTATAGTGGTTTCTTGAATGAACTTCCATTGTTAATTTTATGCAACTTCCATTTTTATTTTTATTCAACTTCCATTTTATTGAATTTCCTTTTCTATTCGACTTCCTTTTTTATTTAATTTCCGAATAGATCGTTAAGTTATAGTGGTTTCTTGAATGAACTTCCATTGTTAATTTTATGCAACTTCCATTTTTATTTTTTCTCAACTTCCATTATTATTCAATTTCCTTTTCTATTCAACTTCATTTTTTATTTAATTTCCAAATATACCGTTAAGGTATAGTGGTTTTTTTGAATGAACTTCAATTTTTATTTTTATTCAACTTCAATTTTTATTCAATTTCCTTTTCTATTGAACTTCCTTTTTTCTTTAATTTCCAAATAGATCGTTAAGGTATACTGGTTTTTTGAATGAACTTCAATTTTTATTTTTATTCAACTTTCATTTGTTTTCAATTTTCTTTTCTATTCAACTTCATTTTTTATTTAATTTCCAAATAGATCGTTAAGGTATTAATGAACTGTCATTTTTATTTTTTTTCAACTTCTATTTTTATTCAATTTCCTTTTCTATTCAATTTCCTTTTTTATTTAATTTCCAAATAGATCGTTAAGGTATAGTGGTTTTTTGAATGAACTTCAATTTTTATTTTTATTGGACTTTCATTTGTTTTCAATTTTCTTTTCTATTCAACTTCCTTTTTATTTAATTTCCAAATAGATCGTTAAGGTATTAATGAACTTCCATTTTTATTTTTATTCAACTTCCATTTTTATTCAATTTCTTTTTCTATTCAACTTCCTTTTTTATTTAATTTCCAAATAGATCGTTAAGGTATAGTGGTTTCTTGAATGAATTTCCATTGCTAATTTCATGCAATTTCCATTTTTATTTTTATTCAACTTCCATTGTTATTCAATTTCCTTTTCTGTTCAACTTCTTTTTTTATTTAATTTCCAAATAGATCGTTAAGGTATAGTGGTTTTTGAATTAACTTCCATTTTTAATTTTATGGAACTTCCATTTTCATTTTTGTTCAACTTCCATTTTTATTCAACTTCCTTTCGTATTCAACTATTTTTTTTTATTTAATTTCCAAAGAGATCGTTAGGGTATTGTGGTGTTTTGAATGAACTTCAGTTTTTATTTTTATTCAACTTTCATTTGTATTCAATTTCTTTTCATTTCAACTTCCTTTTTTATTTAATTTCCAGATAGATCGTTAAGGTATTGTGGTTTCTTGAATGAACTTTCATTGTTAATTTTTTGCCACTTCCATTTTTATTTTTAGTAAAAATCAAATTTTATTCAATTTCCTTTTGTATTCAACTTTCAATTTTATTTAAGTTACAAATAGATCGTTAAGGTATAGTGGTTTCTTGAATGAATTTTTATTGTTAATTTTAAGCATCTTCAATTTTTATTTTTATTGAACATCAATTTTTGTTCAGCTTCCTTTTGTATTCAAATTCCATTTTTATTTAATTTCCAAATAGATCGTTAAGGTATACCGGTTTCTTGAATGAACTTCCATTGTTAATTTTAGGCAACTTCCATTTTTATTTTTATTTTATTCAACTTTCAATTTCCTTTTTATTCAACGTTCTTTTTATTTTTAAACTTCAAATTCAAGTCATCATAAGGTCATAGTTGTTTTCTTGAAGGAACTTCCATTTTTAAGTTTATGCAACTTCTATTTTTATTTTTATTCAATTTCAATTTTTATTCAATTTCCTTTTTCTATTCATCTTCCTTTTTTATTTAATTTCCAAATAGATCGTTAAGGTATAGTGGTTTCTTGAATGAACTTCCATGTTCAATTTTGATGCAACTTTCATTTTTATTTTTATTCAACTTCCATTTTGATTCAATTTCCTTTTCTATTCAACTTCCTTTTCTATTTAATTTCCAAATAGATCGTTAAGGTATAATAGTTTCTTGAAAGAACTTCCATTGTTAATTTTATGCCACTTCCATTTTTATTTTTATTCAACTTTCATTTTTATTCAATTTCCTTTTCTATTCAATTTCTTTTTTTATTCAATTTCCAAATAAATCGTTAAGGTATAGTGGTTTCTTGAATTAACTTCCATTTTCAATTTTGCGGCAACTTCTATTTTTATTTTTATTCTACTTCCATTTCTATTTAATTTCCTTTTCTATTCAACTTCCTTTTTTTTATTTAATTTCCAAATAGATCGTTAAGATATAGTGGTTTCTTGAATGAACCTCCATTGTTAATTTTGTGCAACTTTCATTTTTATTTTTACTCAACTTCCTTTTTTATTTAATTTCCAAGTAGACTGTTAAGGTATAGTGGTTTTTTGAATGAACTTCCATTTTTATTTTTATTCAACTTCAATTTTTATTCAATTTCCTTTTCTATTCAACTTTCTTTTTTCTTTAATTTCCAAATAGATCGTTAAGGTATAGTGGTTTCTTGAATGAACTTCCATTTTCATATTTGATGCAACTTTCATTTTTATTTTTATTCACCTTCTATTTTTATTCAATTTCCTTTCTATTCAACTTCCTTTTTTATTTAATTTCCAAACAGATCGTTAAGGTATAGTTGTTTTTGAATGAACTTCTATTGTTAATTTTATGCAACTTTCATTTCAATTTTTATTCAACTTCCATTTTTATTCAATTTCCTTTCCTATTCAACTTCTTTTTTTATTTAATTTCCAAATAGATCGTTAAGGTATACTAGTTTCTTGAATGAACTTCCATTTTTAATTTCATGCAACTTCCATTTTTATTTTTATTTAGCTTCCATTTTTATTAAATTTCCTTTTCTTTTCAAATTCATTTTTTATTTAATTTCCAAATAGATCGTTAAGGTATAGTGGTTTCTTGAATGAACTTCCGTTTTTAATTTTATGCCACTTCCATTTTTATTTTTATTCAACTTCCATTTCTATTCAATTTGCTTTTCTATTCAACTTACTTTTTTATTTAATTTCCAAATAGATTGTTATGGTATAGTGGTTTCTTGAATGAACTTCCATTTTTAATTTTCTGCAACTTTCATTTTTATTTTTATTCGACTTCCATTTTTATTCAATTTCCTTTTCTATTCAAGTTCCTTTTTTATTTAATTTCCAATTAGATCGTTAAGGTATAGTGGTTTCTTGATTAAACTTCCATTTTGAATTTTATGTAACTTCCATTTTTATTTTTATTCACCTTCAATTTTTATTCAATTTCCGTTTATTTTCAACTTCCTTTATTATTTAATTTCGAAATAGTTCGTTAAGTATAGTGGTTTCTTCAACGAACTTCCATTATTAATTTTATGCGACTTCCATTTTTATTTTTATTCAAGTTCCATTTGTATTCAATTTCCTTCTCTATTCAACTTCCTTTTTAATTTAATTTCCAAATAGATCGTTAAGGTATAGTGGTTTTGTCACGACCCCATTCCGCCCCTAGTAGAATGGTGCTGTGGTGGCCAGTAATCCTAGATTACCAAAGGCCAACTTTCAAGGATTCACACACAATCAGAGTATAAATACATGGGGCTCACAAGTGCGGAAACAATATATGTAAATCAAATTAGTCCATAAGAGCTGTGCTTAGATCAAGTGGAATGGCATACATCATTACATAGCTTTACAACTTGAATACAAATAAGGTAAAATACATTTTTCATCTTGATCAAAAGGCTTCTCAAGCCGACATAACAAAATACATGAAGTACAAGTCAAGAAGTATAATCTTCAAGGTTGCCGACATAAAAAAAAATGCCGACGTAACATGCATCAAACATCATCTTGCAAATATCACATCTCGGCGTCACCGCCTTCATGCTTGTTACCTACATATATATAGAGAGGGTGAGCTTGGATACTCAGTGAATGGTACAAGTAATAAAGGGTTAAATGAATGATTCCCGAGGTCCTTGTCAAAACAATATATACATCATAGCTTGTTCAAAACATGTACTTGGCATAACTTGTATCAAAACATGTACTTGAGCTTTCAAATCTTGCTGGGATGTTTAATAACACCTACTTAATACTTGGGGTGATGACATTCCGGACAAAATAAGGGTTAATCACCTCGGAATCGAGCACACCCGTTCATAGACCGTCGGTGGCCGATGTCTTTCAAACATGATGCTACTTAGGCTTAGAGTCCCCTAGCATGGGAGGACTTGTGCCACAAATGCTTAAAGTCCCCTGGCACGTACGGATTATGCTACCTGGGCTTAACGTCCCCTAGCACGGGAGGACGGAGTCATCCGTTCATAGACCGTCGATGACTTGTGCTACAAAAGCTTAAAGTCCTCTAGCACGTACGGACTTGTGCCACAAATGCTTAAAGTCCCCTGGCACGTACGGACTTCCCGAGAATGTCATCCAAAACAAAGCTTATACTTGATACGCAAAACTTATACTTGATACACAAAATAGGAGTAATCATTCATGCTTAACAAATACTTTTCAAAACAAAGCAAAGCAAGGCTTATCAAAACATGATAACATAACTTTATTAAAAATACCACTTACATAGTCCTTGGGACGTCGGAATCAAAGCAAAGGTCCAAGTCCTACAAACACATGGCAAAGTCTACTGAATGCACTTCTCAAAACAAGTCCCACATGCATGCAAATGATCTCGGGAAAACATGCTGGGAGTTAAAACACTGTTTTACATGTCAAGAAGACATGCTGGGTACTAACCAGGTCTTTGCCGAGGTCCCACACCTCCTTGTCGGGGTGTGGTCCCGATGGTCACATACAGGGAAATGAAGTCGGGAAAATCTGGGTTTCCCTCTTGATGAACATGAAGAACATGAGCATGAAAAACATGAAGAACATAAAGAACGTGAATGCTAAAATCATAACTTGTTTATGCAAATTCTGGGATTTCATGTTATGAGTTGGAAAACATGGACCTGGGTACCCATACTTGAAGATCTTGGGAAAACAAACACAAAAACATGGATCTTAATGCAAGCTTTCGAATCAAATCATGGCTTTCCCTCAAGAACACATGAATATCATATTCTCTTTCTAAAACCGAACTTCAAAGCAATGCATGGCTTTCAAAACATGCTAGATCATGCAATGCAGCTGGATGAACAATAAGAACAGCAAGAGCAGATCAAGAATCTAACCTCAAAACACGGATCTAACGGCTCAAGGTGTGAAGATCAAGCTTGGAATCTACTCTCACTCAAGAACTCTTCTTCCTCTCTTCCTAGAGCTTCTCTCTCCTCAAGAACAACAAACACATAGCAAATGATACATTTCTAAGTCTGCTGGCTGACTTAACACTCAGCTCGGACACGTGGCACTACTGGGTTGGTTCTCCTCAAAAAGGTGATTGAAAGACAAGACAAGACTATGACAAAGTGTATTCAACAAGCTAGGCGACAAGGCACTCCGGCAAGCAATGATCTCGGCTACGGACAAGGCATCGGCAAGTAAGGGAACAATGATCTCGGCTAGGAAGGACAACACTCGGCCTAGATGTGCCACACCTCGGTCTAGGTCGTACCAATCCAAGAACAAGATCACTTGGGTGCAAGGATAACATCTCGGCCTAGATAATACACATCTCGGCCTTGGTGATAAACACCTCGGCCTAGATGATGACATCTCGGCCAATATGCCTTGGTGAAGGTGGAGGTCAATCAAAGTAGTTCCAAGATAGTTCTAGGCTTAAGGTGAACTCGGCTTGGATCAACCTAGGCTTAACACGACTTAGGCTTGGCACGACTTAGGCTTAACACAGCAAGGAAGGAAACAAGCATGCATACTACACTTAGGCAAATCACATAAGCACTAAACAAGACAGGGACCTTTACTTAGGCAAAACAAGTCTAAGTCTACAAATGCAAGCTTAACAAGACAAAAATCATGCAATGCACATGAACATGACTAAGATGTGAGTGTGGGTTATTACAGGTTTCTTCAAGGAACTTCCGTTTTTAATTTTATGCAACTTCCGTTTTATTTTTATTCAACTTCCATTTTTTTTTTCAATTTCCTTTTTTGTTCCACATATTTTTTTCTTTAATTTCCAATACATCGTTAAGGTATAGTGATTTTTTGAATGAACTTCTACTTTCAATTTTATGCAACTTCCATTTTTATATTTATTCAACTTCCATTTTTATTCAATTTCCTTTTCTATTCCACTTCCATCTTTATTTCATTGCCAAATAGATCTCTAAGGTATAGTGGTTTCTTGAATGAACTTCCATTTTTATTTTTATTCAACTTCCATTTTTATTCAATTTCCTTTTCTATTCAACTTCATTTTTTATTTAATTTCCAAATAGATCGTTAAGATATAGTGGTGTCTTGAATGAACTTCCATTGTTAATTTTATGCAACTTCCATTTTTATTTTTACTCAACTTCCATTATTATTTAATTTCCTTTTCTATTCAACTTCCTTTTTTATTTAATTTCCAAGCAGACCGTTAAGGTATAGTGGTTTTTTGAATGAACTTCCATTTTTATTTTTATTTAACTTCAATTTTTATTCAATTTCCTTTTCTATTCAACTTTTTTTTTCTTTAATTTCCAAATAGATCGTTAAGGTATAGTGGTTTCTTGAATGAACTTCCATTTTCATATTTGATGCAACTTCCGTTTTTATTTTTATTCACCTTCCATTTTTATTCAATTTCCTTTTCTATTCAACTTCCTTTTTTATTTAATTTCCAAACCAATCGTTAAGGTATAGTGCTTTCTCGAATGAACTTCTATTGTTAATTTTATGCAACTTCCATTTGAATTTTTATTCAACTTCCATTTTTATTCAATTTCCTTTTCTATTCAACTTCTTTTTTTATTTAATTTCCAAATAGATTGTTAAAGGATAGTGGTTTCTTGAATGCATTTCCATTTCTAATTTTATGCAACTTCCATTTTTTTTTTTATTCAACTTCCATTTTTATACAATTTCTTTTTCTATTCAACTTCCTTTTTTGTTTAATTTCCAAATAGATCGTTAAGGTATAGTGGTTTCTTGAATGACCTTCCACTATTAATTTTATGCAACTTCCATTTCTATTCAATTTCCTTTTCTATTCAATTTCCTTTTTTATTTAATTTCCAAATAGATCGTGAAGGTATATTGGTTTTTTGAATGAACTATAATTTTTATTTTTATTCAACTTTCATTTGTATTCAATTTCCTTTTCTATTCAACTTCCTTTTTTATTTAATTTCCAGATAGATCATTAAGGTATAGTGGTTTCTTGAATGAACTTTTATTGTTAATTTTATGCAACTTCCATTTTTATTTTTATTGAACATCAATTTTTATTCAATTTCCTTTTGTATTCAACTTTCATTTTTATTTAATTTCCAAATAGATCGTTAAGGTATAGTGGTTTCTTGAATAAAGTTCCATTATTAATTTTATGCAACTTCCATTTTTATTTTTATTCAACTTCCATTTTTATTCAATTTCCTTTTCAATTCAACATCTTTTTTTATTTAATTTCCAAGTAGATCGAAAAAGTATAGTGGTTTCTTGAATGAACTTCTATTTTTAATTTTATGCAACTTCCATTTTTACTTTTATTCAACTTCATTTTCTATTCAACTTCCTTTTTTATTTAATTTCCAAATAGATCGTTAAGGTATAGTGGTTTCTTGAATGAACTTCCATTGTTAATTTTATGCAACTTCTATTTTTATTTTTACTTAGCTTCCATTTTTATTCAATTTCCTTTTCTATTCCACTTCCTTTTTTATTTAATTTAAATTAGATCGTTAAGATATAGTGGTTTTTTGAATGAACTTCAATTTTTGTTTTTATTCAACTTTCATTTTTATTCAATTTCCTTTTCTATTCAACTTCCTTTTTTATTTACTTTCCAGATAGATCGTTAAGGTATAGTGGTTTTTTAAATGAACTTTTGTTGTTAATTTTATGTAACTTCCATTTTTATTTTTCATGAACATCAATTTCTATTCAATTTCTTTTTCTATTCAACTTCCATTTTTATTTAATATCCAAGTACATCGTTAAGTTATAGTGGCTTATTGAATGAACTTCCATTGCTAATTTTATGCAACTTCCATTTTTATTTTTACTCAACTTCCATTTTTATTCAATTTCCTTTTCTATTCAACTTCCTTTTTTATTTAATTTCAAAATAGATCGTTTAGGTGTAGTGGGTATTTGAATGAACTTTTATTGTAAATTTTATGCAACTACCATTTTTATTTTAATTGAATATCGATTTTTATTCGATTTCCTTTTATATTGAACTTCTATTTTTATTTAATTTCCAAATAGATCGTTAAGGTATAGTCGTTTCTTGAATGAACTTCCATTTTTATTTTTGTTCAACTTCCATTTTTATTCAATTTCCTTTTCTATTCAAGTTCCTTTTTTATTTAATTTCCAAATAGATCGTTATGTTATAGTGGTTTCTTGAATGAACTTCCATTGTTAATTTTATGCAACTTCCATATTTATTCAGTTTCCTTTTCTATTCAACTTCATTTTTTGTTAAATTTCCAAGTATATCGTTAAGGTATAGTGGTTTCTAGAATGAACTTCCATTTTTAATTTTATGCGACTACCATTTTTATTTTTATTCAACTTCCATTTTTATTTTTATTCAGCTTCCATTTTTATTCAATTTCCTTTTCTATTCAATTTCCAAATAGATCGTTAAGGTATAGTGGTTACTTGAATGAACTTCCGTTTTTAATTTTATGCAACTTCCATTTTTATTTTTTTTCAACTTCCATTTTTATTCAATTTACTTTTCTATTCAACTTCCTCTTTTATTTAATTTCCAAAAAGATTGTTAAAGTATAGTGATTTCTTGAATGAACTTCCATTTTTCATTTTATACAACTTCCATTTTTATTCAATTTCATTTTCTATTCGACTTCCTTTTTTATTTAATTTCCAAATAGATCGTTAAGGTATAGTGGTTTTTTGAATAAACTTCAATTTTTATTTTTATTCATCTTCCACTTGTATTCAATTTCCTTTTTTATTCAACTTCCTTTTTTACTTAATTTCCATATAGATCGTTAAGGTATAGTGGTTTCTTGAATGAACTTTTAATGTTAATTTTATGCAACTTCAATTTTTATTTTTATTAAACATCAATTTTTCTTCAATTTCTTTTTCTATTCAACTTCCATTTTTATTCAATTTCCTTTTCTATTCAACTTCCTTTTTTTATTTAATTTCCAAATAGATTGTTAAGGTATAGAGGTTTCTTGAATGAACTTCCATTGTTAATTTTATGCAATTCCATATTTATTCAATTTCTTTTTCTATTCAACTTCATTTTTTTATTTAATTTCCAAGTAGATCGGTAAGGTATAGTGGTTTCTTGAACGAACTTTTATTGTTAATTTCATGCAACTTCCTTTTTTATTTGTATTGAGCATCATTTTTTATTCAATATCTTTTTCTATTAAACTTCCATTTTTTTTTGATTTCCAAATAGATCGTTAAGGTATAGTCGTTTCTTGAATGAACTTCCATTTTTCTTTTTGTTCAGCTTCCAATTTTACTCAATTTCCTTTTCTATTCAACTTCCTTTTTTATTTAATTTCCAAATAGATCGTTAAGGTATGGTGGTTTGTTGAATGAACTTCCACTGTTAATTTTAGGCAACTTCCATATTTATTCAATTTGCATTTCTATTCAACTTCATTTTCTTATTTCATTTCCAAGTTGATCGTTAAGGTATAGTAGTTTCTTGAATGAACTTCCATTTTTAATTTTATGCGATTAGCATTTTTATTTTTATTCAACTTCTCCATTTTTATTCAATTTCCTTTTCTACTCAATTTCCTTTTATTATTTAATTTACAAATAGATCGTTAAGGTATAGTGGTTTCTTGAATGAACTTTCATTGTTAATTTTATGCAACTTCCATATTTATTCAATTTCCTTTCCTATTCAACTTCATTTTTTATTTAATTTCCAAGTAGATCGTTAGGGTATAGTGGTTTTTTGAATGAACTTCCATTTTTAATTTTTTGCGACTACCATTTTTATTTTTAATCAACTTCCATTTTTATTCAATTTCCTTTTCCACTCAATTTCCTTTTTTATTTAATTTCCAAATAGATCGTTAAGGTATTGTCACGCCCCGAAATATTGCAATAAAGATAACTCATATGCGGAATAAATATAAGAAACACATCATTAACATATTTAGAGTTCACTGTTTAGCAAGCAATTAAATGCCATATAGGCTTTCGTCTTTCCAAGACATTGCTTGGTTACACAAATAGAGTCTCGCTCATTACACATTAAGCCCTTGGCTTTACAAATAACACTCATGCACACATAAAGCATAACTAGGAAACTCTTGCTTCTCGAGAGTCCATCCATGCTATTGCCTTGGAGGTAACATCTCACCTGCACCTGAAAATGATGTTCCCGTATAGGGTGAGCTAACAGCCCAGTAGAGATATGCTAAACATAATATGAGCAATAACTAAAATGTTAGTAGTTGATAGATGGTCACCATTTTTACATCCTTTCAAAAAACAAATTTTAGTTTCATGACATTAAAGTCCATGTTCCAGTTCATTTTCCATTTCCTTTCAACTTTGAGTTTGAAACAAGACTCAACACTTAGCCAAATAATTTAATGAGATTGTAACTCATCTTTTAAACACTTTCGTAATTTCATAATGGATACACATTCTGATGCTGTATCAATAACACATAAACCACTTCATTACTTTACCGAAGATACACATTTTGGTGCTGTATCAACATAACATAGAAACACTTCTACATTTCACAATTGATAAAGATATACATTTTTGTGCTATATCAAATCAATTTCAACACTTCATAATCACACATGATACACAAATTGTAGTGCTGTATCAATGTCACACAAAATCCGGTTTAGAGGTCCATCCCCCATCTTCCGATAAACCGTGGAGTACATCCCCCTCCTCCCACACAATACAATGTATATAAACATAGATCGTATACACAATCAATCAATACATAAAGTTAATGTATTATTCCAACCGCTAAGTTCCATAGCATACTCAATTGATTAGTTTTAGTTTGCCTAATCATCATGCATTGTCTACAACAATCAAGACTATCCTCCACCGATAGCCCAAAGCAGTTATTTCTAAACAGAAATAAATGCTACAATACACACAGTTATATACAATATCAACAATTTCAAAGTGAGTGATTAATGAATCCAACTCCACCATTCTACTACTCTCTATATTGATTGAGTCGATTTTATTATTTCCAACTCAATTTCATATTTCCGTATTAATTGTCATTAATTACAGTAATGACCCAAATATACCCAAACATGGTATTTTTTTCCTTTTTTCTCAATATTGACCCAAAGGCTCAAATATTATCAAAAACATCAATAATCTCCATTTTAAACCCAAAACACACAGGTATGAGTCAATTGAACAAAACCCCTGTTTTCAACAGTATACATCTCCAACCTTAAGTTCCCAAATCAAACCATCTATACAAATAACTCAACATTTATGTTAAAACACATAAGAATGAGTAGGAATCCCTACCTCAAATTTGGAGCTCAAATGGAGAAGATGAAAAGAGTTGAAACCCCAAAATCAACGACGATGAAACTCGATCTCCACCGTACACAACAAAGCCCTCGAGAAATTACATAACTTTGGCGAAGGAACTATGGCCAAAATCTCAATGGATTTGAAGAAATCAAAGGAAGAAGATGGTTTTTAGAGAGAGAGAGAATACGACCGATACGGAGAGAAAGCAAGAAGATAGCCGTTGTTGCTGCATTCTTAACTTCATGGCCTTGAAGAGAGAGTGATAGTGACTAGGTGTGTCTGTGTGTGTATAGCATCATGAAAACAATCAGACCCATTTCTCTCTCTCTAGATAATATTCTATATTCTATTGGCCCACTCCAGCACCTTTTCTTTTCTTTTTTGTAAAAACAAATCCTCCACATGCTGCTTTTCGGTGCCACTAACTCAACATTATGATGTTGAGAAATTATTAAAGCATCAACTAAGTAGTGAATGATATTTTACTCCTCTCTAAAAAAAATAATTTTCCAATTGCCTTGAAGGCAAATAATATCTACTCATAAACTTGAACCCCACTCCCACCGAACATACAGATTCCTTTTCTTTTATTTATTTATTTTATTATTTTATTCTGGGTAATCACAGTATAGTGGTTTCTTGAATGAACTTCCATTTCTAATTTTATGCAACTTCCATTTTTATTTTTATTCGGCTTCCATTTTTATTCAATTTCCTTTTCTATTCCATTTCCTTTTTTATTTAATTTCCAAATAGATCGTTACGGTATAGTGGTTTCTTGAATGAACTTCCATTTTTAATTTTTTGCAACTGTCATTTTTATTTTTATTCAACTTCAATTTTTATTCAATTTCCTTTTCTATTCAACTTCCTTTTTCTTTAATTTGCAAATAGACCATACACGTATAGTGGTTTCTTGAATGAACATCCATCATTCATTTTCTGCAACTTCCATATAATTCAATTTCTTTTTCTATTCAACTTCCTTTTTTATTTAATTTCCAAATAGATCGTTAAGTTATAGTGGTTTCTTGAATGAACTTCCATTTTCAATTTTGATGAACTTCCATTTTTATTTTTATTCAACTTCCATTTTGATTCAATTTCCTTTCCTATTCAACTTCCTTTTTTATTTAATTTCCAAATAAATCGTTAAGGTATAGTGGTTTCTTGACTTTTGCCTGGGTCGCCCTTCCGGGTTTTCCGCCCAGCGAGCCTCTCAAGGGTTTCAGTTTAGCTTGTCCATGTTGAATGGGTGTGAGATCTCTAGGCCATCAAAATCTACAATAATGACTGCTACACTTGACCAGGAGATATGATGATGTAGGGACTAGGCTACTTGGGTCTGAATTTGCCCCTAGTGTTGCCCCTAGTGTAGTGGATAGGAACTCGGCTGTCCTTTAATAATAAAATTCATTTTCTCAAATTCTGGGTTTGGCCTTTCTGGGCGGTCTTCATTGGGAAACAATTCAGTTTTAACTCTTTGATCACATCCAACCTTTTGCCCCTAGTTCAAGGGCTGCTTCAACTCTAAATCACATCCGACCTTCTTGCCCCTAGTTCAAGGGCTATTTCCAATCTGAATCACAGGCCCTACATAGTTTTGGCTAAGGTTCACTCGGGTATTGACACTCTCCTTTTACGCTTTAACTTTTGCCAAAGCCGCCCTTTCGGGTTTACAACCTTGCGAGCTTTTCATTTTTCTTTTTATTTTTCCTTTTTTTTTCTTTTTTTTTTTTGTGCTCTAATTTTTGCCTGGGTCGCCCTTCCGGGTTTTTAGCCCAGCGAGCCTCTCAAGGGTGGTACCTTATTGCCCCTAGTTCAAGGGTTGCCTCCATTTCAGCTATGCAAGCCTCACACTTTTGCCCCTAGTTCAAGGGCTGTTTCAAATCGAAATCACATTCTCCACCCTGAGTTCAAGGTCTGTTTCCAATCTGGATCACATCATTGCCCCTAGTTCAAGGGCTATTTCCAATCTAAATCATATTCGACCTTATTGCCCTTAGTTAAAGGGCTGCCTCCATTTGAATCACATCATTGCCCCTAGTTCAAGGGCTGTTTCCATTTGAATCATATTCGATCTTATTGCCCCTAGTTTAAGGGTTGTCTTCATTTGAATCACATCATGGCCCTCCAGTTCAAGAGCTATTTCCAATTTGGCTACGCAAACTTTACACTTTGATTGATCATGGAATACTTCAAATCACGGTTTGAAAGCTAAGGAGCTAAGGAGGTCGGACCTCGAATCAAGAGGGATCCTATGCTGTATAATCAATTCCAGGCATGTCTTCGTAGGACCACGCAAAAACAGTTTTTGAAATCTTTTCACAAAGTGACTAATCTCTCGTACTTTTACGAAGACAAGATAGAACCAATTTGGACCAAGCCAGGATCCTTCTCAGTACCCACATTAACAAAAATGATTTTATTCATCAAAGGCTTAGCATACCTCTCTTCGTCTCAGTTGATCAAAATTTGCAAATCCCGAGGAAATTCTTCCTCTTCGTTTTTATCAGAGTTTTGGAAAAAGTTTTGAAAAACTTTGGTCAATGCAATGATTTAAAGGCACAGAGAAGTAGGCAGACTCTATGACATTTTTTTTTTGTTTATTGAAAAGAGACTGACTCAGCAATGACAACAGACTCAAAAGAAAATGACAAAGATGACCTAGACATGACAGAAATGTCTAGGTTAGCACTATCGAAATCAACAGACTCTGACTCATTAGGCTGACTCGAGCCTGACTCTAACTCTACAAACTTGGTGGAGTCAAACTTAGACTCAATACTCAATTCAGAACTCATAATAAAACCATTCTCAAATTGCCAGTCAAAGTGTGGGCCATCGATAACATTCAAAATAAAGCCCGTGCAATCAACAGGTGGTCACTTCCCAATCACAGAGATGGTCGGATACCCTACAAGTTCTATTTATTTACAATGGTCGACTTTGTGGGATACTGGAGTTTTTTTTTTTTTTTTTTTTTTTTTTTACAATTTTTTTTTGATTTTATGTTTTTGTTATTTATTTATTTATTTATTTTGAAGTAATGGTGCTAAGTTGAACTACCTGAACCACTTACTTGAATTTGAGAACCCATGTATAGATCCAATACATTGCACATAACACATAGCAGGAAAGAGAACAAACACCCCTATGGAGGGTAGTGTTATCCTGTCCTAGCTTGAAATGATCTAGGTTTCACTATTCAAACAAGTGGTATCATACATCCTAGAAAGAGGAAAGCATCCTATCCTAATTTGAAAGGTACTATAGCTCACTATATGTACAAGGTTGGCTCTACTCTAAGGGTTGAAGTCAAGGTGACGTTACCAAAGAGTCCTTTGGGTCATAACCAATAAAGATCCCAGGAAATCAGAAGAGTCAAATAGCCTCTCTTCGGAGTTGAGAACCTTAGATAGCAGAGCTAGATAGCAAAGCTACCCTTTTGACAAATCTCAAAAGGTTAAAACACAAGGCCTCTACAGTAACGTAGAGATAGGTGTAGTGTCACAAAAAGTATGCCTGTGTTCCCACCAGTATCTGGGCAACACAGGGACTTTAAGTGCACCAATGCATGCAATGCAATAAACATATAATTGAAAATAAAAGTCATATCATGGAGTTCGAGTCAAGGTTTCATAAATCCCCAGTGGAGTCGCCAGAAACTGTAACATGCCCGGGGGTACCCGCGCGCGTTAAACAGTTCGAACTCCTGAGATCTCTTTGATCTCAAGTCTCACGAGTGCAATGTGAAACGTAGATGAGAGTCCAGATTTGGCAACTTTTATTGAAAATCCATTTTATTGCAATTTTGTCAAAAATGGACTGCGTCATCAGATCTCAGAGTCGCCACCTAATATTTTGGGAAATTAGAAAACCCATGACTCGGTGCCAAGGCCACTGTTTGTTGTAACCAAGGATGCTTGGCTCGGAACCTTAGGTATGAGAGGGGAAGGTCAATAATGAGCACCCCCGCTCACCCGATCAAAAGATCGGCCTCTACTAAACCATGATATGACATTTTATTTTCTTTATATGTTCATGTTCTGATTATTGAATAAATCCTAAAATTTACTATGTGAAGCATACAAGTATAGACTAGTTTGCTCAAATTGGAACAATTCAACTTCATGTTTGTTTTTCGAAAAGGGTTTGAATTTGCCACTTGACAAAGTGGGCTTAAAGTTTGTGAATTTGCCACTACGAAGTGGGCTTAAAACGTACAGTCGTTGAATCATTCCAATTCAGGCAACAAGCCTTCATCCACAGGCATTCAAACAGTTTATCATTTAATCAATTAGCCTCATGGTAGGATGTTAAACATAATAAGAAAATCATACACAAATGGGATGCTAAAGCATAAAAACTCACGGATTTACCGACGTCCCTCGAACAGCTACAAAGCAAAGTTAGTAAAATATGCATGATCTTATATACAGAATCCTAATGCAATTCACTCATGAGATGCACTAAAGATTCGGCTTCTAAAATATGACATGTGAATCATCTCAAAACATACGATAGCACACAGAATCACAGAAGAATTGATTAAATCCACACATGTAAATGTAGCCGAATCTTAATGCATGAGGCATAAATGTAAAGCATGGATATGCATGGCATGTCAGATATATACATACACACAGTTAGGGAAAGCGATAAAAGAATGGGATAGAAAGAAGCGGGGTGGGGGAATTATTACAATACTTGAATTATTACAGATCCGAATGAGGGAGAGAGGAGAATAATAAAATAAAATAAAATCTCACAACACTCAAAATAAAATAAAATAAACAACTTCATCACTGGCACATGTCACCCTTTTCGCATGTCCCAGGTTCCGCAAATCGCATGATTCACATTTTCTAGATTCAAGCGGCAAACAAGGAACGAATTTGAAATCTAACTAGCATGGCTTATAGGGAAATCACTATTGGATGATGTGCAAATTTCCTGAGAGTGTAGGAGAGAAAGAGTGACTATCTCCTCTTTAGAACCTCGGAGTTGTACCTGTCAAGAGAGAGAGAGAGAGAGAGTAAAGGAGAGAGATGGATCTTTCTGTCAATGTGTTTTGTGTATGCATGGTGTCCTCTCTCACTCCCTAAACCCATGTGTGCATCTCCTGGGTCTCCCTTGGGTGTGTGAATGTGAATCAATATCTATGCATGGGTTGTGTGTGGTGTCAATATGAAGTTGGTGGTGTGTGTATGTAGTGTGTGTGTGCATGGGTCTCTAGAGAGAGAGAGTGCGTGTGTGGGTGTGTGTTGAGATCAGTGTGTGTGTGTGTGTGTGTGTGTGTGAGTGTTGGGTGTGCATGTGCTAGCTGCTGGGTGTATGGTAGTGTGCATGTGTGTGTGAGCTGCTGGGTGGGAAGATCTTGGGTGTGCATGGACTCTCCTCTTTTTAGAGAGAGAGAGGCCGTATCCCCCTCCTTCAAAACCATGGGTCTGTCTGCATGGTTTGTGATGTGTGTGTGTGTATGGAGTGGGTGTATGGGTGTGTGTTAGAGAGAGAAGAGAGCTGGGTTTGGGTATGCCGTGTGTGTGTCTCATCGAGCTTCTGCTGCTGTATGTTGCCTCCCGTGGCTTCTGACTAGCTACGCTGTGTGATGGCAGCGGTGGTGTCTGTGGCAGTATGCATGGTGTATGGGCTGTGTCTCTGGGTGTCTCACCGTGTGTGTGTGTAGTGTGTGCCTCTGTCAAAACCGTGTGTGTGGGTGATGAGTGTGTGTATTGAATGGTGGGTCTGTGTCAATGGTGTGTGTGTGTGTGCTGGGTGTGTGCCCGTGTGCATGTGTGATGGGGATGGTAGTGTGTGGTCTCCTCCCTCTCTCTACCCGTGTGTGTGTTGTGTGTTATGTATGGATGGGTGGTCTGTCCATGGTGTGTGTGTGCTTGAGTGTGTATGTCTATGATGTGTGTGGATTGAGTGTGTGTAAGTGATGTGTTATACCGACAGGGAGAGATGATGGGTGTGTGTTATGCCGAGAGGGAGAGAGAATTGTGTGTGTTATGCCGAGAGGGAGAGGTGATGGGTGTGTGTGTGGTCTCTTCCCTCTTCCTCCCCCCATATGTGTTGCTTTCTCTCTCTCTCTAAACTGTGCATCTTTGTATGGTGTGAGAGGTGGGTTCTGTGTGTCGCTCATCCCCTCTCTCTCTAACCGTGTCTCTCCTTTCTCTCACCTTTCTCTCTCTGCCCGAGAGAGAGAGAGCCGAGATCAGTCCATGTCTCTCCTCCAAAACAACATCTTTCACCCTTCTTTTATAGATTCCATCCCTTCGGTTTAGCCTCGTGCACCAGATTATCAGCAACTTGCTCCTCGTGTGGTACCCACGTGGTAGGTAGTCTTTGCTTCAGGTTCTATGCAATTCTCTCCTCCATACAATTCTTAATGCCCTCTTTCTTTATTCTCTCATTATAATGTCTAAACACAATAATATCACTCCTCCACTCAGCTTTCAAACCCCACTCCAGCACACCCCCTCATCATAATACGCACCACTTCCTTCTCCATGATTAGATTCTCAGCACACATGGATGGACCCTTTCTTTTTTTGTATTATATTTCTTTTTTCTTTTTCTTTTTATTTTCTTCTTTGTTTTATTTTTTTTTATTTTCTATTTTTTTATTTTTTGTTTTTATCATTTTTTATTTATAAAATATCACATGCCAATTTATATAAACACACCTAAACATTTATACAAACACACAAAATTATATAAAATTATACAAAATTATAAATTCAAATAAAAATATGTTAATTTGACCAAAATGGGTGAGTTTTGGGATTAAAATTTCAATTTGATTTTTCTGGTGAGGGTGGTCGAAATAAAGTGCCCAAGTCTTAGGGCTCAAAATGGGGTGTCTACAGATAGAGATCTTCGTTTTACTACCAGGTTGTGGCAGAGTTTGCAGAGTGCCTTGGGTACTAAGTTGACCTTTAGCACGGCTTATCATTCTCAGACTGACGGGCATTCCGAGCGTACCATTCAGATCCTTGAGGATATGCTTCGGGGTTGTGTCCTTGACTTTAGTGGGACGTGGGAGAGGCACTTGCCCTTGGTGGAGTTTGCCTACAACAACAGTTTCCAGTCTAGTATCGGTATGGCACCATTTGAGGCCTTGTATGGCCGACCGTGTAGGTCTCCAGTTTGTTGGGCCGAGGTGGGTGATGCACCTTTGTTGGGCTCGGAGTTAGTGAAGGAGACGACGGAGAAAGTTGAGCTTATCCGTAGGAGGCTTGTTATAGCCCAGAGTCGTTAGAAATCTTATGCCGACCGTAGGAGGCGACCCTTGGTATTCGAGGTGGGTGATCATGTCTTTCTAAAGATATCACCTAGGCGAGGTTTAATGAGGTTTGGGAAGAGCGGGAAGTTATCCCCTCGGTTTATTAGTCCTTTTGAGATCCTTGAGAGGATTGGCGAGGTTGCCTATCGTTTAGCTTTGTCGCCGTAGTTGTCCGGAGTTCATGACGTGTTTCATGTGAGTATGCTTCGGAAGTATGAGCCGGATCCGTCACATGTATTGGATTGGACCGACTTAGAGGTTGATGAGGATGCCTCGTATGAGGAGAGACCGGTTCGGGTCTTGGATAGCCGGGAGCAAGTCTTGTGAGGCAAGACCATTCCCCTAGTGAAGGTTTTGTGGAAACATCACGGAGTGAAGGAAGCCACTTGGGAACGTGAGTTGGAGGTCCGAGAGAAATATCCGGATCTATTTGTGGATGTTTGAGCATGTATTATATATTTTGTTGTATAATTGAACCTTAAGAGTATTGAATATATCTTAGGTTGTAAAACATGGTTTATGTTTTGGTTTAATGGAAGTTTGATATAACATTGAATATGTTGAGTATTGTAGAATTGGAAATGTATCATGAACATTAGTTATGATATGAAGTTGTTGAAATTGGAAAGGAATGCATGTTGATAATGCAGGTTGTTTATGTGTTGTGATTTGCCTCTTGAAAAGAGTTGAGATTGACCAGTAATGGGTCAAATTGTTTAATATTATGTTTTAATATTGTTGGGAATGGAGAAAACTTGTTTTTGAAAAGTGTTTAATTTTGGGGACGAAATTCTTTAAGGGGGGGAGGTTATAGCGATCCCGGTTTCCCTTCCTTTATTTGTTGTATCCGAACTTTGGTTCCGTGGAGTTGGTAGTTGTATATCTTGTTGTCATCCTTTGATTCCATTTGGTTGAGTTTTAGGATGTGTTGGGCATGTTTCGAGCAGGTGGGTTGAGCCTTGGTCTAATTTCTTGTTGTCCAGTTTTTGGTCGTTCTGCTCGAGCGGGTCTTCTTGCGCTCGAGCGGCGTTTACACCCTTCCAGCATTTTGTGTCCCTGCAAAACTTCTGCAGGTGTGATTTCTACGCTTGAGCAGGTTTCCTACGCTCGAGCGTGTCGCGCTTGAGCGGGCTTGTTAGCGCTCGAGCGAGTAGTACATTCTTGGTGAAAGTTCTGGGATGGGATAATCCACGCTCGAGAGGACTGGTTTTTCACGCTCGAGCGGATGTGTTTCACTCTTATGTCTTAGCGCTCGAGCGGGCCTTATTGCGCTAGAGCGGACCCAGCTTTTTGTTCTTGACGCTCGAGCGTTGTGTTTTACGCTCGCGAGCGGACCTGTCGTATAACAGAGGGCACTTGGGCATTTTTGAATCACTTTTTACACTTCTCTCTCTCTCTTACTTTTCGAAAAGCCATTTTTGAGAGCTCCTCTCTCTAGAAACTCCCTTCTCTCTAGGGTTTGATCTAGTTAGAGTGTTCTCCTTTTCTTTGGCCTTTACAAAAAAGTTGTTGATCGTCGAGGGCTATCTGTTGATCCAAGAATCTCGGGATTTGGAGCATTTTCATTTTCTTCATCTTCTTCGTTAGGTGTCAACTTTTGAGGTAGGGATTCCTACTCACTCTTATGGTCTTTGACATAGATTTTTGGTTGTTTTGATAAAGTGTTGAAGTTGGGTAATTTTGGGACTTAGGGTTTCAAAATGTTAAAAGGGAGTTTTGTTATTTTGATTCTAAAAATGTGTATTTTGGGTTTCAAAATAATGGTATTGCTGTTGGTTGATGATATTTAGACCATTGGGTCAATATTGGGAAAAGGGGTAGAAAACCCTAATTTGTTGAGTAAATTAAGTGGTATAATTAATTTGGAAAAAGTTGTGAATTTATGGAATTGAGTTGGAAATAATGAAATTGATTCATTAAATTGTGGAATGGTGGAGTTGAATTTGTTAATCGCTCACTTTTGAAAACATTGATAATTTATCTGTTGAAGCTTTTATTATCTGTTTAGAAATAATTGCTTGGGCTACCGGTGGAGGGTAGTTTTGATTGTTGTAGAAAATGCATGATGATTAGGCAAACTAAAACTAATCGATTGAGTATGCTATCGAATATTGCGACTGGAATAATACATTAACTTTATATATTGATTGATTGTATATGATCTATGTTTATATACATGTGTTGTGTGGGAAGAGATAGGGGATGTACTCCACGGTTTAGGGGAAGATAGGGGATGGACCTCTAAACCGGATTTTTGTGTGACATTGATACAGCACTACAATGTGTATCAAGTGTTGATTATGGAAGTGTTCGAATTGATTTGATATAGCACTAAAATGTATATCGCTCTCAATTGTAAAGTATAGAAGTGATTCTATGTTATGTTGATACAACACCGAAATGTGTATCTTTCGTAAAGTATGGAAGTAGTCTATGTGTTATCGATATAGCATTAAAATGTGTATCCATCATGAATTTCGAAAGTGTTTAAAGATGAGTCTAAATCTCATTAAGTTATTTGGCTAGGTGTTGAGCCTTGTTTTCAAACTCAAGTTGAAAAGAAATGGAAAATGAAAGGAAACATGGACACAGTGGTCATGTAGTGGAAATGGATTATGAATTGATTTATGGGAATTAAACATTTATCAATTGCTAATGTCTTAGTTATTGCTCATACTGTGTTTAGCATATCTCTACTGGGCGTTGGGTCACCCTATATGAGACATTATTTTCAGGTACAGGTAGCATGCCACCTCCAAGGACATAGCTTGGATGATGAGAGTTGAAGACCCTTTTTGTTTAATTGATTGTATTACATGTTTATCAAGCCAAGGGCTTATTTTGTATTAGAGTTAGTACTCTTCTTTTGTTTAACCAAGTGTTAACTTGGAAAGCTGTAAGCCCGTAGGGCATTTGCTTTTGTTGTTAACATGTAATACTGTTGTAAGAACTACTCTGATGAATAGAAATGATTGATTTCTCTTACATCAATGCATGTCTAAAGTGATGGGTTTTATGTACTTTTTTGAGGGCGTTACACGATCTCTCTGAAAATTAAATAAAAAAAGAAGTTGAATAAAAATAAAAATGGAAGTTCATTCAAGAAACCACTATACCCTAACGATATATTTGGAAATTAAATAAAATAGGAAGTTGAATAGAAAAGGAAATTGAATAAAAATGAAAGTTGAATAAAAAAAAAATGGAAGTTGCATAAAATTAACAATGGAAGCTCATTCAAAAAACCACTATACCTTAACGATCTGTTTGGAAATTAAATAAAAAAAGAAGTTGAATAGAAAAGGAAATTGAATAAAAAAGGAAGTTGAATAAAAATAAAAATGGAAGTTGCATAAAATTGAAAATCGAAGTTTATTCAGTAAACCACTATACCTTAACGATCTATTTCGAAAGTAAATATAAAAAGAAGTCGAATAGAAAATGAAATTGAATACAAATGAAAGTTGAATAAAAACAAAAATGGTAGTTCATTCAAGAAACCACGATACCTTAACGATCTATTTGGAAATTAAATAAAAAAAAGGAAGTTTAATCGAAAAGGAAATTGAATAAAAATGGATGTTTTATAAAAATAAAAATGGAAGTTGCATTAAATTCAGAATGGAAGTTCATTCAAGAAACCACTATACCTTAACGATCTATTTGCACATTAAATAAAAAAGGAAGTTGAATAGAAAAGCAAATTGAATAAAAATGGAAGTTGAATAAAAATAAAAATGGAAGTTGCATAAATGTAAAATGGAAGTTCATTCAAGAAACTACTATACCTTAACGATCTATTGGAAATTAAATAGAAATGGAAGTTGAACGGAAAAGGAAATTGAAAAAAAATTGATGTTCAATAAAAATAAAAATGGAGTTGCATAAAATTAACAATAAAAGTTCCTTGAAGAAACCACTATACCTTAACAATATATCTGGAAGTTAAATAACAAAGGAAGTTGAATAGAAAAGGAAATTAAATACAAATGGAAGTTGAATAAAAATAAAAATTGAAGTTCATTCAAGAAACCACTATACCATAGCGATCTAATTAGAAATTAAATAAAAAAAGGAAGTTTAATAGAAAAGGAAATTGAATAAAAATGGAAGTTGAATAAAAATAAAAATGGAAGTTGCATAAAATTAAAATGGAAGTTCATTCAAGAAACGACTCTACCTTAACGATCTATTTGGAAATTAAATAAAAATGGAAGTTGAATAGAAAAGGAAATTGAATAAAAATTGATGTTCAATAAAAATAAAAATCGAAATTGCATAAAATTAACAATAAAAGTTCATTCACGAAACCACTATACCTTAACGATCTATTTGGAAATTAAATAAAAAAGGAAGGTTAATAGAAAAGGAAATTGAATACAAACAGAAGTTGAATAAAAATAAAAATGGAAGTTCATTCAAAAAACCACTATGCCTTAACGTTCTATTTGGAAATTAAATAAAAAAGGAAGTTGAATAGAAAAAGAAATTGAATAAAAATGGAAGTGGAATAAAAATAAAAATGGAAGTTGCATAAAATTAACAATAGAAGTTCATTCAAAAAACAACTTTACCTTAACGATTATTTGGAAATTTAATAAAAAAAGGATGCTGAATAGAAAAGGAAATTAAATAAAAATGGAAGTTGCATCAAAATTGAAAGTGGAAGATCATTCAAGAAACTACTATACCTTAACGATCTATTTGAAAATTAAATAAAAAGGAAGTTGAATAAAAAAGGAAATTGAATAAAAATTGAAGTTCAATAGAAATTAAAATGGAAGTTGCGTAAATACAAATTGAAGTTGAATAAAAATAAAAATTGAAGTTGCATAAAATTAACAATGGAAGTTCAATCAAGAAACCACTATACCTTAACTATGTATTTGGAAATTAAATAAAAAAGGAATTTGAAAAAAAAAGAAAATTGAATAAAAATGGAAGTTGAATAAAAATAAAAATGGAAGTTGCATAAATTTAAAATGGAAGTTCATTCAAGAAACGACTAAACCTTAACGATCTATTTGGAAATTAAATAAAAATGGAAGTTGAACGGAAAAAGAAATTGAATAAAAATTGATGTTCAATAAAAATAAAAATGAAAGTTCCATAAAATTAACAATAAAAGTTCTTTGAAGAAACCACTACCTTAACAATCTGCTTGGAAATTAAATAAAAAAGGAAGTTGAATAGAAACGGAAATTGAATACAAATGGAAGTTGAATAAAATTAAAAATGAAAGTCCATTCAAGAAACCACTATACCTTAACGATCTGTTTGGAAATTAAATAAAAAAAAAGAAGTTGAATAGGAAAGGAAATTGAATAAAAATGGAAGTTGAATAAAAATAAAAATGGAAGTTGCATAAAATTAACAATGGAAGTTCAATCAAGAAATCACTATACCTTAACGATCTATTTGGAAATTCAATAAAAAAAAGAAGTTGAATAGAAAAATGAAATTGAATAAAAATGGAAGTTGAATAAAAACAAAAATGGAAGTTGTATAAATTTAAAATGGAAGTTCATTCAAGAAACGACTATAACTTAACGATCTATTTGGAAATGAAATAAAAATGGAAGTTGAACGGAAAAAGAAATTGAATAAAAATTGATGTTCAACAAAAATAAAAATGGAAGTTGCATAAAATTAACAATAAAAGTTCCTTGAAGAAACCATTATACCGTAACAATCTATCTGGAAAATAAATAAAAAAGGAAGTTCAATAGAAAAGGAAATTGAATATAAATGGAAGTTGAAGAAAAATAAAAATGGAAGTTCATTCAAGAAACAGCTATACCTTAACAATTGATCTGGAAATTAAATAAAAAAAAGGGAACTTGAAGAGAAAAGGAAATTGAATATAAATGGAAGTTGAATAAAAATAAAAATGGAAGTTGCATAAAATTAAAATGGAAGTTCATTCAAGAAACAACTATACCTTAACGATCTATTTGGAAATTAAATAAAAATGGAAGTTGAATGGAAAAAGAAATTGAATAAAACTTGATGTTCAATAAAAATAAAAATCAAAGTTGCATTAACAATGGAAGTTCATTCAAGAAACCAGTGTACCTTAACGATCTATTTGTAAATTAAATAAAAAAGGAAGTTGAATAGAAAATGAAATTGAATAAAAATGGAAGTTGAATAAAAATGAAAATGGAAGTTGCATAAAAATAAAAATGGAAGTTCATTCAAGAAACCACTATACCTTAACGATCTATTTGGAAAATAAATAAAAAAGGAAGTTAAATAAAAAACGAAATTGAAAAAAAATGAAAGTTGAATAAAAATAAAAATGGAAGTTGCATAAATTTAAAATGGAAGTTCATTGAAGAAACGACTATACCTTAACGATCTATTTGGAAATTAAATAAAAATTGAAGTTGAATTGAAAAGGAAATTGAATAAAAATTGATGTTCAATAAAAATAAAAATGAAATTGCATAAAATTAGCAATAAAAATTCATTGAAGAAACCACTATGCCTTAACGATCTATCTGTAAATTAAGTAAAAAAAGAAGTTGAATTGAAAACAAAATTGAATACAAATGGAAGTTGAAGAAAAAGAAAAATGGAAGTTGCATCAAAACAGAAAATGGATGTTCATTCAAGAAACCGCTATACCTTAACGATCTATTTTGAAATTAAATAAAAAATAAAGTTGAATAGAAAAGGAAATCGAAAAAAAATTGAAGTTGGATAAAAATAAAAATGAAAGTTCATTCAAGAAACCACTATACCTTAACGATTTATTCGGAAATTAAATAAAAAAGGAAGTTGAATAGAAATGGAAATTGAATAAAACTGGAAGCTGAATAAAAATAAAAATGAAAGTTGCATAAAATTAAAATGTAAGTTCATTGAAGAAACGACTATACCTTAATGATCTATTTGGAAATGAAATAAAAATGGAAGTGGAAAGGAAAAGGAAATTAAATAAAAATAGATGTTCATTAAAAATAAAAATGGAAGTTGCATAAAATTGGCAATAAAAGTTTATTGAAGAAACCACTATACCTTAACGATCTGTCTGGAAATTAAATAAAAAAAGAAGTTGAATAGAAAAGGAAATTGAATAAAAATGGGAGTTGAATAAAAATAAAAATAGAAGTTCATTCAAGAAACCACTATACCTAAACGATCTATTTCGAAATTAAATAAAAAAGGAAGTTGAATAGAAAAGGAAATTGAATAAAAATTGAAATTGAATAAAAATCAAAATGGAAGTTACATAAAATTAAAATGGAAGCTCATTCAAGAAACGACTATACCTTAACGATCTATTTAGAAATTAAATAAAAATGGAAGTTGAATTTAAAAGGAAATTGAATAAAAATTGATGTTCAATAAAAATAAAAATCGAAATTGCATAAAATTGGCAATAAAAGTTCATTGAAGAAACCACTGTACCTTAATGATCTATCTGGAAATTTAATAAAAAAGGTAGTTCAATAGAAAAGGAAATTGAATACAAATGGAAGTTGAATAAAAATAAAAATGGAAGTTCATTCACGAAACCACTATACCTTAACGATCTATTTGGAAATTAAAAAAAATGATGTTGAATAGAAAAAGGAAATTGAATAAAAATGGAAATTGAATAAAAATATAAATGGAAGTTGCATAAAATTAACAATGGAAGTTCATTCAAGAAACCACTATACCTTAACGATCTATTCGGAAATTAAATAAAAATGGAAGTTGAATAGAAAAGGAAATTGAAATAAATGGAAGTGGAATAAAAATAAAAATGGAAGTTGCAGCAAAATTGAAAATGGAAATTCAATGAAGAAACCACTATACCTTAACGATCTATCTGGAAATTAAACAGAAAAGGAAGTTGAATAAAAATAAAAACGGAAGTTCATTTGAATAAACCACTATACCTTAACGATCTATTTTGAAATGAAGTAAAAAAAGGAGTTGAATAGAAAAGGAAATTGAATAAAAATAGAAATCGAATAAAAATAAAAATGGAAGTTGCATCAAAATTGAAAATGGAGATTCATTCAAGAAACCACTATACCTTAATGATCTATCTGGAAATTAAATAAAAAAGGAAGTTGAATAGAAAATGAAGTTGAACACAAATGGAAGTTGAATAAAAATAAAAACGGAAGTTCATTGAAGAAACCACTATACATTAACGATCTATTTAGAAATTAAATAAAAAAAGTAGTTGAATAGAAAAGGAAATTGAATAAAAATGAAAGTTGAATAGAAATAAAAATAGAAGTTGCATAAAATTAAGAATGGAAGGTCATTCAAAAAACCACTATACCTTAACGATCTGTTCGGAAATTAAATAAAAAATGGAAGTTGAATAGAAAAGGAAATTGAATAAAAGTGGAAGTTGAATAAAAATAAAAAAGGAAGTTGCATCAAAATTGAAAATGGAAGTTCATTCAAGAAACCGATATACGTTAACGATCTATTTTGAAATTAAACAAAAAATGAAGTTGAATAGAAAAGGAAATTGAATAAAAATTGAAGTTGGATAAAAATAAAAATGAAAGTTGCATAAATATAAAAATGAAAGTTCATTCAAGAAACCACTATAACTTAACGATCTATTGGGAAATTAAATAAAAAAGGAAGTTGAATAGAAAAGGAAATTGAATAAAAATGGAAGTTGAATAAAAATAAAAATGGAAGTTGCATAAAATTAAAATGGAAGTTCATTCAAAAAACGGCTATACCTTAACGATTTATTTGAAAATGAAATAAAAATGCATGTGGAATGGAAAAGGAAATTGAATAAAAATTGATGTTCAATAAAAATAAAAATGGAATTTGCATAAAATTAGAAATAAAAGTTCATTGAAGAAAGCACTATACCTTAACGATCTGTCTGGAAATTAAATAAAAAAAGGAAGTTGAATAGAAAAGGAAATTGAATACAAATGAAAGTTGAATAAAAATAAAAATAAAAGTCCATTCAAGAAACCATTATACCTTAACGATCTATTTGGAAATTAAATAAAAAAGGAAGTTGAATAGAATAGAAATTGAACAAAAATGGAAGTTCAATAAAAATAAAATTGGAAGTTGCATAAAAATAAAAATGGAAGTTCATTCAAGAAACCGCAATACCTTAATGATCTATTTGGAAATGAAATAAAAAAGGAAGTTGAATAGAAAAGGAAATTGAATAAAAATGGAAGTTGAATAAAAATAAAAATAGAATTTCATTCAAGAAACCACTATACCTTAACGATCTATTTGGAAATTAAATAAAAAAAGAAGTTGAATAGAAAAGGAAATCGAATAAAAATGGAAGTTGAATAAAAATACAAATGGAAGTTGCATAAAAATAAAAATGGAAGTTCATTTAAGAAACGACTATACCTTAACGATATATTTGGAAATTAAATAAAAATGGAAGTAGAATTGAAAAGGAAATTGAATAAAAATTGATGTTCAATAAAAACAAAAATGGAAGTTGAATAAAATTAGCAATAAAAGTTCATTGAAGAAACTACTATGCCTTAACGATCTATCTGGAAATTAAATAAAAAAGGAAATTGAATAGAAAAGGAATTTGAATACAAATGGAAGTTGAATAAAAATAAAAATGGAAGTTCATTCAAAAACCACTATACCTTAACGATCTATTTGGAAATTAAATAAAAAAAAGGAAGTTGAAGGCAAAAGGAAATTGAATAAAAATGGAAGTTGAAGAAAAATGAAAACGGAAGTTCTTTGAAGAAATCACTATACCTTAACGATCTATTTAAAAATTAAATAAAAGAATGAGTTTAATGGAAACGGAAATTGAATAAAAATAAAAATAGAAGTTGCATAATATTAAGAATGGAAGTTCATTGAAGAAACCACTATACCTTAACGATCTGTTTGGAAATTAAATAAAAAAAGGAAGTTGAATAGAAAAGGAAATTGAATAAAAATGGAAGTTGAATAAAAATAAAAATGGAAATTGCATTAAAATTGAAAGTGGAAGTTCATTCAAGAAACCGATATACCTTAACGATCTATTTTGAAATTAAATAAAAAATGAAGTTGAATAGAAAAGGAAATTGAATAAAAATTGAATTTGGAAGTCACATAAATATAAAAATGAAAGTTATTCAAGAAACCACTATACCTTAACGATCTATTGGGAAATTAAATAAAAAAGGAAGTTGAATAGAAAAGAAAATTGAATAAAAATGAAAGTTGAATAAAAATCAAAGTGGAAGTTGCATAAAATTAAAATGGAAGTTTATTCAAGAAATGACTGTACCTTAACGAGCTGTTTGGAAATGAAATCAAAATGCAAGTGGAATGGAAAAGGAAATTGAATAAAAATTGATGTTCGATAAAAATAAAAATAGAAGTTGCATAAAATTAGCAATAAAAGTTCATTGAAGAAACAAGTATACCTTAACGATCTATCTGAAATTAAATAAAAAAGTAAGCTGAATAGAAAAGGAAATTGAATAAAAACTGAAGTTGAATAAAAATCAAAATGGAAGTTGCATAAAATTAAGTTGGAAGTTCATTCAAGAAACGACTGTACCTTAACGATCTATTTGGAAATTAAATAAAAATGGAAGTTGAATTTAAAAAGAAATTGAATAAAAATTGATGTTCAATAAAAATAAAAATGGAAGTTGCATAACATTAGCAATAAAACTTCATTGAAGAAACCACTATACCTTAACGATCTATCTGGAAATTAAATAAAAAATGAAGTTGAATAGAAAAGGAAATTGAATATAAATGGAAGTTGAATAAAAATAAAAATGGAAGTTAATTCAAGAAATCATTATACCTTAACGATCTATTTGGAAATTAAATAAAAAAAAAAAGGAAGTTGAATAGAAAAGGAAATTGAATAAAAATGGAAGGTGAATAAAAATAAAAATGGAAGTTGCATAAAATTAACAATGGAAGTTCATTCAAGAAACCACTATACCTTAACGATCTATTTGGAAATTAAATAAAACGGAAGTAAGTAACAGAAAAGGAAATTAAAATAAGTGGAAGTCGAATAAAAATAAAAATGGATGTTGCATCAAAATTGAAAATGGAAGTTCATTAAAAAAACCACTATATGAAACAAACATAATATAAGAACTTTAAACTCTGATCATGTATCATGTAAATTATCAAGAAATCAAAACAAAACATGCGTACCCGAATCTATTGTTATAGTTGAACGAAAGCGTGATTGTCAATACATCCTTTGATATTGCCTTTGTTATTGCCTTTCAATCCTTTCCTTATTAGTGCCTTAAGTTTCTCCTTGAGAGGATATAGAAGAAATTGGCAGTTATTCCATTCAGGCAGGATTAGGGACTATAACAACTTAAGGTTAAATAGGTTTTCAAAAGAAAAACCGTGTGGCAGTTTCTTAAGAGAATGAAAACCAACTTAACCAATTTTGTTTTAATTTCTATTTTTGCCCCTCATAGAAATAGAAATTACTCAACTAGTATCTACACATTAGGTCCATGACAGATATACCCTTAAGCCTATTAACTAAATTGAATCACTTAAATTGTAGGCTTCTTATAAATGATAACACCACATTTAAATATGTGGTCCCATTGAGACATTATCTAACAATCTCCCACTGGACCACATATGTAACTTGATAAATGTGCTTAACTTTAGTGAGCTCAGAAATTTGTTATCATGACCTGAGGGTATCCAAACAATCTTGTCCATTAACTATATTAATATAGGATCAAAGCGGTCTTCGTTACATTAATCGTAACTCGACCCACCAATGGTCACGTATACCAATACAGCTAAATGACATAGATCAATCATGGATGCGTAGCATGGAAATTACATGTAATGTGATCCATACATGCCTATTTCCAACTGGTCCTACTTAACTTTATTGAGATCAATACTTCACAATACGTAACAGAGTGTAATAAACTGAATACTTCATTTCTGCAGAAATTAATCTAATTACATAGATAAAACTCAAGGCTGACATAAAGCAGTAATATAAATACAAACTCCCACTAAACCAAAATGTTCTCAAATAGAACAACACCCATATGAGCAATGTGCTTGTAACGCCCTCAAAATAATGACATTAAACCCATCAATATAGACATGCATTGATATAAGAAACAAACATCATTCTATTCCACAGAGTAATTCCTTACAAGAAGCATTACATGTTAACCATAGAATCAAATACCCTAGGGTACAACTTTCCAAGCTAACACTTGTTACAAAGAGGAGAGTACTAACTCAAATACACATTAAGCCCTTGGCTTGAAATTACATATAATACAGCAAAAGATAACCAAAATTACAAACATCTGCCTGCCTCTAGCCTCCCAAGCGATGTCCTTGGAGGTGGCATGCTTCAGGTACCTGAAAATGGTGTCCCATATAGGGTGAGCCACAGCCCAGTAGAAATACACTAAACCAACTATAAACAATGACTAAAAGATTAGCAGTTAATAGATGGTCAACACTTATACATTCATTTACATCTTATTACAATTCCATGACAATCAAGTCTATGTTACAATTCCCTTTCTATTTCTTGTTCAACATTGAGTTTGAAAACAAGGCTCAGTACTCTGGCCGAAACCTTTGATGAGATTATAGTTCATCACTAGAACACTTTCGAAATCCAAGATGGATACACATTTTGGTGTTGTATCAGTAACACATAAACCACTTCCATACTTCATAAATGATATACATTTTAGTGCTATATCAAAAAAAACATCTCAATAGATAAGCATATGAGCTATATCATCACTACTACCACAGATAAGCATATGAGCTGTATCACTACTACCACAGATAAGCATATGAGCTGTATCCACACTTCAATAGACAAGCATATGAGCTGTGTCATCACCCCAATGGGAGAGCATATGAGCTGCATCCCTGGGTCCATCCCCCATCTTCCCTTAACCATTAACCGATTTAGAGGTACATCCCCCATCTTCCCCTAAATCGTGGAGTACATCCCCCATCTCGTTCATGAAAGACCTTGGGTGGTAGTCCCTTCGTAAGTGGATCCGCTATCATGGAGTTTGTCCCAATGTGCTCTATGGAAATCTGTCCACTCTGCACTCTTTCTTTTACAACTAGGAACTTGATATCAATATGCTTTGATTTTGTCGAGCTCCTGTTGTTATTGGAATATAAAACTGTAGACTTATTGTCACAGTATAACTTAAGTGGTCTTTCAATGCCTTCCAAAATACGCAACCCAGTGACAAAATTCCGCAGCCATATCCCTTGGTTTGATGCCTCATAACATGCTACAAACTCTGCAGCCATGGTGGATGAAGCTATGAGCGTCTGCTTTGCAGACCTCCAAGAAATTGCTCCGCCAGCTAACAGATAAATATAGCCTGATGTGGATTTCCTACTGTCTTGGCATCCAGCAAAATCGGAGTCGGAATATTCAATGATCTCTAACTTATCCGATCTCCTATATGTGAGCATATATTCCTTTGTTCTCTGTAAATATCGCATAACACGCTTGACTGCTTTCCAATGATCCATGCCAGGATTACTTAAATATCTGCCTAACATGCCAACTATGAACGCAATATCCGGACGCGTACATACTTGGGCATACATTAGACTCCCTACAGCCGAAGCATAAGGAATCTTCTGCATTTCTTGAATTTCAAGACTGTTCTTCGGGCATTGGCTGAAACTAAACTTGTCTCCCTTAGCAACCGGGGTTTCACCTTATTTACAATTTTGCATGCCAAATCTATTGAGTATTTTTTTGATATAGCTCCTTTGTGATAATCCCAGAATACCCCGAGAACGATCTCGGTGTATTTCGATTCCTAATACAAAGGAAGCATCACCAAGATCTTTCATTTCAAAATTCTTAGATAGAAATCTCTTGGTGTCATGCAACAAGTTTATATCGTTTGTGGCAAGCAATATATCATCAACATATAAAACCAAAAATATGTGTTTACTCCCACTGAACTTGTGGTACACACATTCATCAACAACATTAGTTTCAAAACCATACGAAGTGAGAACTTGATGAAATTTGAAGTACCACTGACGAGAAGCTTGTTTGAGTCCATAGTTGGATTTAGTCAATTTGCAAACCATATTCTTTGGGTCTCTCGACACAAAGTTTTCTGGCTGCACCATATAAATTGTTTCTTTAATGTCACCATTAAGAAATGCTGTTTTAACATCCATCTGATGCAACTCAAGATCAAAATATGCAACAAGCGCCATAATTGTCCTAAAAGAATCTTTTGTAGAAACCGGAGAAAAAGTTTCTTTAAAGTCAATTCCTTCCTTTTGAGTAAAGCCTTTGGCTACAAGACGTGCCTTATACCTCTCCACATTACCATTTGAATCCCTTTTGGTTTTAAATATCCATTTACAACCTACGGGCTTCGCACCAATTGGTAATGAGACAAGTTCCCAAACTTTATTGTCTTGCATAGACTTATATTCTTCATTCATGGCTTCTATCCATTTATGAGAGTTGGAACTTTCCATGGCTTGACGAAAGTTGATTGGATCATTTTTCGACATTCCATTTCTACCTCATGTTCCTGGAATATACAAGATAATCATCCGAAATTGCAAATCTCCTTTCTCTTGTGGATCGCCTTAGTGGCAAGGTTCTTGAGTTGAGGTTGTAGAGTTTGTTCCTCAGGAACAATTACCTCATCTTGAATGAGGGGTTGAACTATATTGTCTTGAACAACATTGTCTGGTTGAGGATCCGAAGTTACTTCTCGAGCAATGACAGGTATAGGAACCTGTAATTGGTCAAAAGTAGTAATAGGAAGTGGGATTACTCCTGCTTCCTCCTCAAAGACAATGTCTCTTACTGGATTTCTCCCCCAAACTCAACATCCTCAAAAAATGTTGCAATTCCCGTCTCAAATATTGACCTATTTGTGGGAGCATAAAAGTTGTAAACCCCGTGATCGTTCGCATAGCCAAAAAAGTAGCTGCTAACAGTTTTAGAGTCCAATTTTTTCATGAGGTTTATAAGGCCTCGCCTCAGCAGGACACCCCCACACATGCAAGTGTTTTAGACTAGGCTTTCGCCCAACCCAAAGCTCATAAGGTGTTTTTGCAGCTGCTTTAGTTGGCACCCAATTTAAGATATAAGTTGCTGTCTTTAGAGCCTCACCCCAGAGGGACTCTGGTAAGGTAGAATGACTAATCATACTTCTTACCATATCCTTAAGAGTCTGGTTTCGTCTCTCAGATACACCATTCATGCTAGGTGATCCTGGCATGGTGTATTGTGGGACGATTCCACATTCCTCCAGGTAGTTTGCAAACGGTCCTCGACGTTGTTCACCTGATCCATCATATCTGCCATAGTATTCACCACCACGGTCAGACCTGACACTTTTTATCCGTTTGTTGAGTTGTAACTCAACTTCGGCCTTAAATTTTTTGAATACGTCCAAAGACTATGATTTCTCATGGATAAGAAATAGATACCCATATCTGGAATAGTCGTCTATGAATGTGATAAAATATTGTTGACCATTCCAAGACGCCATAGGGAATGGCCCACAGATGTCCGTATGAATTAATTGTAAGACATCTGTAGTCCTATGGGCACCATATTTCTTCATTTTGGCATGTTTTCCCTTGATACACTCAACACAGACATCAAAATCTGAAAAATGAAGAGAGTCCAAAATTCGATCAGACACAAGGCGCTCAACTCTAGATTTAGAGATGTGACCTAGGCGTTTGTGCCATAATGAGGTTGAATTTTCCTTAGTTAATTTACGCTTTGTACCTCGTGATTCCACGTGCAAGGTTTCATTATAAGATGCAATAGTTTCTAACAAATATAGATTATCAAACACATTAAGTAAACCAGTACCAACAGCATTTGAATTAATAGACATACTAAACTTCATATTTCCCAAAGAACAACAATATCCCAATTTGTCCAATACAGAAACAGAAATTAAATTCCGTCTAAAGGACGGTACAACAAAAGTGTCTATTAAATCCAAATAATAACCAGTTTTCAGCAATAATCTAAAGTGCCCTATTGCCTGCACTTCTATTGACTTGCCATCACCCACAAAGATGTATTTTTCAGCATCAGTTGGCTTTCGGTAGTTCAGGCAACCCTGCATAGAAACACATATGTGAGTAGTAGCACCAAAATCTACCCACCAAGTGTTTCTTGGTACTGAAGCTAAATTTATTTCAGAACAGACCAAAACATAAAATGTACCTTTCTTTACACGCCAGGCGACATATTTGGCACAATCCTTCTTTCTTTGTCTGGGCTTGCCACAAAAGAAACAAGCATCCTGCACTTTTTGTTTCTTTGGTTCCGGACCCTTAGGAGCAGCAACTTCCTTTCCCTTATGCTTTCTTTTGCCCGTATGCTTGGAGGTGCTAGCCAGATGAGCACTCTCAATCCTTTCTTGCTTCAATTGCTCTTCCTCTTGCACACAAAATGAAATGAGCTCATTGAGAGTCCATTTCTCCTTCTGGCAGTTATAACTGACCTTAAATTGGTTAAATTGTGCAGGAAGAGAGATGAGAACTAAATGCACAAGCAAATCATCAGATAGGTCGAGCTTTAGTGCCTTAAGTTTTGAAGCAAGATGAGACATCTCCATGATGTACTCTCGAACATTACCTTTGCCCTTATACTTCATTGAAATCAAGCTTGCTAGAAGCGTACTTGTTTCAGCCTTATCGTTTTTAGCAAAACGTTTCTGAATTTCCAAAAGAAATTCACTGGCAATGGTAACATCCTCTGTTATTGTACCCCGAAACACTTCTGGAATCTCGTGCTTCATGATCATAAGACTTAGCCTGTTAGAACGATCCCATTTTTCAAAATATGCAATTTCCTCAGAAGTACTTTGTTCAGTGAGATCATTCGGTTTCGGCATTCTTAATGCTAAGTCTATGTCCATGCAGCCAAGAACAATCAATATGTTCTCTTTCCAGTCCTTAAAGTTTGCTCCATTTAACATTGGAACATTGTTCATGTTGGCAGATATTGAAGTAGTAGACATTAAAGCTGAATTAAGAATAAAATAAAACGAATAAATAATCATGCTCAAATCAAATAATCAAATACATAATCTCTAAATCAAATAATTTTACGACAACATCTCAAGATACCTAGCACAACATTAATACCAAGCCTTTAGGCAGTGAGATTAATTGAAGCGGTAATCTTGATGTAATGATCTAACATTGACAATAAGTTATGTCAAATAACAAATCTATCTTTTGATTGATTTATTATGCACATTAGAGCATCTGCATAATTGTCACATGTTGACCACCACAAATGTGTGTGCAAATCTGCCAAGTATTAACCCTGTCTTTGGACCGTTTAATACCTGCATGATGTACACAGACATAACATCCAAACATTCCATAAAAATTAATCCAAACAAGATAGGTCACTTTGGCGACATCTTGTTTTAATCGATTTATATTCCGAATGTTAGACAATTGCATAACCGAATAGACTATGTATATATAATTGTAATCAAAATGTTGCAGTTACAATATCTCTAAAAACAAGTAATTTTACACAGGTCGCTTGTGCGCCCAATTGGGCTGCACCGTTAGCCAATCTTCACTGTACTGTGTGAAATTTCCAGCACTGTGTAACAGTTTCCAGCACTGTTTACAAGATGTCCAACACTGTTCTAGGCGTCAAAAAGTTCTTAAAACCAGTGTTAAAAAAAAAAAAAAAATTCAAGATTCAAAACTGTTAACTGAACTATAAATTAAATTTTCCAGAATGAAACAGTGCCGACAAATTGTAACAGTTTAACAGAAACAAGAAATAAAACTAATTTAAAACCAAGATAAAACAAACTTTAAAAGCACAAAACATGAATTTTCCAGAAACGTTTTCATGTAAACCCATTAAAACCAAGGTCAATATTCTTTCATGCAACTTGTAATAAAGTTTGGCAAACACAAGCACTAATTTAAACAACTACAGAAGACCACGATGATGGGTTGCAATCCGAAATACAGACCGTTAACCAGAAAACAGTTTAACACAAAATATATATTTTTTTTTTTTTAAGAACCTCAGTGTGTTAAAAACAGAGCATGTTCCAGCCGTATACAATGTTTCATAAAGAAACAATCCGTAAAAAACCAACAATGTCCAGAACCCAAACCAAAGAAATATATATATATATATATTTAAAAACATAATGAAACTTAATTGCATGATTTCCAATAATGAACATGATACAACCAAGCTCTGATACCACTTGAAGCAAACATAATATAAGAACTTTAAACTCTGATCATGTATCATGTAAATTATCAAGAAATCAAAACAAAACATGCGTACCCGAATCCATTGTTATAGTTGAACGGAAGCGTGATTGTCAATACATCCTTTGATATTGCCTTTGTTATTGCCTTCCAATCCTTTCCTTATTAGTGCCTTAAGTTTCTCCTTGAGAGGATATAGAAGAAATTGGCAGTTATTCCCTTCAGGCAGGATTAGGGACCATAACAACTTAAGGTTAAATAGGTTTTCAAAAGAAAAACCGTGTGGCAGTTTCTTAAGAGAATGAAAACCAACTTAACCAATTTTGTTTTAATTTCTATTTCTGCCCCTCATAGAAATAGAAATTACTCAACTAGTATCTACACATTAAGTCCGTGACACATATACCCTTAAGCCTATTAACTAAATTGAATCACTTAAATTGCAGGCTTCTTATAAATGATAACACCACATTTAAATATGTGGTCCCATTGAGACATTATCTAACACTATACCTTAATGATCTATCTGGAAATTAAATAAAAAAGAAAGTTGAATAGAAAATGAAATTGCACACAAATGGAAGTTGAATAAAAATAAAAACGGAAGTTCATTGAAGAAACCACTATACCTTAACGATCTATTTACAAATTAAATAAAAAAAGTAGTTAAATAGAAAAGGAAATTGAATAAAAATGGAAGTTGAATAAAAATAAAAATAGAAGTTGCATAAAATTAAGAATGGAAGTTCATTCAAGAAACCACTATACCTTAACGATCTGTTCGGAAATTAAATAAAAAAAGGAAGTTGAATAGAAAAGGAAATTTAATAAAAATGAAAGTTGAATAAAAATCAAAATGAAAGTTGCATAAAATTAAAATGGAATTTCATTCAAGAAACGATTATACCTTAACGATCTATTTGGAAATTAAATAAATATGGACGTTGAATTTAAAAGGAAATTGAATAAAAATTGATGTTCAATAAAAATAAAAATAGAAGTTGCATAAAATTAGCAATAAAAGTTCATTGAAGAAACCACTATACCTTAACGACCTATTTGGAAATTAAATAAAAAAGGAAGTTGAATAGAAAAGGAAATTGAACAAAAATTGAAGTTGAATAAAAATCAAAATGGAAGTTGCATAAAATTAAAATGGACGTTCATTCAAGAAACGACTCTACCTTAACGATCTATTTGGAAATTAAATAAATATGGAAGTTGAATTTAAAAGGAAAATGAATAAAAATTGATATTCAATAAAAATAAAAATGAAAGTTGCATAAAATTAGCAATAAAAGTTCATTGAAGAAACCACTGTACCTTAACGATCTATCTGGAAAGTAAATAAAAAAGGAAGTTGAATAGAAAAGGAAATTGAATAAAAATGGAAGTTGAATAAAAATAAAAATGGAAGTTCATTGAGGAAATAACTATACCTTAACGATCTATTTGGAAATTAAATAAAAAAGGGGAGTTAAATAGAAAAGGAAATTGAATAAAAATGGAAGGTGAATACAAATAAAAATAGAAGTTGCATAAAATTAACAATGGAAGTTCATTCAAGTAACCACTATACATTAACAATCTATTTCGAAATTAAATAAAAAAGGAAGTTGAACAGAAAAAGGAAATTGAATAAAAATGGAAGTTGAATAAAAATAAAAATGCAAGTTGCATCAAAATTGAAAATGGAAGTTCATTCAAGAAACCGCTATACCTTAACGACCTATTTTGAAATTAAATAAAAAATGAAGTTGAATAGAAAAGAAAATTGAATAAAAATTGAAGCTGGATAAAAATAAAAACAGAAGTTCATTGAAGAACCACTATACCTTTACGATCTATTTAGAAATTAAATAAAAAAAAATGAAGTTGAATAGAAAAGGAAATTGAATAAAAATGGAAGTTCAATAAAAATAAAAATGGAAGTTGCAGAAAATTAAAATGGAAGTTCATTCAAGAAACGACTATACCTTAACGATCTATTTGGAAATTAAATAAATATGGAAGTTGAATTTAAAAGGAAATTGAATAAAAATAGATGTTCAATAAAAATAAAAATGGAAGTTGCATAAAATTAGCAATACAAGTTCATTGAAGAAACCACTATACCTTAACGATCTATCTGGAAATTAAATAAAAAATGAAGTTGAATAGAAAAGGAAATTCAATACAAATGGAAGTTGAATAAAAATAAAAATGGAAGTTCATTCAAGAAATCACTATACCTTAACGATCTATTTGGAAATTAAATAAAAAAAAAGGAAGTTGAATCGAAAAGGAAATTGAATAAAAATGGAAGGTGAATAAAAATAAAAATGGAAGTTGCATAAAATTAACAATGGAAGTTCATTCAAGAAACCACTATACCTTAACGATCTATTTGGAAATTAAATAAAAACGGAAGTTGAACAGAAAAGGAAATTAAAATAAGTGGAAGTCGAATAAAAATAAAAATGGATGTTGCATCAAAATTGAAAATGGAAGTTCATTCAAGAAACCACTATACCTTAACGATCTATCTGGAAATTAAATAAAAAAGAAAGTTGAATAGAAAAGGAAATTGCACACAAATGGAAGTTGAATAAAAATAAAAACGGAAGTTCATTGAAGAAACCACTATACCTTAACAATCTATTTACAAATTAAATAAAAAAAGTAGTTGAATAGAAAAGGAAATTGAATAAAAATGGAAGTTGAATAAAAATAAAAATTGAAGTTGCATAAAATTAAGAATGGAAGTTCATTCAAGAAACCACTATACCTTAATGATCTGTTCGGAAATTAAATAAAAAAAGGGGCTTGTTACAGCCTAGAGTCGTCAGAAATCTTATGCCGACCGTAGGAGGAGACCTTTGGTATTTAAGGTGGGTGATCATGTCTTTTTGAAGATATCACCTAGACGCGGATTAATGAGGTTTGGGAAGAGCGGGAAGTTGTTCCCTCGGTTTATTGGTCCTTTTGAGATCCTTGAGAGGATTGGCGAGGCTGCCTATCGTTTAGCTTTGCCACCGCAGTTATCCGGAGTTCATGACGTGTTTCATGTGAGTATGCTTCGGAAGTATGAGCCGGATCCGTCACATGTGTTGGATTGGACCGACTTAGAGGTTGACGAGGATGTCTCGTATGAGGAGAGACCGGTTCGGGTCTTGGATAGGCGGGATCAAGTTTTGCGAGGCAAGACCATCCCTTCGGTAAAAGTTCTGTGGAAGCATCATGGAGTGGAGGAAGCCACTTGGGAACATGAGTTGGAAGTCCGCAAGAAATATCCGGACATGTTTGTCGATATGTAATCTTGTATTTAGATTTCGTAATATTGTTGGACTTAAGAGCTTTATATATGTCTCTAGTTGTAAAACATTGAGAATGTTTTGGTTAATAAAAGTATGTTTTGGAACTTGCCTCAATATGGAAGTTGAATGTAACATTTATTTATGTTGAATGTATTGTAGAATTGGAATAATATCATGAAATTGAATATGATATGGAAATGGGAATCTTGTATATTGAAAACTGTTGAAATTGAAAGGAAAATTGCATATTGATAATGCAGGTTGATATATATATTGTGAAATGCCTCTTGATAAGAGATGAAATGACCGGTATTGGGTCAAGTTGTTTATTATTGTAATGAAATATCATTGGAAGTTGAGAAAAACCTGTTTTTGAAAACTTATGCTTAATTTCGGGGACGAAATTCTTTAAGGGGGGGAGGTTATAGCAACCCCGGTCTTTTCCCATTTGGTGGTTGTATCCGGACTTACGTTCCATAGATTCTGTCTTTATATATTTGTTGTTGTCGTCCTTTAATTCCTTATTTTTGAGTTATAGGATGTATTAGTCAAGTTTGTTACAGGTTGGGAGTGTTTGGGAGCAAAGGATTGCTGCCTAGAATTTTGGTCCTTCGCTCGAGCGAGCAGTTTGTCGCTCGAGTGAGCCTTTTGTTTTTGGTCCTTCGCTCGATCCAGGGTTTATTCGCTCGAGCGAGAAATTGCGTCTAGTATAGACCTGAGAGCTGTATTTGTTGGCTCGAGCGAGCCTTCCTTCGCTCGAGCGAGTTTCGAGTTCTTCGTTCGAGCGAGCATTCTGTCGCTCGAGCGTGCTTCTGGGTTGCAGACCTGAAGCATCGTATTGTTGGCTCGAGTGAGTTTTCCTTCGCTCGAGCGAGATTTCTTGTTTCTGGTCGCTCGAGCGACCAATCCTTCGCTCGAGCGAGCCTGTTTTATTTAAATAGGCAGCAGCGGGTTTTAAAATACTTTTTCATCCTCTTTTTGATTCCAAAACCCTAGGTACGACTTTTCTCTCTCTCCACTCACCTTCTCTCTTAGGTATCATCTCTTTTTAGGGTGTTTCTACCCTAGGTGCTTTATTAAAAAGATAGAGTGAGTCGAGAGCTTCGTTTTAATCTTAGAGTTTGGCGGTTTGGAGCACTTTGGATTTTGGGTCGTCATCTCCATCTTCTCCATTCGGGTTATTTACTTCGAGGTAGGGATTTCCTACTTCATATTATAGGTTTTGTTCTAAGTTTTGGTATTTTGATATGTTGGGAGTTGTTTGGTAATCTTGGGAAAAATGCTAGTGGTTGAAATAAATTAATTTGTAGAATTAATTTAGGGAAAAATGTGGAATTGAGTTTAATTCATGAAATTGGGGATTTAGTGATTTAATGGTGTAGTTGGTTAGTTTAATTACTCACCTATGAAAATGTTAAATTTACATTTGTTGATACATTTATTTCCTGTTTAGAAATAACTGTTTTGGGCTATCGGTGGAGGATAGTCGTGATTGTTGTAGACATTGCATGTGAATTAGGGAAAACTGAAACTAATCATATTGAATTAAGTCATTGAACATGACGGTTAAATTAGTACAGAACATACGTGTATTGATTGAATATTGTGCATGACGAGTGTTTAATACATTGCATATGCATATTGTTTGGGAGGAGATAGGGGATGTACTCCACGGTTTGGGAGGAGATAGGAGATGGACTCCTAAACCGGATTTTGTTTGGGAGGAGATAGGGGATGAACTCCATTAGTACCACTAATATGTGTACTTATTGACTTATGGAAGTGTTTTTACATGATATTGATACAGCACTAAAATGTGTATTAATCGGGAAGTATGGAAGTGTTTTGGTATGAGCCTTAGCCTTATTTAATTTGTTTATATTGGAAGTAATGTTAATGTGAGATGTAGTCTCACTGTTATAGTTTGGCCAGATTCTGAGCCATATTGGTATAAATGAAACTGTATGATAATGAAATCGGTATTTTGTGTTAACCATCTATTGAATGCTATTGCTTTATTCAATGCTTATATTTGGTTTAGTATATTCTACTGGCTGTGGCTCACTCTATACGGGAACATCATTTTCAGGTCCAGGTGATATGCTACCTCCAAGGACTTAGCTTGGGAGGATTTGGAGTTGAAGACTCTTTCTTTTAGTTAGCTAGTTTGTTTTGATGTTACATGTAATTACAAGCCAAGGGCTTAACCTGTAGTTGAGTTAGTACTCATTCCTTTTATGTCCAAGTTTTGGCTTGGAAAGATGTAAGCCCGTAGGGCATCTACTTTCGTTATTACATGTAATGTTTTTCTTTTAAGAATACTCTGATGAATGGAATAATATTTTATTTTCTTTTAACAATGCATGTTACTATTGTATATATAGTGGGTTTATTTTGAGGCATTACAACTTGGTATCAGAGCGTACCGGGTTCGAATACTTTGGGTACGTGGGAAGTGATTAGTATCACAATGGGTTCGTCTCGCTTGATAGAGACTTAGATGTACTGTTATGTGCTTATATGATAACATGTTTATATGACTATGTGGGTATGGAATGTAGTTTCTAGGATGTTGATTGGACCCTTGAGTTTCTGAAAGTCTTGTTGGAAAGGCACTTGATCAATGTTGTTTCCAACCGGAACTTTAGTGACGCCTGGGACTATCATTATCCAGGAATGAAATTCGTAGGTGCTTATGTGATTATGTGCTTACGTGGAGTGAATTATTGTTGTCCAATGCATTAGGACGCAAGTGTTATAGTTTTGGCACACTTATTAATGTGCTAACGTCTTTGTTACCTTTATTAGGATGTCAGGACGAGGACGAGGACGTGGTAGGCATGGTAGGCGTGGTGGGCAGGAGATGTCTATACCGGATGAGATTCCGGCAGTACAAGAGGGAGTTGGCCAGGCCAATGTGGCCGAGCCAGTAGGCCAGCAGGCTATGGGCGCTTTAGCCCGAGAGATAGCAGGGGCATTCAGGGAGTCAGTTGGCATTCTTAGGGCTGAGAATCAAGTCCAGGTTGTTGTTACGGATGCAGGACCTTCTTTTCTGAAGAGGGAGTTCTTCCAGTCCAACCCAGACGAATCTGTGGGTGATCCTAAAGAGCCACTTAAGGCAGATGAATGGCTCGAACAGACAACGAAGACGTTTGAGATGCTTGGCATCGAAGACGAAGGGTTGAAAGTGACCTTGGCATCGTTCTAGCTGAAGGGGGATGCGGGTCAGTGGTGGAAGTTTACAAAGGGTCATATAGGAGGTACATGGGAAGCTTTTGTGAATGCTTTCCAGGAGAGGTTCTTATCCCCAGCTGTCACGGAAAAGCTGAGAGACCAGTTCTGTCAGCTTAAGCAGTCGAGTTCTTCAGTGGCCGAGTTTGAGGCTGCATTTACCAGCTTGTCTAGGTTTGCACCTGAGTTGGTGGCGTTTGAGGAACGCCGTTGTATTGAGTTTGAGAAGAAGTTGAGGCGTGGCCTCAAGCTGAGAGTTGGAGGAACTATGATTCGGGATTATGGGCGTATGGTTGATGCTGCAGCCCATATGGAGATCATGATGCAGGAGGAGGAGGAAGGGCAGAAAGGCTCCAAGAGGAGTCAGGATGGCCAAAATGATGGCAGGTGACAGAGAGGTTTCACTTCTCAACAGTCTCAGAGTAGCTTTTCTAGATCGACTTTCCCAGTGCCGAGTGCAGGTTCTGGGAAAGGCAGTCAGGGAGACATTACCTGTTTCAAGTGTGGTCAGCTGGGCCACAAGTCTCCAGTTTGCCCACAGAAGGGAGGAGTGCAGAGAGCAACATCTTCTTCGGCTCGATCTCAGAGCCAGAGTCAGGGTAGAGGCCAGCCGCTCTCTTGTTTTCAGTGCGGTCAGGCAGGGCACATGAAGAGGTATTGCCCGCAGTTGAGTGGCACATCTGGTGCATCTGGTTTGAGGCAGACTTAGTATAGCGATCCCGGTTTTCCCTTTTGTTGTTTAACTGTAATCCGGACTCGGTTCCGTAAATTTGTTGTTGTCTTATCCACATTTCTATCCCTTACTCTTTGTTTTAGAGTTTTTTGTGTTGGGCAAGTTGAGGAATAAGTTGGTTGTGTTTAAAACTTAGAAGTTTTGCCCAGTTTTGGTCTCTTCGCTCGAGCGGTGGTTTGCGCTAGAGCGCAGAAAATCCATCTCCCAGCATTTCTTCTGCAGTGTTGGACACTCGAGCGGGCGTTTGGACACTCGAGCGGGAGTTCGTGTGTGACGCTCGAGCGGAAGTTTGACGCTCGAGCAGGGGGCCTGTTCTGCAAAAGTTCTGGAAGCGTGCATCCGCCACTTGAGCGGGGGTTTCCACGCTCGAGCGGGGCGTCGTGTATATCAGTCCGAGACTTAGCTTTTTGGATCACTTTTTGATTTCCTTTCTCTCTCCTACTTTTTCAAAACTTCCATTGGAGAGCACCTCACTCTAAAACCTAACTTCTCTCTTAGGATTGATCTAGCTAGAGTGTTTTCCTACCCTTTGGCCTTTACAAAAAGTACGTTGATCGTCGAGGGCATCGTTTTGATCCGAGAAATTTGGGATTTGGAGCAACTTCGAGATTCTTCATCTTTTCCATTTGAGCTCCGGATTTGAGGTAGGGATTTCCTTGTTCTTTTCCAATACTTCGTCTATAGATAGACATGTGGTAGCTTTGTATTGCATGAAAATCATATCCACTTTGGATTGTTTGAAATCATGAGGAAGAACCTAGGGTTGGTTGTTTGAAAATGGTTATTTTATCATTGATGGTTGTTTTGGGCTAATTGGAGTGTAAATTAGCATGTCATTGTTGAAAGAAGAAAAAGTCCTAAATTATATTTTGATTTGGTAAATTAAAATGGAGGGTAGTTAACCTATGTTGTAAATCTCTATTGTTAATGTGAGTTGGGTGAAAGTGTTAATGCCTAAGGGGTTAACTTTGGCTTTGAAATGGTTTTGGAATGAATGTAGTGGACTAATGTGAGTTATGGTTTTATTATCAATGAAATTGGTTTTTGTAAAACAAAAAGGAAATGGAATTTGTTTTGTGAAATGAGAGAAGTATCCTTGATATAAGTATGAAAATGGGATTGTTGTTTCTTGAGTGTTAAATACACACACGTGGGGGTTGTATCTTTAACTACCGTGTTAGTGTTGTTGTTGGGTTGTGGTCTCATAGTAATTGAGTTTTTAATAGATGTACTAAATACTTGCATCTAGAGGTTTTGTCCTTGGTCATCGGTGGAGGATGACGTGGTTGTGTTAAATTGTCGTGCATGTATTATACCATTGTTGATTGAACATTGTATGTGATGAAGTGCTGAGATACATTATATATGTATATTTGCTCGGGAGGAGATAGTTATGTGTTCATACATTTTAACACATTGTTCGTATCTTGTTGTGTATGTATATGTTATACATGTTGGTTATGCCCTGTTGTGCTGTGGTTGTTGGAGTTATACCCCGCGCTTAAAATCAGAGGTACCGTGACCTTCCAGCTAGCGCCTGGAGAACTGACTGCGCTAACAATATATGGCACCACACCCATCCAGCTAGCGCCTGGTAAACTGGCAAGTTGTTGTGAAAGGGGTATCTTTGGCTTACTATGCGCATAGCTAGTAGAGCAAAGTTTGTTGTTGTTGTTTCACTGTATCTGAAAATATCATGGACTTGATTGGTTACAGTTTTGGAAGGCCGAGTTGTTTTATTTGTTGGTTTTGTACATGTTGGTGAATTGTTATCTCCCTTTTATTTAGGGTTTGCATGTATAGATATGGTTGTGTCGGAAAGGAACCAAAATGTCATCTTTGTCTTTTGGGAAGTGAAGGGAATCGAATATTTTAAAAATATATCTTTTTAAAAGGTACATCTGTTGTATGTTTGGAAAATGGGAGAGAGTAGTGGTCTTAGTGAATTTATTTTCTAGATAATTGTTTATGTATGAAAGAGTGAGAATGGGGGTTAATGAAAGGAAGGGAAAGTTGAATCGTTTATAGTGTCGAATGAAATGGTTGTTTTCGAGAAAAGTTCATACACATATATATTTTGTATAAACTGTCACATTACTATTCTAGTATGAGAATGAGTGTTCATGATCATAGCTATCTGTAAGTTATTATTGTTGAGGATCATGTTGAGACCCCTACTGGACTATATGTTCATCCCACGTTGTTGAATCTTTTTCAGGTGTTTAGCAGGATGTGCTACAAGATTTGGATCTTCTTATTTATTGGCCACGGGGCCTCTTGTTGTAGGCGGAATGCCATATATCAAAAAGGGTTGCACCCTTCATTTGATTATTTATTGTTGTAAGCCTGAGGGCAATTTATTTAGAATGCTCATGTTGTATTTAATTGACATTCAAAAGAGAGAGCTGTTGTTCATTCTTTCTAGTTGAACATTTGAGTTTATTTCCGCATGTTATCTCTGAAATTGAATTAAGTTAATGAACTTGGTAATGACTTCGAGTAATAAAAAGTGGGCCGTGACACTTAGAGTCATCAGCCAGCTCAGTCAGTTCAGGCCTCGAGGGCCAATCAGGGGGCTTCATCGTCCCAGTCTGTGCAGCAGTCTTATACTCCTAGGGGTGAGCAGGTTGATCAGAGACCATCTAGGCGCGTGTATGCTGTTACCGCGCAGGATCTTGTACCGACTCCATCGGTTGTGAGAGGTACCTTTTTGTTTTGCAATTCGGTTGCTAGTGTTTTGATTGATACGGGTGCATCTCATTCCTTTGTGTCTGCTGCATTTGCATCTGTTTTGGAGTTGGAGTTAGCACAGTTAGCATCTCCTATTTGTGTAGTGTCACCTCTTGGGGGTGACTTGATCTTAAAACAAGGTGTTAGGGGTTGTGATATAGAGGTCGCCGATCATAGGCTTCTGTTTCCTTTTGTAGTTATGCCCATGAAGGGCTTTGATGTTATTTTGGATATGGACTGGTTATCGTCATACCGGGCAGTTATTGATTGCTACCACCAGAGGGTCACTTGTTGTATCGTGAGCGGGGAATGTTTCCATTTCTTGGGGGACCGGGTTGGTAATGTATTGCCACCGGGGTATGATCCGCGAAGGCAGAGTGAGTTGAGTGGTCTTCTTGCTAGCCTTTTGAGTAGTGAGTGTGATGAGACCCAGATTGTGTTGCCAAGGGTGGTTTGTGAGTACCCGGATGTCTTTCCCGAGGATCTTGTTAGTTTGTCACCTTATCAGGAGATTGAGTTCTCTATTGATCTAGTGCCCGAAACGGCGCCGATTTCTATGGCACCTTATCGTTTTGCCCCAGCCGAGTTAGTTGAGTTGAAGATTCAGCTCCAGGAGTTGTTAGATAAGGGCTATATTCGTCCTAGTGTTTCGTCGTGGGGAGCACCAACCCTCTTTGCTAAGAAGAAATGTGGTGCTTTGAGACTCTGTATCGACTACCGGAAGTTGAACTGGGCTACGGTTAAGAATAAGTACCTATGCCCCGTATAGATGATTTGTTTGATCAGTTGAAGGGTTCCCGTTGTTTCTCTAAGATAGATTTGAGATCGGGTTACCACCAGTTGAGAGTCAGGGAGGAGGATATTCCGAAGACGGCATTCCGTACGCGGTATGGCCATTACGAGTTTCTGGTGATGCCATTTGGGCTCACCAATGCACCGGCAGTCTTTATGGACTTGATGAACCGGATATTCCGGGAATTTTTAGATCGTTTTGTAGTCGTCTTCGTGGACGACATTCTGATTTATTCACCTTCGGAGGAGGAGCACTAGGAACACTTGAGAGTGGTGCTTGAGTTGCTTAGAACACATAAGCTTTATGCTAAGTTTGGGAAGTGTGAGTTCTGGCTAGGGGAAGTCAAGTTCTTAGGCCATGTGGTTTCGGGGGAAGGAGTGTCTGTTGATACATCCAAGATTGAAGCAGTGCAAGATTGGGCACAGCCTAAGAGTGTGTTTGAGATCCGCAGTTTTTTGGGATTAGCTGGGTACTACCGACGGTTTGTGAAAGATTTCTCTAGGTTAGCTTCGCCTTTGACTAGATTGACTCGGAAGGGAGTCAAGTTTGTATGGAGTGAGACTTGTGAAAAGTCATTCCAGGAGTTGAAAGTTAGACTGACCACCGCTCCAGTCTTGATTATTCCGGAGAGAGGGTTGGGTTATGCAGTCTATTGTGATGCCTCACGAGAGGGTTTGGGTTGTGTGTTGATGCAAGAGGGGAAAGTGGTAGCTTATAGCTCACGTCAGTTGAAAATACATGAGAAGAATTACCCTACGCATGACCTAGAGTTAGCAGCTGTAATCTTTGCCTTGAAGATTTGGAGGCATTACCTTTATGGTGAGAGGTTCGAGGTATTCTCGGATCATAAGAGTCTGAAGTATCTGTTTACACAGAAAGACTTGAACTTGAGGCAGAGGAGGTGGATGGAGTTCATTGAGGATTATGACTTCGAGTTGCATTATCATCTGGGGAAGGCCAATGTGGTGGCCGATGCCCTAAGCAGGAAATCTGTTGGTGACGTAGCTAGTATAGCCATCCGGGAATGGGAAATGTTGGGTGCACTTGGGGAGTTTGATTTGCTTCTGAGCGAATCCGTTGTGGCTGCAGCCTTGTTTTCTGTTGTTGCGCAGCCTGCACTTGTGACTAGAGTGTTAGAGGCACAGAGAGGTGACCTTGAGGTAGATTCCCTCCGAGAGAAGATCTCAAATGGGAAGGTTGAGAAGGGTTTGACGGTGTATCCCGACTTGAGTGTGAGATACCGAGACCGTTTGTTTGTGCCGGAGTCTTGCCGAAAGGAAGTACTCCGAGAGTTTCATCATTCACGCCTTGCGGTGCATCCGGGAGGCACTACGATGAATCGGGACTTGGGTCGCCAGTTTTGGTGGCGGGGTATGAAGAGAGATATGGCAGCTTTCGTGTCTAAGTGCCTTACTTGTCAGCAAGTGAAGGCCGAGCATCAGAGGCCAGCAGGTTTGTTACAACCCTTGCCTATTGCCGAGTGGAAGTGGGAGCATGTCACTATGGACTTCGTTGTAGGTCTTCCGAGGACTCAGCGGGGTAGTGATGCTATTTGGGTGGTTGTAGACTGGTTGACTAAGTCGGCGCACTTCATTCCTATGCGCGTGAGAGATTCGGTAGATCATCTTGCCGACTTATATATTCGGGACATAGTGAGATTGCACGGGGTCCCAGTGACGATCGTCTCAGATAGAGATCCTCGTTTTACTGCCAGGTTGTGGCAGAGTTTGCAGAGTGCCTTAGGCACTAAGTTAACCTTTAGCACGGCTTATCATCCTCAGACTGACGGGTAGTCCGAGCGTACTATTCAGATCCTTGAGGATATGCTACGGGGTTGTGTTCTCGACTTTAGTGGGTCGTGGGAGAGGCACATGCCTTTGGTGGAGTTTGCCTACAACAACAGTTTCCAGTCTAGTATCGGTATGGCACCGTTTGAGGCCTTGTATGGCCGACCGTGTAGATCTCCTATTTGTTGGGCCGAGATGGGTGATGCACCTTTGTTGGGTCTGGAGTTGGTGAGGGAAACGACGGAGAAAATTGAGCTTATCCGTAAGAGGCTTGTTACAGCCCAAAGTCGTCAGAAATCTTATGCCGACCGTAGGAGAGACCTTTGGTATTTGAGGTGGGTGATCATGTCTTTCTGAAGATATCACCTAGACGGGGATTAATGAGGTTTGGGAAGCGGGAAGTTGTCCCCTCGGTTTATTGCTCCTTTTGAGATCCTTGAGAGGATTGGCGAGGCTGCCTATCGTTTAGCTTTGCCACCGCAGTTATCCGGAGTTCATGACGTGTTTCATGTGAGTATGCTTCGGAAGTATGAGCCGGATCCATCACATGTGTTGGATTGGACCGACTTAGAGGTTGACGAGGATGTCTCGTATGAGGAGAGACCGGTTCGGGTCTTGGATAGGCGGGATCAAGTTTTGCAAGGCAAGACCATCCCTTCGGTAAAAGTTCTGTGGAAGCATCATGGAGTGGAGGAAGCCACTTGGGAACGTGAGTTGGAAATCCGCGAGAAATATCCGGACATGTTTGTCGATATGTAATCTTGTATTTAGATTTTGTAATATTGTTGGACTTAAGAGCTTTATATATGTCTCTAGTTGTAAAACATTGAGAATGTTTTGGTTAATAAAAGTATGTTTTGGAACTTGCCTCAATATGGAAGTTGAATGTAACATTTATTTATGTTGAATGTATTGTAGAATTGGAATAATATCATAAAATTGAATATGATATGGAAATGGGAATCTTGTATATTGAAAACAGTTGAAATTGAAAGGAAAATTGCATATTGATAATGCAGGTTGATATATATATTGTGAAAAGCCTCTTGATAAGAGATGAAATGACCGGTATTGGGTCAAGTTGTTTATTATTGTAATGTAATATCATTGGAAGTTGAGAAAAACCTGTTTTTGAAAACTTATGCTTAATTTCGGGGACGAAATTCTTTAAGGAGGGGAGGTTATAGCGACCCCGGTCTTTTCCCATTTGGTGGTTGTATCCGGACTTACATTCCGTAGATTCTGTCGTTATATATTTGTTGTTGTCGTCCTTTAATTCCTTATTTTTGAGTTATAGGATGTATTGGTCAGGTTTGTTACAGGTTGGGAGTGTTTGGGAGCAAAGGGTTGCTGCCCAGAATTTTGGTCTTTCGCTCGAGCGAGCAGTTTGTCGCTCGAGCGAGCCTTTTGTTTTTGGTCCTTCGCTCGATCCAGGGTTTATTCGCTCGAGCGAGAAATTGCGTCTAGTATAGACCTGAGAGCTGTATTTGTTGGCTCGAGCGAGCCTTCCTTCGCTCGAGCGAGTTTCGAGTTCTTCGCTCGAGCAAGCATTCTGTCGCTCGAGCGTGCTTCTAGGTTACAGACCTGAAGCATCGTATTGTTGGCTCGAGCGAGTTTTCCTTCGCTCGAGCGAGATTTCTTGTTTCTGGTCGCTCGAGTGACCAATCCTTCGCTCGAGCGAGCCTGTTTTACTTAAATAGGCAGCAGCGGGTTTTAAAACACTTTTTCATCCTCTTTTTTATTCCAAAACCCTAGGTACGACTTTTCTCTCTCTCCACTCACCTTCTCTCTTAGGTATCATCTCTTTTTAGGGTGTTTCTACCCTAGGTGCTTTATTAAAAAGATAGAATGAGTCGAGAGCTTTGTTTTAATCTTAGAGTTTGGCGGTTTGGAGCACTTTGGATTTTGGGTCGTCATCTCCATCTTCTCCATTCGGGTTATTTACTTCGAGGTAGGGATTTCCTACTTCATATTATAGGTTTTGTTCTAAGTTTTGGTATTTTGATATGTTGGGAGTTGTTTGGTAATTTTGGGAAAAACGCTAGTGGTTGAAATAAATTAATTTGTATAATTAATTTAGGGAAAAATGTGGAATTGAGTTTAATTCATAAAATTGGGGATTTAGTGATTTAATGGTGTAGTTGGTTAGTTTAATTACTCACCTATAAAAATGTTAAATTTACATTTGTTGATACATTTATTTCCTGTTTAGAAATAACTGTTTTGGGCTATCAGTGGAGGATAGTCGTGATTGTTGTAGACATTGCATGTGGATTAGGGAAAACTAAAACTAATCATATTGAATTAAGTCATTGAACATGACGGTTGAATTAATACAGAACATACGTGTATTGATTGAATATTGTGCATGACGAGTGTTTAATACATTGCATATGCATATTGTTTGGGAGGAGATAGGGGATGTACTCCACGATTTGGGAGGAGATAGGGGATGGACTCCTAAACCGGATTTTGTTTGGGAGGAGATAGGGGATGGACTCCTAAACCGGATTTTGTTTGGGAGGAGATAGGGGATGGACTCCATTAGTACCACTAATATGTGTACTTATTGACTTATGGAAGTGTTTTTACATGATATTGATACAGCACTAAAATGTGTATCAATCGGGAAGTATGGAAGTGTTTTGGTATGAGCCTTAGCCTCATTTAATTTGTTAATATTGGAAGTAATGTTAATGTGAGATGTAGTCTCACTGTTATAGTTTGGCCAGGTTCTGAGCCATATTGGTATAAATGAAACTGTATGATAATGAAATCGGTATTTTGTGTTAACCATCTATTGAATGCTATTGCTTTATTCAATGCTTATATTTGGTTTAGTATATTTCTACTGGGCTGTGGCTCACCCTATACGGGAACATCATTTTCAGGTCCAGGTGATATGCTACCTCCAAGGACTTAGCTTGGGAGGATTTGGAGTTGAAGACTCTTTCTTTTAGTTAGCTAGTTTGTTCTTTTGATGTTACATGTAATTACAAGCCAAGGGCTTAACCTGTAGTTGAGTTAGTACTCATTCCTTTTATGTCCAAGTTTTGGCTTGGAAAGATGTAAGCCCGTAGGGCATCTACTTTCGTTATTACATGTAATGTTTTTCTTTTAAGAATACTCTGATGAATGGAATAATATTTTATTTTCTTTTAACAATGCATGTTACTATTGTATATATAGTGGGTTTATTTTAAGGGCGTTACAAAATTAAATAAAAAGGGAAGTTGAATAGAAAAGGAAATTGAATAAAAATGGAAGTTGAATAAAAATAAAAATGGAATTTGCATAAAATTGAAGTGGAAGTTCATTCAAGAAATGACTATACCTTAACGATTTATTTGAAAATGAAATAAAAATGGAAGTGGAAATAAAAAAAGGAAGTTGGATAGAAAAGGAAATTGAAAAAAAATGGAAGTTGAATAAAAATAAAAATGAAAGTTGTTTAAAATTAAAATGAAAGTTCATTCAAGAAACGACTGTACCTTATCGATTTATTTGGCAATGAAATAAAAATGGAAGTGGAATGGAAGAGGAAATTGAATAAAAATTGATGTTCAATAAAAATAAAGATTGAAGTTGCAAAAAATTAGCAATAAAAGTTCATTGAAGAAACCACTATACCTTAACGATCTGTCTGGAAATTAAATAAAAAAGGAAGGTGAATAGAAAAGGAAGTTGAATACAAATGGATGTTGAATAAAAATAAAAATAAAAGTTCATTCAAGAAACCACTATACCTTAATGATCTATTTGGAAATTAAATAAAAAAGGAAGTTGAATAGAATAGGAAATTGAATAAAAATGGAAGTTTAATAAAAATAAAAATAGAAGTTCATTCAAGAAACCACTATACCTTAACGATTTATTTGGAAATTAAATAAAAAAAGAAGTTGAATAAAAAAGGAAATTGAATAAAAATAGAAGTCGAATAAAAATAAAAATAGAAGTTCATTCAAGAAACCACTATACCATAACGATCTATTTGGAAATTAAATAAAAAATGAAGTTGAATAGAAAAGGAAATTGAATAAAAATGGAAGTTGAATAAAAATAAAAATAGAAGTCGCATAAAAATAAAAATGAAAGTTCATTCAAAAAATGACTATATCTTAACGAGATATTTGGAAATTAAATAAAAATGGAAGTTGAATTGAAAAAGAAATTGAATAAAAATTAATGTTCAATAAAAACAAAAATGGAAGTTGCATAAAATTAGCAATAAAAATTCATTGAAGAAAACACTATACCTTAACGATCTGTCTGGAAATTAAATAAAAAAGGAAATTGAATAGAAAGGGAAATTGAATACAAATGGAAGTTGAATAAAAATAAAAACGGAACTTCATTCAAGAAACCACTATACCTGAATGATCTATTTGGAAATTAAATAAAAAAAAGGAAGTTGAATGGAAAAGGAAATTGAATAAAAATGGAAGTTGAATAAAAACAAAAATGGAAGTTGCATCAAAATTGAAAATGGAAGTTCATTCAAGAAACCACTATACCATAACAATCTATCTGGAAATTAAAGAAAAAAGGAAGTTGAATTGAAAATGATATTGAACACAAATGGAACTTGAAGAAAAATAAAAACGGAAGTTCATTGTAGAAACCACTATACCTTAATGATCTATGTAGAAATTAAATAAAAAAAGGAGTTTTATGGAAAAGGAAATTGAAGAAAAATGGAAGTCGAATAAAAATAAAAATAGAAGTTGCATAAAATTAAGAATGGAAGTTCATTCAAGAAACCACTATACCTTAATGATCTGTTTGGAAATTAAAGAAAAAAAGGAAGTTGAATAGAAAAAAAAATTGAATAAAAATAAAAATGGAAGTTGCATCAAAACAGAAAATGGAAGTTCATTCAAGAAACCGCTATACCTTAACGATCTATTTTGAAATTAAATAAAAAATGAAGTTGAATAGAAAAGAAAATTGAATAAAAATTGAAGTTGGATAAAAATAAAAATGGAAGTTGCATAAATATAAAAATGTAAGTTCATTCAACAGACCACTATACCTTAACGATCTATTGGGAAATTAAATAAAAAAGAAAGTTGAATAGAAAAGGAAATTGAATAAAAATGGAAGTTGAACAAAAATAAAAATAGAAGTTGCATAAAATTCAAATGGAAGTTCATTCAAGAAACGACTATACCTTAACGATCTATTTGGAAATGAAATAAAATGGAAATTGAATGGAAAAGGAAATTGAATAAAAATTGATGTTAAATAAAAATAAAAATGGAAGTTGCATAAAATTAGCAATAAAAGTTCATTGAAGAAACCACTACACCTTAACGATCTATCTGGAAATTAAACAAAAAAGGAAGTTGAATAAAAATAAAAATGGAAGTTGCATAAAATGAAAATGGAAGTTCATTCAAGAAACGACTATACCTTAACGATCTATTTGGAAATTAAATAAAAATGGAAGTTGAATGGAAACGAAAATTGAATAAAAATTGATGTTCAATAAAAATAAAAATGGAAGTTGCATAAAATTAGAATAAAAGTTCATTGATGAAACCACAATACCTTGACGATCTATCAGGAAATTAAATAAAAAAGGAAGTTGAATAGAAAAGAAAATTGAATACAAATGCATGTTCAATAAAAATAAAAATGGAAGTTCATTGAAGAAACCACTATACCTTAACGATCTATTTGGAAATTAAATAAAAAAAGGAAGTTGAATAGAAAAAGAAATTGACCGTTTGGGGACTGACTAAATTAGCCAATTAGCCAAAAAGTTACTAAATTAGCCAAAAAGCCAACCACTCATACCAAAAAGTCAAAGATTCTCTTTTCTCTCTACTTTTTGCACATCTTTTCGTAATTAGCCAAAAAGTCATCCCAAACATACATGTTATTTTTACCTACCTTTTTAGGCAAATAGCCAAAAAGTTACTAAATTAGCCTGTTCCCAAACGAGGCCTGAATAAAAATGGAAGCTGAATAAAAATAAAAATGGAAGTTGCCTAAAATTAACAATGGAAGTTCTTTCAAAAAATCACTATCCCTAAGCGATCAATTTGGAAATTAAATAAAAATAGAAGTTGAATACAAAAGGAAATTGAATAAAAATGGAAGTCGAATAAAAATAAAGATGGAAGTTGCATTAAAATTGAAAATGGAAGTTCATTCAAAAAACCACTATACCTTAACGATACATCTGGAAATTAAATAAAAAAGGAAGTTGAATAGAAAAGGAAATTCAATTAAAATGGAAGTTGAATAAAAATAAAAATGGAAGTTGCATAAAATTAAAATGGAAGTTCATTCAAGAAACGACTAGACCTTAACGATCTATTTGGAAATTAAATACAAATGGAAGTTGAATGGAAAAGGAAATTGATAAAAATTGATGTTCAATAAAAATAAAAATGGAAGTTGCATAAAATTAGCAATACCAGTTCATTGAAGAAACCACTATACTTTAACGATCTATCTGGAAATTAAATAAAAAATGAAGTTGACTAAGAAAGAAAATTGAATACAAATGGAAGTTGAATAAAAATAAAAATGGAAGTTCATTCAAGAAACCACTATACCTTAACCATCTATTTGGAAATTAAATAAAAAAAGGAAGTTGACTAGAAAAAAAAATTGAATAAAAATGGAAGTTGAATAAAAATAAAAATGGAAGTTGCATCAAAATTGAAAATGAGAGTTCATTGAAGAAACCACTATGACTTAACGATCTGTCTGGAAATTAAATAAAAAAGGAAGTTGAATAGAAAAGGAAATTTAATACAAATGGAAGTTGAATAAAAATAAAAATGGAAATTCATTGAAGAAACCACTGTACCTTAACGATCTATTTAGAAATTAAATAAAAAAAGGAGTTGAATAGAAAAGGAAATTGAATAAAAATAGAAGTTGAATAAAAATAAAAATAGAAGTTGCATAAAATTAACAATGGAAGTTCATTCAAGAAACCACTATACCTTCACGATCTGTTTGGATATTAAATTAAAAAAGGAAGTTGAATAGAAAATGAAATTGAATAAAAACAGAAGTTGACCAAAAATAAAAATGGAAGTTGCATCAAAATTAAAATGAAAGTTCATTCAAAAAATCACTATACCTTAACGATCTGTCAGGAAATTAAATAAAAAAGGAAGTCGAATAGAAAAGGAAATTGAATAAAGATGGAATTTCAATAAAAATAAAAATGGAATTGCATCAAAATTGAAAATGGAAGTTTATTCAAGAAACCGCTATACCAGAACGATCTATTTGGAAATTAAATAAAAAAGAAGTTGAATAGAAATTGAAGTTCAATAAAAATAAAAATGGAAGTTGCATCAAAATTGAAAATGGAAGTTCATTCCAGAAACCGCTATACCTTAACGATCTATTTTGAAATTAAATAAAAAAATGTGGTTGAATAGAAAAGGAAATTGAATAAAAATTGAAGTTGGATAAAAATAAAAACGGAAGTTGCATAAATATAAAAATGGAAGTTTATTCAAGAAACCACTATACCTCAACGATTGATTGGGAAATTAAACAAAAAAGGAAATTGAATAAAATTAAAAATGGAAGTTACATAAAATTAAAATGGAAGTTCATTCAAGAAACGACTATACCTTAACGATCTATTTGGAAATGAAATAAAAATGGAAGTGGAATGGAAAAGGAAATTCATTAAAAATTGATGTTCAATAAAAATAAAAATGGAAGTTGCATAAAATTAGCAATAAAAGTTCATTGAAGAAACCACTATACCTTAACGATCTATCTGGAAATTAAATAAAAAAGGAAGTTGAATAGAAAAGGAAATTGAATAAAAATGGAAGTTGAATAAAAATAAAAATAGAAGTTCATTCAAGAAACTACTATACCTTAACGATCTATTTCGAAATTAAATAAAAATGGAAGTCTAATAGAAAAGGAAATTGAATAAAAATGGAAGTTGAATAAAAATAAAAATGGAAGTTGCATAAAATTAAAACGGAAGTTCATTCAAGAAACGACTATTCCTTAACGATCTATTTGGAAATGAAATAAAAATGGAAGTGGAATGGAAAAGGAAATCGAATAAATGTTGATGTTCAATAAAAATAAAAATAGAAGTTGCATAAAATTAGCAATAAAAGTTTATTGAAGAAACCACTATACCTTAACGATCAATCTGAAAATTAAATAAAAAAAGATGTTGAATAGAAAAAGAAAGTGAATACAAATGGAGGTTGAATAAAAATAAAAAAGGAAGTTTATTCCCGAAACCACTATACTTTAACGATCTATTTGGAAATTAAATATCAAAAAAAAAGGAAGTTGAATAGAAAAGGAAATTTTATTAAAATGGAAGTTGAATAAAAATAAAAGTGGAAGTTGCATGAAATTAACAATGGAAATTCATTCAATGAACCACTATACCTTAACGATCTATTTGGAAATTAAATAAAAAGAAAGTTGAACAAAAAAGGAAATTGAAAAAAAATGGAAGTTTAATAAAAATAAAAATAAAAATGGAAGTTGCATCAAAATTGAATATGGAAGTTCTTTCAAAAAATCACTATACCTTAACGATCTACCAGGAAATTAAATAAAAAAAGGAAGTTGAATAAAAAAGGAAATTGAATACAAATGGAAGTTGAATAAAAATAAAAACAGAAGTTCATTGAAGAAACCACTATACCTTTACAATCTATTTAGAAATTAAATTAAAAATGGAAGTTGAATAGAAAAGGAAATTGAATAAAAATGGAAGTTGAATAAAAATAAAAATAGAAGTTGCATAAAATTACAGTGGAAGTTCATTTAAGAAACCATTATACCTTAAAGATCTATTTGGAAATTAAACAAAATTGGAAGTTGAATGGAAAAGGAAATTGAATAAAAATTGATGTTCAATAAAAATAAAAATTGAAGTTGCATAAAATTAGTAAGAAAAGTTCATTGAAGAAACCACAATATCTGGAAATTAAATAAAAAAGAAAATTGAATAGAAAAGGAAATTGAATACAAATGGAAGTTGAATAAAAATAAAAATGGAAGTTGCATAAAATTAAAATGGAAGTTCATTCATGAAACGACCATACCTTAACGATCTATTTGCAAATTAAATAAAAATGGAAGTTGAATGGAAAAGGAAACTGAATAAAAATTGATGTTCAATAAAAATAAATATGGAAGTTGCATAAAATTAGCAATAAAAGTTCATTTAAGAAATCACTATACCTTAACGATCTATCTGGAAATTAAATAAAAGACGATGTTGAATTGAAAAGGAAATTAAATAAAAATGGAAGTTGAATAAAAATAAAAATGGAAGTTCATTCTAGAAACCACTATACCTTAACGTTTTATTTCGATATTAAATAAAAAAAGGAAGTTGAATAGAAAAGGAAATTGAATTAAAATGGAAGTTAAATAAAAATAAAAATGGAACGACCATAAAACTAAAATGGAAGTTCATTCATTGAAGAAACCACTGTACCTTAACGATCTATTTGGAAAATAATTAAAAAAGGAAGTTGAATAGAAAAGGAAATTGAATAAAAATTGAAGTTGAATAAAAATAAAAATGAAAGTGGCATAAATACAAAAATGGAAGTTGAATAAAAATAGAAATGGAAGTTCATTCATTGAAGAAACCACTATACCTTAACGATCTATTTGGAAAATAATTAAAAAATGATGTTGAATAGAAAAGGAAATTGAATAAAACTTGAAGTTGAATAAAAATAAAAATAAAGTGGCATAAATACAAAAATGGAAGTTGAATAAAAATAGAAATGGAAGTTCATTCAGGAAACCACTATACCTTAACGATTTGTTTTGAAATTAAAAAAAAAAAAGGAAGTTGAATGGAAAAGGAAATTGAATAAAAATGGAAGTTGAATAAAAATAAAAATGGGAGTTGCATCAAAATTGAAAATGAAAGTTTATTCAACAAACCACTATACCTTAACGTTCTATTTGGAAATTAAATAAAAAAGGAAGTTGAATAGAGAAGGAAATTAAATAAAAATGAAAGTTGAATCAAAATAAAAGTGGAAGTTGCATCAAATTAACAATGGAAGTTCATTCAAGAAACCACTATACCTTAACGATCTATTTGGAAATTAAATAAAAAAGGAAATTGAAAAAAAATGGAAGTTAAATAAAAATAAAAATGGAAGTTGCATCAAAATTGAAAGTGGAAGTTCATTCAAAAAATCACTATACCTTAACGATCTATCTGGAAATTAAATAAAAAAGGAAGTTGAATAGAAAAGGAAATTGAACAAAAATGGAAGTTGAATAAAAATAAAAACAAAAGTTCATTGAAGAAACCACTATAACTTTACGATCAATTTAGAAATTAAATAAAAAAAAGGAAGTTGAGTAGAAAAAGAAATTCAATAAAAATGGAAGTTGAAGAAAAATAAAAATGGAAGTTGCATAAAATTAACAATGGAAGTTCATTCAAAAAACCACTATACCTTGACGATATATTTGGAAATTAAAAAAAATGGAAGTTAAATGGAAAAGAAATTGAATAAAAATTGATGTTCACTAAAAATTAAATGGAAGTTGCATAAAATTAGCAAAAAAAGTTAATTGAAGAAACCACTATACCGTAACGATCTATCTGAAAATTAAATAAAAAAGGAAGTTGAATAGAAAAGGAAATTGCATACAAATGGAAGTTGAATAAAAATAAAAATTGAAGTTCATTAAAGAAACCACTATACCTTAAGGATCTATTTGAAAATTAAATAAAAAAGGAAGTTGAATAGAACAGGAAATCGAATAAAAATTGATGTTGAATAAAAATAAAAACGAAAGTTGCATAAATATAAAAATGGAAGTTCGTTCAAGAAACCAATATACCTTAAAGATCTAGTTGGAAATTAAATAAAAAAGGAAGTTGAATAGAAAAGGAAATTGAATTAAAATGGAAGTTAAATAAAAATAAAAATGGAAGTTCATTCAGGAAACCACTATACCTTAACGATATATTTGGAAATTAAATAAAAAAAGGAAGTTGAATCGAAAAGTAAATTGAATAAAAATGGAAGTTGAATAAAAATAAAAGTGGAAGTTGCATCAAATTAACAACGGAAGTTCGTTCAACAAACCACTATACCTTAACGATCTATTTGGAAATTAAATAAAAAAGGAAGTTGAATAAAAAAGGAAATTGAAAAAAAATGGAAGTTGAATAAAAATAAAAGTGGAAGTTGCATCAAAATTGAAAATGGAAGTTACCCAAAAAACCACTATACTTAACGATCTACCTGGAAATAAAATAAAAAAGGAAGTTGAATTAAAAAGAAAATTGAAGGCAAATGGAAGTTGAATAAAAATAAAAACAGAAGTTCATTGAAGAAACCACGATACCTTTACGATCTATTTAGAAATTAAATAAAAAAAGGAAGTTGACTAGATCTATTTGGAAGTTGCATAAAAATGAAAATGGAAGTTGCATAATTTTAAAAGGGAAGTTCATTAAAGAAACGACTATACCTTAACGATCTATTTGGAAATTAAATAAAATTGGAAGTTGAATGCAAAAGGAAACTGAATAAAAATTGATGTTCAATAAAAATAAAAATTGAAGTTGCGTAAAATTAGCAAAAGAAGTTCATTGAAGAAACCACTATACTTTAACGATCTATCTGGAAATTAAATAAAAAAGGAAGTTGAATAGAAAATGAAATTGAATACAAATGGAAGTTGAATAAAAATAAAAATGGAAGTTGCATAAAATTAAAATGGAAGTTCATTCAAGAAACGACTATGCCTTAACAATCTATTTGGAAATTAAATAAAAATGGAAGTTGAATGGAAAAAGAAATAGAATAAAAATTGATGTTGAATAAAAATAAAAATGGAAGTTGCATAAAATTAGCAAGAAAAGCTCATGAAGAAACCACTATACCTTAACGATCTATCTGGAAATTAAATAAAAAAAGGAAATTGAATACAAATGGAAGTTGAATAAAAATAAAAATGAAAGTTCATTCAAGAAACCACTATACCTTAATCATCTATTTCGACATTAAATAAAAAAATGAAGTTGAATAGAAAAGGAAATTGAATTAAAATGGAAGTTGAATAAAAATAAAAGTGGATGTTGCATAAAATTAATAATGGAAGTTCATTCAAGAAACCAATATACCTTAATGATCTATTCGACAATTAAATAAAAAAGGAAGTTGAATAGAAAAGGAAATTGAACAAACATGAAAGTTGAACAAAAATAAAAATGGGAGTTGTACTAAATTTAAAATGGAAGTTCATTCAAGAAACGACTATACCTTATCCATCTATTTTGAAAATAAGTGAAAATGGAAGTTAAATGCAAGAGGAAATTGAATAAAAATTGATGTTCAACAAAAATAAAAATGGAAGTTGCATAAAATTAGCAATAAAAGTTCATTGAAGAAACCACTATACCTTAACGATCTATCTGAAAATTAAATAAAAAAGGAAGTTGAATAGAAAAGGAAATTGAATACAAATTGAAGTTGAGTAAAAATAAAAATGGAAGTTCATTCAAGAAACCAGTATACCTTAACGATCTATTTGGAAATTAAATAAAAAAGGAAGTTGAATAGAAAAGGAAATTGAATAAAAAATAAAGTTGAATAAAAATAAAAATGAAAGTTGCATAAATATAAAAATGGAAGTTCATTCAAGAAACAACTATACCTTAACGATCTATTCGGCAATTAAATAAAAAAGGAAGTTGAAAAGAAAAAATGAAATTGAATAAAAATGGAAGTTGAATAAAAAAAAAAAAAATGGACGTTGCAACAAAATTGAAAATGGTCGTTTATTCAAGAAACCACTATACCTTAACGATCTATTTGGAAATTAAATAAAAAAGTTAGTTGAATAGAAAAGGAAATTGAATAAAAATGGAAGTTGAATAAAAATAAATATGGAAGTCGCATAAAATTAAAATGGAAGTTCATTCTAGAAACGGCCATGCCTTAACGATCTCTGTTGAAATTAAATAAAAATAGAAGTTGAATGGAAAAGGAAATTGAATAAAAATATGTTCAATTAAAATAAAAATGGAAGTTGCATAAAATTAGCAACAAAAGTTCAGTGAAGAAACCACTATACCTTAACAATCTACCTAGAAATTAAATAAAAAAGAAGTTGAATAGGAAGGGAAATTGAATTCAAATGGAAGTGGAATAAAAATAAAAATGGAAGTTCATTAAAGAAACCATTATGCCTTAACGATCTATTTGGAAATTAAATAAACAAAAGGAAGTCGAATAGAAAAGGAAATTGAATAAAAATAGAAGTTGAATAAAAATAAAAATGGAAGTTGCATAAAATTAACAATGGAAGTTCATTCAAGAAACCACTATACCTTAACGATCTATTTGGAAATTAAATAAAAAAAAAAGGAAGTTGAATGGAAAATAAAATTGAATAAAAATTGATGTTCAATAAAAATAAAAATGAGAGTTGCATAAAATTAGCAATAAAAGTTCATTGAAGAAACTACTATACCTTAACGATCTATCTGGAAATTAAATAAAAAAGGAAGTTGAATAGAAAAAGAAATTGAATACAAATGAAAGTTGAATAAAAATAAAAATGGAAGTTCATTAAAAAAACTCCTATACCTTAACGCTCAATTTGGAAATTAAATGAAAAAAGAAGTTTAATAGAAAAGGAAATTGAATAAAAATGGAAGTTGAATATGAATAAGAATGGAAGTTGAATAAAATTAACAATGGAAGTTCATTCAAGAAACCACTATACCTTAACGATCTATTTGGAAAATAAATAAAAATGGAAGTTGAATGGAAAAGGAAATTAAATAAAAATTGATGTTCAATAAAAATAAAAATGGAAGTTGCATAAAATTAGCAAGAAAAGTTCATTGAAGAAACCACTAAACCTTAACGATTTATCTGGAAATTCAATACAAAAGGAAGTTGAATAGAAAACGAAATTGAATACAAATGGAAGTTGAATAAAAATAAAAATTGAAGTTCATTCCAGAAACCACTCTACCTTAACGATCTATTTGGAAATTAAATAAAAAAGGAAGTTGAATAGAAAATGAAATTGAATAAAAATGGAAGTTGCATAGAATTAACAATGGAAGTTCATTCAAGAAACCACTATACCTTAACGATCTATTTCGAAAATAAATAAAAATAGAAGTTGAATGGAAAAGGAAATTGAATAAAAATTTGTAACAACCCTTACTTTGATTTGGTCATACTTGCATGCATTCATGTATGATTTTGTCTCGTTAAGTTGTTTTGCAAATCTTGCCTTGTCTTGTTTTGTTTAAGTGTTGCATGCATGATTTTGTTCCTTGCTTGGTGTGTAGCCGAGGTCATCTTGAGCCTAGTTCATCTTTGAACCATTACACCTAGAGCTACCTTAGAACCACTTTGGTTGACCTCCACCTCCGCCCTAGCATATTAGCCGAGATGTCACTATCTGGGCCGAGGTGTACATTACCATGGCTGAGATGTGTATCATCTGGGCCGAGATGTTTATCCTTGCACTTAAGCGACCTTGTACCCGGATAGGCATGACCTAGACCGAGGTGTGGCACATCTAGGCCGAGGGGTGGCACAGCTTAGTCCGGTGTCGTCCTTCCAAGCCGATGTCTTTGTTCCCCTTATTTGCCGAAGTTTTGTATTTAGCCGATATCATTGCTTGCCGAAGTGTCTTGCTATCTAGCTTGTTGTATACGCTTTGTCATAGACTTGTCCTATCAATCAGTCACCTTTTTGAGTTGAACCAACCCGGTAGTGCCACGTGTCCGAGCTGAGTGTTAAGACAGCCGGCAGACCTAGAACCAAATCATTTTGTCTCAAATCTTTGTCTTTAGAGAGAGAAGCTCTAGAGGAAGAAGGAGGAATTCTTGAGTGAGAATAGATCTTCCAAGCTTGATCTTTGGAGTTTGAGCCGTTAGATTCGTGTCTTGAGGTTAGAATCTTAACCTACTCTTGTTGTTCTTATTGATCATCTAGCTGCATTGCATGATCGAATCTGTTTTGCATGTCATGCATCGATTTGAAGTTAGTTTTGGAAGAGAAAAATGGTATTCATGTGTTCTTGAGGAAAAGTCTCGTTTTGATCCAAAAGTTTAGAACAAGAACCATGTTTTTGTGTTTGTTCTTGCATGATCTTCTTGGATGGGTACCTAGGTCCATGGTTTTGAACTCATGGCATGAAATCTCAGATTTTGTAACAAGTTATGATCTTTGCATTCATCTTCTTCATGATCATGTTCTTCATGTTCTTCAAAGGGAAACCCAGGTTTTCCCGACTTTGCTTTTGAAGGTGGCCATCGGGACCACACCTCGGCAAGGAAGTGTGGGACCTCGGCAAAGACCTGGTTGGTACCCAGTGGGCTTTCATGAGATGAAAAACAGTGTTTAAACTCCCAGCATGTTTTGCTTTGTTATTGACTTGGATCTGGTGAGAATGCCGGGATCATTGCATGCATGTAAAGCTAGTTTTGAGAATGTATTTGCCATGTGATTGTAGGTCTTTGATCTTTGCTTTGAGCCTACACCCGAAGAACTATGTGAGTGGTGTTTTCAATAAAGCTATGTTATAATGTCTTTGATAAAGCTTGCTTTGCTTTGTTTGATAAAAGTATTTATTGAGCATGAATGAATATCCTTGTTTGTATATCAAGCATAGGTTTTGTTTTGTTGGCCTTCTCGGAAAGTCCCTCGTGCTGGAGGACTCTAAACTTTCGCAGTACAAGTCCCGCGTGCTGGAGGACTCTAAACTTTCGCAGCACCATTGTGTTAAAGCGGGCTACGGGCCTAAGTAACACCAGCCTGTGTTAAAAGGATACGGTCCTTTGTAACACAAGCCCCTTGTGCTAGAGGACTCTAAACTTTTGTAGCACCCTTGTTTGAGATATCTCCCTTGCCGCTGACTGCCTTATGCGGGTGGGTTTGTCTAATCGATTACGGATCGGTTATTCCCTTGTTTTTTTGCCACTGACGGTTTACCGCGTGGGTTTGTTCGTTCGTAATGTATTTGTTTGATATTTCATGAGGTTTGACAGTACCCTTGAAGTTTGAAAGACTTGATAGATGAATACGGTTCATCCCCCCTGAAGTTTGAAAGTTTGTAAAGTTTGTACATGTTTTGTTTGGAAAGGACTTCGGCTATCATTCATGCAAACCCCTTTATTGTTCATGCCATTCACTGAGTATCCAAGCTCACCCTCTCTATATATATGTAGGTGATGAGCAGGACATCGGCGACGCCTAGATGTGTTTGCAGCTTGTTTTGGATTCATGATTATGTCGGCTTTGTTTTGTATTCATGTCGGCAATGTTGTATTCCCGTCGGCAAATCTTGAAAATCATGCTTCTTGGCTTGTATTTCCCGTATTTTGTACATGTCGGCTGATAAGCCTTTTGATCAAGATCCAACATGTATTTTGTTGATTAACGATAAATTGTAAAGCCATATCTTGTATGTCATTTCATTTGATCTATGCACTGCTCTTATGGACCACCTGTATTCAAAGTTATTGCTTCCGCATTTGTAAGCCCCTATGTATGCTCTGTTTGCGTGTGAATTTTGAAAGTTGGCTTCGGTAGTCTCGGATTACTGGCCATCATGGCACCATCCTACTAGGGGCGGGTTGGGGTCGTGACAAAATTGATGTTCAATAAAAATAAAAATGGAAGTTGCATAAAAATGGCACGAAAAGTTCATTGAAGAAACCATTATACCTTAACGATCTATCTGGAAATTAAATAAAAAGGAAAGTTGAATAGAAAAAGAAATTGAATACAAATGGAAGTTGAATAAAAATAAAAATGGAAGTTCATTCAAGAAACGACTATACCTTAACGACCTATTTGGAAATTAAATAAAAAAAAAGAGGAAGTTGAATAGAAAAGGAAATTGAAGAAAAATGGAAGTTGAATAAAAATAAAAATGGAAGTTGCATCAAAATTGAAAATGGAAGTTCATTCAAGAAACCACTATACCTTAACGATCTATCTGGAAATTAAATAAAAAAGGAAGTTGAATTGAAAATGAAATTGAACACAAATGGAACTTGAAGAAATATAAAAACGGAAGTTCATTGAAGAAACCACTATACCTTAACGATCTATTTAGAAATTAAATCAAAAAAGGAAGTCTAATAGAAAAAAAATTGAATACAAATGGAAGTTGCATTAAATTAGAAATAAAAGTTCATTGAAGAAACGACTATACCTTAACGATATATTTGGGAATTAAATAAAAAAGGAAGTCGAATAGAAAAGGAAATTGAATACAAATGGAAGTTGAATAAAAATAAAAATGGAAGTTCATTCAAGAAACCATTATACCATAACGATCTATTTGGAAAGTAAATAAAAAAAGGAAGTTGAATAGAAAAGGAAATTGAATAAAAATCAAAGTTGAATAAAAATAAAAATGAAAGTTGCATAAATATAAAAATGGAAGTTCATTCAAGAAACCACTATACCTTAAAAATCTATTTGGAAATTAAATAAAAAAGGAAGTTGCATAGAAAAGGTAATTGAATTAAAATGGAAGTCGAATAAAAATAAAAGTGGAATTTCATTAAAGAAACCACTATATATTAACGATCTATTTGGAAAGTAAATAAAAAAAGGAAGTTGAATAGAAAAAGAAATTGAATACAAATGGAAGTTGAATAAAAATAAAAATGGAAGTTCCACTACTACAAAAATAGTTAAAGATCACACTTTAACAAAAAAAAATATCTCACTTTTATTGAAAGTGTGATAAAAAAAAATTAGATTGATATTTAATCACACTTAATTTAATTGAGTGTGATAATATTATTTTTTATGTCACTTTTCAATTAAGTGTGATTATATATATATATATTTTTTTAATCACACCTTCTAATTAAAGTGTGATTATATATACATACTACTTTTTAATCACACTTTTTAAATAAGTGTGATTATAATGTATATTTTTAATCACACATTCTAATTAAAGTGTGATTATTTTATATTTTTTAATCACACTTTCTAATTAAAGTGTGATTATATATACATTACTACTTTTTAATCACACTTTTTAAATGAGTGTGATTATATATATATATTTTTTAATCACACATTCTAATTAAAGTGTGATTATTTATATAGTTTTTTAATCATACCTTCTAATTAAAGTGTGATTATATGTACATTACTACTTTTTAATCACACTTTTTAAATGAGTGTAATTATATATATATTTTTTTAATCACACCTTCTAATTAAAGTGTGATTATATATACATACTACTTTTTAATCACACTTTTTAATAAATGTGATTATATATATATATATATATTTAATCACACTCCCTAAATAGGTGTGATTGTATAAAATATTCCAATTTGATTTTATATAAAATATACAATTCCCAATCTTATTTTATTTTATTTTATTTTTTAAAAAAAATCCCCAACACCAAAACACAAATTAAAAAAAAAATCAAAATACATTTAACTATCTGGATGCAGCTAAGAAGTAAAATATTTATAAAAAAATATAATAAATGTGAAATGTATTAAATTTTATATTTTTTTGAATTTAGTATTTTTTAAAAAAATTAAAAAATATTTCCTTCTAAGTATATGTAAATTTTTTCAATTTAAAATGTAAAAAAAAAATATTTAAAACATTTAAAAACTTACAATGACTAAAATAAAAAAAAACTCAAAAACATGATTTTAAGGCTTCGTTCACCACTCTCCCTCTCATTCTATCTATACATGTTTTTTGCCTTAAACCCTCTCTCTCTCTCTCTCTCTCTCTCTCTATTTTGTTATAATTTTGTTAGACTTATTTGGGTAAATTTATAATTTTAGAAAAAAAAACAAATTTTAAAACTTATCTAAAAAATTACTAAAAAAGCTACACACACAAATATGAACTACTTTTTATCGGTGATGCACCAATTGATATATCAACTAAGGTATTAACATTCCTTATGTTATTATTGCTGATCCCATTCATTATATAAATTATAAATATCCAAAATTTTTTAAATTATGCCGCATCATAGCATTATTAATTTTTTATAGCATTAATTTTTTTATTTAAAAAAAAATTATTTTTAATTAATAAATTTTAACATTAATTTTATCTCACCGTTTTTTTTTCTCACATAATTTTTTTTCCTAATAAATTAGTGTCTACTACTCAGCAACACATAATCGGTGGATCTCTCTCCATCATCATTTTCATCTTGTATCAACCTAGGGTTTCTTTCTCTCTCTACATACATGTGGATACCTCCTCCTCCTTCGATCTGATCATCTATCTCTCTCTCTCTCTCTCTCTCTCTCTCTCTTAAATCGAGTTCTTTGATTCATCGATTCAATGGACGCGATTGACGAATTCGCTCAGCTTGCCGATTCGATGCGCCAAGCATCTGCTTTGCTTGCCGACGAAGATGTCGACGAAAACTCATCGTCCTCGCGCCGCCCTTCCACTTTCTTCAATGCCGTTGCTTTTGGCAATACAGTGAGTTGATTGATTTCAGAATCAATGATATATTGTATCGATGTTGAAATTTGATGCTTTTGTTTATTGATTTGATCTCTGGATCTAGCTGCATTTTTTTGGTCTTGATTATGATTTGAATAGGTGCATCTGAGTCAGATGCAGAGAGAATTGTGTATCGATTTTTGGTGAACAAGTATTTAGGAGAGAACCGAGTCAAATCAGACATTTTTTTTGTTGTGTTAATTGTGTAATTGCTTATTGGATATCTTATGATCTTTGGTTATTATTGCTCTCTCAGCATTTTGGTAGTAGTGCCTCAAGTATTGTTGATTTGATGAATTGAGTAGTATTGTGATTGGAATTTGGTATACTAGCTAATGTTGCTGTTCACTTCCTCTAAGCCTTCAAACCTCCTTTAAGCCTTCAATCAGTGGCATATCTTATCTCCTTGCAGCATAATGGATTGTCTAGCTAGGAATTGTCTGAATGCAATCTTGCCCTTATTCGCGACAATTGCCTGACTCAAAGCCCATATTGCTTGTGTCACAGGGATGTTGAGGTTTTTTCTATTTATAGGCACCAAGATCGAAAAGTTAAACTAATCTTTCTTCACTAAACTTCATTTTTTTAATTTTATTATTTTTATTTTTTATATCTCATTCCACATTAACTTCATTGTAAATAGAATTTGCGTGGATTAGGATATAAAGTATAGCTGAAATATTGTCCTTTCTTTTATAATCATTTTTGTGGAATGGTTGGTTGGCTGCTTGTTAGTTTGTTGATGTAAAACACGGGTCAATCTCAAGAAAACGTTATACTATAATATTGTAAATGTATATATCAAATACTATTTGGTCCTGAATTTCTCCATTATTCATTTCTCAAATTGTTTGTCATTGTCTTTAATATTCATTTTCTTTGTTTAGGAAGGACTGTGATAGATCAAAACAAATTCAGATGGGTTTAAGTGTAGTTCCAATCTACTTTTGTTTTCTTTATTCTCAGTTATTATCACATGTATATATTGATACACATATATGTATGTGATGAATTGCGAGATTCGATTCAATATTCGTATAATCTCTACACACAAGCCATTAATTATGTTCTAAAATAATTATGTTCTGTTCATCAAGTGAGTTTCTTGAGTTGTTTGCTTCAATTGGATTCGATTAAGCTTCTATTTGTGTTAGGTTTGATTCTTGTTTTTATTAAATGGTGGGTACTTTGGGTCAATGAATTCTAAGGATTTTTATGAAGAAGATGCATTTGGATCAATGAATATTTCTAAATGATAGCAGAATTATTGTCTTTTTATAATTTGGCCTCATTTGGAACTAGTTTTTTTAATCTGATTTGAGGGGGGGGAGGGGGGGAGGTAAATATTTCTATTCCTGGTGGTTTTTGATATTAGTTGTTTTTTTGATTCATTTGCTATTTCATATCAAGTAATTGTTGTTATATCATTTGCTCATTTCAATAATCAAGTCTTTTTGCTTTATTTTTTCCACCTAGTAGGATTTGTAATTAAGAATCGGATAAGTGATAGTGTTATGGCTATGAGAAAGTTTTTGTATTAAAACACTTAATTTGAGGCAGTTCAATGGTGGCTGTTTCTTGTTACCATTCTTATCTTTTTCTTTTTTCAGTTTGTTGTTTCATTGAGAATATACAAGTACTTTTTATCAATGCACTAGAATCTTATAGCATTGCCATGTTGGGCAGTCACTACAGAGGCATAACAGCCCCAATGTGGGGCTAATTTGAGTTTGGTGCATTTCTTGATTTAGCTAATTATACTGTCTATTCCATGATTTTAGTGCACAAAAAAGATACATTTGTCTTTAAATAGATCAAATAAAGTGGAATAACAAGTAAAGTGCAAATTTACATGACTTACAAGAAACTATATGGAAAATTAAATACTCATAATATGCTTTTCCTATCTAGTAAAGAAAGTTCCTATTAGTGCAAATACGAAATTTAAAGCTGGAATGATTATTGTAATAAGATGGTACTACCAGAAATCGTGTGAGCTTTACTTTATCTTGAGTTTTAAATAAGATGGTACTACCATTTGGAGCTTGGGGCCTATGTGGTGTATGCAGCATCTGTGACCTGCTGGATGATTGCAGTGACTCGGCAGACCTAATCTCCAAGGTTAAAATGACCTGGCAAATAGCAGTGCTATTAGATGTAAGCTAGAACAAGGTTAGAGCTTTCATAAATCTCAAAAAGATATTCCTTCATTCCTACATTACATTTGTGAATGCTACGTGTTTCTGATACTTCTCATCACAATTTGTTATATCTTTTAGAGAAGTAGTGTGATACTAATATGGGAATGCTAATGTGCTCTATCATAGGTAATGATAGCCTTATCCCCAAATCAAGTGGATAAAATATGTCTTATGCAGAGGAGTATCATTTACTCAGACGTGTTTACCTATTCTTTTTCCATTTGTATTTGTTTTTTATGTGTGTTCTTGGTCATCATCTTTGTTCCCCTATTATTTGAGGACCTAGAAACAAGCATGTTCATCTCTCTCTTTGGTGGTTGTTGATGGTGTTGGTGCTGGAATTGACATTGAACATGGAAAGATAAGAGTCCTTTTATTATGATTTTATGGGTTGTATGTAGTAGTAGTCTGAATGCATTTTTGGCCTCTAAATAGGATGGGCTGATTGCCCCTAGGATGCATTATGCATTATTATTACTATTGTTATTAACTTTTTAAAAAAGTTTTATTTAGCTGGTTCCAAATTGTTGGAGTAAGGTCTATTTGAAGTGAGTTTACATTAATAAACTCGCGAAAACCATGTAAACTCGCGATAGGTTCCATTGAAAATATTGTTGTTCATGGTACGGTGTATGAGAGAATTGAATACAATGAAGCCATTTATACGGTGCCATTAGGAGAATCCAATGTACGTGTGTCTGTTGAAGTTGTTATTCAAAAAGATGCCCCTCTTCCTATACCTATCCCAGATGAGATGCTTATTGTTGGAGAAGCAGTGGGATTTTTTGTTGCTTGGCCCAAAAATCTTGTATTGGTCGGTGATGAGGTAAAATATTCAAACTTAGAAACTTCATTACAATTTCTTTAAGTTAAAGTTGACTTATATTTGTTTATTTTGAAAATTTTAAACTTAGGGAGCTTCAATTAATGTTGAATGTGGAAAATATCAAGAGTCCATTCAATCTTTTGTTTCATTAGTTGAGCATATCAAGTATGATGAAGCCATAGACATTCCACTAGAGAAAAACATATTTGGGGAGGAGATCAATATCCAACTTCAAAGGTAGACATGGAGTACATATGTCATGTAAAAGAATTATCTATTACATGTATCATGTTGTACCTAAGGTAAGGAAAATTTGCTACATCAATAGTTATTTCTGCAGATTTTATGAATTACGAATTTAATTAAAATTTGTTTATTTTATTAGTCATCTCATCAAGTGTTGAAGGCTTCCAATTGGAGGAAACAATTTGTATTTGTTAAACCCTTGTGTCGTTAGTGGAAAAACTGGCTGGGAGAAATCAAAAATCAGTGTTGCTTGCAAGATAGATTAGAGGAGGCTATGCTAGAACAATTGGTTTTTAATCCTTATAATATTAGGTAATTTTACTAAACTATTTATTTCTTGTGTTCAAATGATAATAAACTTATTAAGCTTATACTTGTGACTTGTTCAACTGTAGGTACCATTGGATATTGTTAGTCATTGATCTAACATTGATGATTGTGTACTTACTTGATCCGATTAATTCTAAAATAAACACCAAGCTTTGAAATTGTAATAAACACGTAAGTTTGGCTAGTTCGTACATTTTTAAGCAATTTGAGTTACTCTAAAAATATTTTGACATTTGGAATTTCTTTTGTAAAGTGCTTTGAAAATTTATGAAACTACCCAAAGGAGGAGGAGGACCAATCCCAGTTTGGAAAGTAGTTCAGGTAATCAATATCATTTTCTCTAATTTTATCATACTTATATTATGCTAATGATTGTTCAGCTTGATCATAACACTTTATATTAGTTTCTAATAATAATGAAAATGCTTTTATGTAGTCCCCACAACAACCTACAAAGTGGAATGTGGGTTTTATGTAATGCGGTATATGAAAGACCTCATTAGAGATCAAAGCCTAAGAAAACAAAATGTGAGATAAATTCCTAAATTTTTATTATTATTTATTCATGATATTTGTACATCTTCTTCATTATCTAATTGTTTGTAAATAACCTCTTGTAGTTCAATGGAAAAAAGACTTACACAGAAACCGAACTTGATGAAGTACGAGTTGAATGGATTAATTTCGTACTACAGAATATGAGTTGAAATCCAATGTAAGTATGATATAACTTCCGTTGTTTAAATTACTAATCAACAATTTCTTTAGTTGGTAAAGAATATATAATCACTTCAAGATTTCATTTTAAATTTGTTGATTCTATGTATATTTGGTTTTATGACTTTAAAATATCTGCTCATACATTGAAGATTTTCATTTTGGATTTATTGATTCTATGCATATGTCATATTTATATATGGTAATCCAAACGTTTTATATTAGTAACAATCAAAGTTGTTATTGCTTTTCCATTGATGCAGGAGATGCAGAGTCAGTGTGATGAGAAAATGTTCGATTTCGTCTTTTGTAAGTCTTTACAAAAATATTAAGTTTATTCATATGCTTTTAGTGGTTTCTGAATTAATTTGTGTTTTTATTTTTCAGGTCAGAAATTTCTTAGAGAAATGCAAAATATGGTCAAAGAATTCAACAACTTCGTTTTTTCAAGTTTTTTTTTTATTTTTTAATATATGTAAGCACAGTTAAAAACTTTTTACTAATTCCTTTGTATATACTTTTTGAACATTTAACTTTCATTTATGAAATATATGATGTTATTCCATTCAATATATGGTTGTGATTCAAAATATAGTATATAATGTGTATTACATTCTTCAAATGCATATAACATGTGATCTTATCTGATTATTAATAACGTGTTTTATTAGATATTAATCACAATTAAAATCTGTGATCTAAATGTTTATTATCACAGGTTTTATTAGTTATTAATCACACTTAAAATGTGTGATCTAAATATTTTTAATCACACTTAAAAAGTGTGATCTAATGTTATTAATCACACTTAAAAGGTGTGATTTTATTAGTTATTAATCACACTTAAAATGTGTGATCTAAATATTTTTAATCACACTTAAAAAGTGTGATCTAATGTTATTAATCACACTTAAAAGGTGTGATCTAAATATTTTTAATCACACTTAAAAGGTGTGATCTAATGTTATTAATCACACTTAAAAAGTGTGATCTAAATGTTTTTAATGACACTTAAAAGGTGTGATTAAAAATGACCCTTTTTAATCACACTCCCAAAGATCACACTTTAATAAAACTAAAAAAGTGTGATTAAATAACAAAGATCACACAAAAAAAGTGTGATCTTTATCTGTTTTTGTAGTAGTGTTCATTCAAGAAACCACTACACCTTAACGATCTAATGGGAAATTAAATATAAAAAGGAAGTTGAATAGAAAAGGAAATTGAATAAAAATTGAAGTTGAATAAAAATAAAAATGAAAGCTACATAAATATAAAGATGGAAGTTCATTCAAGAAACCACTATAGCTTAAAGATCTATTTGGAAATTAAATAAAAAAGAAAGTTGAATAGAAAATGAAATTGAATTAAAATGGAAGTTGAATAAAAATAAAAATGAAAGTTGCATAAAATTAATAATAGAAGTTCATTCAAGAAACCACTATACCTTAACGATCTATTTGGAAATTAAATAAAAAAGAAAGTTGAATAGAAAAGGAAATTGAATAAAAATGAAAGTTGAATAAAAATAAAAATGGAAGTTGCATCAAAATTGAAAATGGAAGTTTATTCAAGAAACCACTATACCTAAACGATCTATTTGGAAATTAAATAAAAAAGAAGTTGAATAGAAATAGAAATTAAATAAAAATGGAAGTTGAATAAAAATAAAAATGGAAGTTGCATAAAATTAAAATGGAAGTTCATTCAAGAAACGACTATACCTCAACGATCTATTTGGAAATGAAATAAAAATGGAAGTTGAATGGAAAAAGAAATTGAATAAAAATTGATGTTCAATAAAAATAAAAATGGAAGTTGAATAAAATTAGCAATAAAAGTTCATCGATGAAACCACTATACCTTAACGATCTATCTGGAAATTAAATAAAAAAGGAAGTTGAATAAAATTAAAAAACGAAGTTAATTCAAGAAACCACTATACCTTAACGTTTGATTTGGAAATTAAATAAAAAAAGGAAGTTGAATAGAAAAAGATATTGAATAAAAAGTGAAGTTGAATAAAAATAAAAATGAAAGTTGCATAATTATAAAAATGGAAGTTCATTTAAGAGACCATTATAGCTTAAAGATCTATTTGGAAATTAAATAAAAAAGGAAGTCGAATAGAAAAGGAAATTGAATTAAAATGGAAATTGAATAAAAACAAAAATGGAAGTTGCATAAAATTAACAATGGAAGTTCATTCAAGAAACCACTATACCTTAACGATCTGTTTGGAAATTCAATAAAAAGAGGAAGTTGATTAGAAAAGGAAATTGAACACAAATGCAAGTTGAATAAAAATAAAAATGAAAGTTCATTCTAAAAACCGTTATACCTTAACGACCTATTTTGAAATTAAACAAAAAATGAAGTTAAGTAGAAAAGGAAATGGAATAAAAAGTGAAGTTGGATAAAAATAAAACTGAAAGTTGCATAAATGTAAAAATGGAAGTTCATTCAAGAAACCACTATACTTTAACGATCTATTGGGAAATTAAATAAAAAAGGAAGTTGAATAGAAAAGAAATTGAATAAAAATGGAAGTTGAATAAAAATAAAAATGGAAGTTGCATAAAATTAAAATGGAAGTTCATTCAAGAAACGACCATACCTTAATGATCTATTTCGAAAATAAATAAAAATGGAAGTTGAATGGAAAAGGAAATTCAATAAAAACTGATGTTCAATAAAAATAAACATGGAAGTTGCATAAAATTAGAAATAAAAGTTCATTGAAGAAACCACTATACCTTAACGATCTATTTGGAAATTAAACAAAAAAGGAAGTCGAATAGAAAAGGAAATTGAATACAAATGGAAGTTGAATTAAAATAAAAATGGAAGTTGCATAAAATTACCAGTGGAAGTTCATTTAAGAAACCACTATACCTTAACGATCTATTTGGAAATTAAATAAAAAAAAGGAAGTTGAATGGATAGGGAAATTGTATAAAAATTGATGTTCAATAAAAATAAAAATGGGAGTTGCATAAAATTTGCAATAGAAGTTCAGTGAAGAAACCACTATACCTTAACGATCTATCTGAAAATTAAATAAAAAAGGAAGTTGATTAGAAAAGGAAATTGAATACAAATGGAAGTTGAATAAAAATAAAAATGGAAATTCATTCAAGAAACCACTATACCTTAACGATCTATTTGGAAATTAAATAAAAAAAAAGAAGTTGAATAGAAAAAGAAATTAAATAAAAATAGAAGTTGAATAAAAATAAAAATGGAAGTTGCATAAAAATTGAAAATGGAAGTTCATTCAAGAAACCATTATACCTTAAAAATCTATTTGGAAATTAAATAAAAAAGGAAGTTGCATAGAAAAGGTAATTGAATTAAAATGGAAGTTGAAGAAAAATAAAAATGGAAGTTCATTCATGAAACCACTATATATTAACGATCTATTTGGAAAGTAAATAAAAAAAGGAATTTGAACAGAAAAAGATATCAAATACAAATGGAAGTTGAATAAAAATAAAAATGGAAGTTCATTCAAGAAACCACTACACCTTAACGATCTATTTGCAAATTAAATATAAAAAGGAAGTTAAATAGAAAAGGAAATTGAATAAAAATTGAAGTTGAATAAAAATAAAAATGAAAGTTGCATAAATATAAAGATGGAAGTTCATTCAAGAAACCACTATACCTTAAAGATCTATTTCGAAATCAAATAGAAAAGGATGTTGAATAGAAAAGGAAATTGAATTAAAATGGAAGTTGAAGAAAAATAAAAATGGAAGTTGCATAAAATTAACAATAGAAGTTCATTCAAGAAACCACTCTACCTCAACGATCTATTTGGAAATTAAATAAAAAAGGAAGTTGAATAGAAAAGGAAATTGAACACAAATGCAAGTTGAATAAAAATAAAAATGGAAGTTGCATCAAAATTGAAAATGGAAGTTCATTCTAGAAACCGTTATACCTTAACGATCTATTTCGAAATTAAGTAAAAAATGAAGTTATGTCGAAAAGGAAATTGAATAAAAATAGAAGTTGGATAAAAATTAAAATGGAAGTTGCATAAAATTAAAATGGAAGTTCATTCAATAAACGACTATACATTAACGATCTATTTGGAAATGAAATAAAAATGGAAATTGAATGGAAAAAGAAATCGAATAAAAATTGATGTTCAATAAAAATAAAAATTTAAGTTGCAAAAAATTTGCAATAAAAGTTCATTGAAGAAATCACTATACCTTAGCGATCTATCTGCAAATCAAATAAAAAAGGAAGTTGAAAAAAATTAAAAATGGACGTTCATTCAAGAAACCACTATACCTGAACGATCTATTTGGAAATTAAATAAAAAAAGGAAGTTGAATAAAAAAGGAAATTGAATAAAAATTGAAGTTGAATAAAAATAAAAATGAAAGTTGCATAATTATAAAAATGGAAGTTCATTGAAGAAACCACTATACCTTAAAGATCTATTTAGAAATTAAATAAAAAAGGAAGTCGAACAGAAAAGGAAATTGAATTAAAATGGAAGTTGAATAAAAATAAAAATGGAAGTTGCATAAAAATAACAATGGAAGTTCATTCAAGAAACCACTATACCTTAACGATCTGTTTGGAAATTCAATAAAAAAAGGAAGTTGAATAGAAAAGGAAATTGAACACAAATGCAAGTTGAATAAAAATAAAAATGGAAGTTGCATCAAAATTGAAAATGGAAGTTCATTCTAGAAACCGTTATACCTTAATGATCTATTTCGAAATTAAATAAAAATGAAGTTAAGTAGAAAAGGAAATTGAATAAAAATTGAAGTTAGATAAAAATTAAAATGAAAGTTGCATAATATAAAAATGGAAGTTCATTCAAGAAACCACTATACTTTAACGATCTATTTGGAAAGTAATAAAAAAAGCAAACAGAATGGAAAAAGAAATTGAATACAAATGGAAGTTCATTCAAGAAACCACTACTCCTTAACGATCTATTTGGAAATTAAATATAAAAAGGAAGTTGAATAGAAAAGGAAATTGCATAAAAATTGAAGTTGAATAAAAATAAAAATGAAAGTTGCATAAGTATAAAGGTGGAAGTTCATTCAAGAAACCACTATACCTTAAAGATCTATTTGGAAATTAAATAAAAAAGGAAGTTAAACAGAAAAGGAAATTGAATTAAAATGGAAGTTGAATAAAAAAAAAATGGGAGTTGCATAAAATTAACAATAGAAGTTCATTCAAGAAACCACTATATCTTAACGATATATTTGGAAATTAAATAAAAAAGGAAGTTCAATAGAAAAGGAAATTGAATAAAAATGGAGGTTGCATCAAAATTGAAACTGGAAGTTTATTCAAGAAACCACTATACCTTAACGATCTATTTGGAAATTAAATAAAAAAGGAAGTTGAATAGAAAAGGAAATTGAATAAAAATGGAAGTTGCATAAAATTAAAATGAAAGTTCATTCAAGAAACGACTATACCTTAACGATCTATTTGGAAATAAAATAAAAATGGAAGTTGAATTGAAAAAGAAATTGAATAAAAATTGATATTCAATAAAAATAAAAATGGAAGTTGCATAAAATTAGGAATAAAAGTTCATTGAAAAAATCACTATACCTTAACGATCTATCTAGAAATTAAATAAAAAAGGAAGTTGAATAAAATTAAAAATAGAAGTTCATTCAAGAAACCACTATACCTTAACGATCTATTTGGAAATTAAATAAAAAAAGGAAGTCGAATAGAAAAGGAAATTGAAGTTGAATAAAAATAAAAATGAAAGTTGCATAATTATAAAAATGGAAATTCATTTAAGAAACCACTATACCATAAAAATCTATTTGGAAATTAAAAAAAAAAAAAAAAGGAAGTTGAAGAGAAAAGGAAATTGAATTAAAATGGAAGTTGAATAAAAATAAAAATGGAAGCTGCATAAAATTAACAATGGAAGTTCATTCAAGAAACCACTATACCTTAACGATCTATGTGGAAATTCAATAAAAAAAGGAAGTTGAATAGAAAAGAAAATTGAACACAAATGTAAGTTGAATAAAAATAAAAATGGAAGTTGCATCAAAATTGAAAATGGAAGTTCATTCTAGAAACCGTTATACCTTAACGATCTATTTCGAAATTAAATAAAAAATGAAGTTAAGTGGAAAAGGAAATTGAATAAAAATTGAAGGTGAATAAAAATAAAAATGAAAGTTGCATAAATATAAAAATGGAAGTTCAGTCAAGCAACCACTATACTTTAACGATCTGTTGGGAAATTAAATAAAAAAGGAAGTTGAATAGAAATGAAAATAAATAAAAATGGAAATTGAATAAAAATTAAAATGGAAGTTGCATAAAATTAAAATGGAAGTTCATTCAAGAAACGACCATACCTTAACAATCTATTTGGAAAATAAATAAAAATGGAAGTTGAATGAAATGGAAATTCAATAAAAACTGATGTTCAATAAAAATAAAAATGGAAGTTGCATAAAATTAGAAATAAAAGTTCATTGAAAAAACCACTATACCTTAACAATCTATTTAGAAATTAAATAAAGAAGGAAGTCGAATAGAAAAGGAAATTGGATACAAATGGAAGTTGAATAAAAATAAAAATGGAAGTCGCATAAAATTAACAATGAAAATTCATTCAAGAAACGACTATACCTTAACGATCTATTTGAAATTAAATATAAAAAAAAGAAGTTGAATGGAATAGGAAATTGCATAAAAATTGATGTTCAATAAAAATAAAAATGGAAGTTGCATAAAATTTGCAATAAAAGTTTAGTGAAGAAACCAGTATACCTTAACAATCTATCTGAAAATTAATTGAAAAAGGAAATTGATTAGAAAAGGAAATTGAATACAAATGGAAGTTGAATAAAAATAAAAATAGAAGTTCATTCAAAAAACCACTGTACCTTAATAATCTATTTGGAAAATAAATAAAAATGGAAGTTGAATGGTAAAGGAAATTCAATAAAAATTGATGTTCAATAAAAATAAAAATGGAAGTTGCATAAAATTAGAAATAAAAGTTCATTGAAGAAACGACTATACCTTAACGATCTGTTTGGAAATTCAATAAAAAAAAGGAAGTCGAATAGAAAAGAAAATTGAACACAAATGGAAGTTGAATAAAAATAAAAATGGAACTAGCATAAAATTAAAAATGGAAGTTCATTCCGGAAACCACTATACCTTAACAATCTATTTGGAAATTAAATAAAAAAAAGGAAGTTGAACGGATAAGGAAATTGTATAAAAATTGATGTTCAATAAAAATAAAAATGGAAGTTGAATAAAATTTGAAATAAAAGTTCAGTGAAAACCACTATACCTTAACGATCTATCAGAAAATTAAATAAAAAAGGAAGTTGATTAGAAAAGGAAATTGAATACAAATGGAAGTTGAATAAAAATAAAAATGGAACTTCATTCAAGAAACCACTGTACCTTAACGATCTATTTGGAAATTAAATAAAAAAAAAAGAAGTTGAATAGAAAAGGAAATTGAATAAAAATGGAAGTTGAATAAAAATAAAAATGGAAGTTGCATAAATATGAAAATGGGAGTTCATTCAAGAAACCACTATACCTTAAAAATATATTTGGAAATTAGATAAAAAAGGAAGTTGCATAGAGAAGGTATTTGAATTAAAATGGAAGTTGAATAAAAATAATAGTGGAAGTTCATTCAAGAAAACCACTATACATTAACGATCTGTTTGGAAAGTAAATAAAAAAAGGAAGTCGAATGGAAAAAGAAATTGAATACAAATGGAAGTTGAATAAAAATAAAAATGGACGTTCATTCAAGAAACCACTACTCCTTCACGATCTATTTGGGAATTAAATATAAAAAGGAAGTTGAATACAAAAGGAAATTGAATAAAAATTGAAGTTGAATAAAAATAAAAATGAAAGTTGCATAAATATAAAGATGGAAGTTCATTCAAGAAACCACTATACCTTAAAGATCTATTTGGAAATTAAATAAAAAATGAAGTTGAATAGAAAAGGAAATTGAATTAAAATGGAAGTTGAATAAAAATGAAAATGGAAGTTGCATAAAATTAACAATAAAAGTTCATTCAAGAAACCACTATACCTTAACGATTTATTTGGAAATTAAATAAAAAAGTAAGTTGAATAGAAAAGGAAATTGAATAAAAATGGAAGTTGAATAAAAAGAAAAAAGGATGTTGCGTCAAAATTGAAACTGGAAGTTTATTCAAGAAACCACTATACCTTAACGATCTATTTGGAAATTAAATAAAAAAGGAAGTTGAATAGAAAAGGAAATTGAATAAAAATGAAAGTTGAATAAAAATAAAAATGGAAGTTGCATAAAATTAAAATGGAAGTTCATTCAAGAGACGACTATACCTTAACGATCTATTTGGGAATGAAATAAAAATGGAAGTTGAATGGAAAAAGAAATTGAATAAAAATTGATGTTCAATAAAAATAAAAATGGAAGTTGCATAAAATTAGCAATAAAAGTTCATTGAAAAAACCACTATACCTTAACGATCTATCTGGAAATTAAATAAAAAAGGAAGTTAAATAAAATTAAAAATGGAAGTTCATTCAAGAAGCCACTATACCTTAACGATCTATTTGGAAATTAAATTAAAAAAGAAGTTGAATAGAAAAGGAAATTGAATAAAAATTGAAGTTGAATAAAAATAAAAATGAAAGTTTCACAATTAGAAAAATGGAAGTTCATTTAAGAAACCACTATACCTTAAAGATCTATTTGGAAATTAAATAAAAAAGAAAGTTGAATAGAAAAGGAAATTGAATTAAAATGGAAGTTGAATAAAAATAAAAATGGAAGTTGCATGAAATTAACAATGGAAGTTCATTCAGGAAGCCACTATACCTTAACGATCTGTTTGGAAATTCAATAAAAAAACGAAGTTGAATAGAAAAGAAAATTGAACACAAATGCAAGTTGAATAAAAATAAAAATGGAAGTTGCATCGAAATTGAAAATGGAAGTTCATTTTTTATTTCGAAATTAAATAAAAAATGAAGTTAAGAAGAAAAGGAAATTGAATAAAAATTGAAGTTGGATAAAAAGAAAACTGAAAGTTGCATAAATGTAAAAATGGAAGTTAGTTCAAGAAACCACTATACTTTAACGATCTATTGGGAAATTAAATAAAAAAGGAAGTTGAATAGAAAAGGAAATAAATAAAAATGGAAGTTGAATAAAAATAAAAATGGAAGTTGCATAAAACTAAAATGGAAGTTTATTCAAGAAACGACCATACCTTAACGATCTATTTGGAAAATAAATAAAAATGGAAGTTGAATGAAAAAGGAAATTCAATAAAAACTGATGTTCAATAAGAATAAAAATGGAAGTTGCATAAAATTAGAAATAAAAGTTCATTGAAGAAACCACTATACCATAACGATCTATTTGGAAATTAAATAAAAAGGGAAGTCGAATAAAAAAGGAAATTCAATACAAATGGAATTTGAATAAAAATAAAATGGAAGTTGCATAAAATAAAAATGGAAGTTCATTCAAGAAACGACTATACCTTAACGATCTATTTGGAAATTAAATAAAAAATAAAGAAGTTGAATGGAAAAGGAAATTGGATAAAAATTGATGTTCAATAAAAATAAAAATGGAATTTGCATAAAATTTGCAATAAAAGTTCAGTGAAGAAACCAGTATACCTTAACAATCTATCTGAAAATTAAATAAAAAAAGAAGTTGATTAAAAAAGGAAATTGAATACAAATGGAAGTTAAATAAAAATAAAAATGGAAGTTCATTCAAGAAACCACTATACCTTAACGATCTATTTGGAAATTAAATAAAAAAAGGAAGTTGAATAGAAAAGGTAATTGAAGAAAAATGGAAATTGCATAAAATTAACAATAGAAATTCATTCAAGAAACCACTATACCTTAACGATCTATTTGGAAAACAAATAAAAATGGAAGTTGAATGGAAAAGGAAATTGAATAAAAATTGATGTTCAATAAAAATAAAAACGGAAGTTGCATAAAATTAGCAAGAAAAGTTCATTGAAGAAACCACTATAGCTTAACGATTTACCTGGAAATTAAATAAAAAAGGAAGTTGAATAAAAATAAAAATGGAAGTTCATTCAAGAAATGACTATACTTTAACGATTTATTTGGAAATTAAATAAAAAAAAAAGGAAGTTGAATAGAAAAGGAAATTGAATAAAAATTGAAGTCGAATAAAAATAAAAATGAAAGTTGCATAATTATAAAAATGGAAGTTCATTCAAGAAACCACTATACCTTAAAGATTTATTTGGAAATTAAATAAAAAAGGAAGTCAAATAGAAAAGGAAATTGAGTTAAAATGGAAGTTGAATAAAAATGAAAATGAAAGTTGCATAAAATTAACAATAGAAGTTCATTCAAGAAACCACTATACCTTAACGATCTATTTCGAAATTAAATAAAAAAGGAAGTTGAATAGAAAATGGAATTGAATAAAAATGGAAGTTGAAAAAAAATAAAAATGGAAGTTGCATCAAAATTGAAAATGGAAGTTTATTCAAAAAACCACACCTTAACGATCTATTTGGAAATTAAATAAAAAAGGAAGTTGAATAGAAAAGGAAATTGAATAAAGATGGAAGTTGAATAAAAATAAAAATGGAAGTTGCATAAAATTAAAATGGAAGTTGTAACGCCTTCAAAATAATAACATTAAAACCCACCAATTTAGACATGCAAATTTATAAAAGATAAATATTCTTCTATTCATCAGAGTAGTTCATTACAATGAGTATTACATGTTAACAACAAAAGCAAATGGCCTACGGGCTCACAGCTTTCCAAGTTAACACTTGGTTACAAAAATGAGAGTACTAACTCAAATATACATTAAGCTCTTGGCTTGAATTTACATGTAATACATCCATAAGATAACAAAACGACAAAAGTCTGTCTGCCTCTAGCCTCCCAAACTATGTCCTTGGAAGTGGCATGCTACCTGTACCTGAAAAATGATGTCCCATAAAGGGTGAGCCACAGCCCAGTAGAAATACACTAAACCAGCTATGAACAATGACTAAAAGATTAGCAGTTGATAGATGGTCAACACAGATACATCCACATATATCACATTCCGGTTTCATGACATTAAGTCCATGTTACATTTCATTCCCCATTTTTTTTTCAACTTTGAGTTTGAAAACAAGGCTCAACACCTAGCCAAATAACTTAATGAGACTAAGACTCATCTTTAAAACATTTTCGAAATTCATGATGGATACACATTTTAATGTTGTATCGATAACACATAAACCATTTCCACACTTTACGAAAGATACACATTTCGGTGCTGTATCAACATAACATAGAATCACTTCTATACTTCACAATTGATAACGATATACATTTTAGTGCTATATCAAATCAATTCGAACACTTCCATGATCAACACTTGATACACATTGTAGTGCTGTATCAATGTCACACAAAATCCGGTTTAGAGGTCCATCCCCTATCTTCCCCTAAACCGTGGAGTACAATCAATCAATACATAAAGTTAATGTATTATTCCAGTCGCTATATTCGATAGCATACTCAATCGATTAGTTTTGGTTTGCCTAATCATCATGCATTGTCTACAACAATCAAGACTATCCTCCACCGATAGCCCAAAGCAGTTATTTCTAAACAGAAAATAAATGCATCAAATGAATATATTATTAACATTCCAACTAGGTGAGCGATAAAGAAATCCATCTACACCCTTTAATCCCAAACAATTCCAATTTCAACATTCTCAATTCAATTCTTCATTTCTCCAAATTAATTATACAAATTAATTTAACTATGTAATTAGGGCATTTTTCCCATAAGTTACATACTAACCCTAAGGTTCCATTTTTATCCATAATCCATCATTTAACTCATTTCTCTATGCCAAACATGCATATTGGTTTATTATAAATAAAACCCCATCTTTCGTAAAATTACATAAAAGACCCAAACTTTCTCAAAATTACCCAATAACCCCCAACGTCTCAAAACGCTAAAATTCAAAGACAAAGCTCATAAAGAGGAGTAGGATATCCCTACCTCAAAGTTTGATCTCAAACGGAGATGAAGATCAAAAACCAACGTGCTCCAAATCCCAAGTTTTTCAGATTAAAACGAAGCCCTCAACCTACTCTATCTTTTTAACAAAGGGCTAAGGGTAGAAACTCACCCTAGATAGATCAAACCTTAGAGAGAGGACAAGTATAGAGAGAGAGAGAGAGAGAGTCGGATCTAGGGTTTACAAAAAGAAAGAAGATGAAAAAGTGATGTTTTTCCCGCTGCTGCCTACTGATATATAACAGGCTTGCTCGAGCGAAGGATTGGTCGCTCGAGCGACCAGACACAAAGAATACTCGCTCGAGCGAAGAAAGTCTCGCTCGAGCCAACAACTCGAAGCTTCAGGTCTGTAACCCATAAGCACGCTCGAGCGACAGAATGCTCGCTCGAGCGAAGGAAAGCTCGCTCGAGCCAAGAAACACAGCTCTCAGGTCAAAAAGAAACGCAGACGCACGCCCGAGCGCAAGACTTCTCGCTCGAGCCACCAGACACAAAACTCAACTCTCGCTCGAGCAAAGGAACCCTGGCTCGAGCGAAGGATCTAAACCACAGAGCTCGCTCGAGCGACAAACTTCTCGCTCGAGCGAAGGACCAAAATTCTGGGCAGCAACCATTTGCTCCCAAACACAACCAACCTGTAATAAACCTACCTATCACATCCTATAACTCAAATATGAAGTATGAAAGGATGTAAACAAGATATAAACAACTGCTACATCCACGGAACCAAGTCCAGATCACTGTACAACAAAGGGTAAAACCTGGGATCGCTATAACCTCCCCCCCTTAAAGAATTTCATCCCCGAAATTAAGTGCAAGTTTTTAAAAGAACAATTTTTTTCTCCATTTTAAACAATGTTACATTCAACATTCAATAACTCGACCCATCCTAGTCATTCCATATCTTGTCAAGAGGCATTTCACAACATATACATTTCAACATGCATTTCCTTTCCATTTTCAACAATTTCATATCATAACTAATGTTCATGATACATTTCCAATTCTACAATACTCAACATATGCAATGTTATGTCAAACTTCCATTTTGAAGCAAGTTTCAAAACACTTCCATTAAACCAAAACATAAACCATGTTTTACAACCTAAGATATATTCAATACTCTTAAGGTTCAATAATACAACAAAATATACAATACATGCTCAAACATCCACAAATAGATCCGGATATTTCTCTCGGACTTCCAACTCACGTTCCCAAGTGGCTTCCTCCACTCCGTGATGTTTCCATGAAACCTTCACTAGGGGAATGGTCTTGCCTCGCAAGACTTGCTCCCGCCTATCCAAGACCTGAACCGATCTCTCCTCATACGAGGCATCCTCATCAACCTCTAAGTCGGTCCAATCCAATACATGTGATGGATCCGGTTCATACTTCCAAAGCATACTCACATGAAACACGTCATGAACTCCAGACAATTGCGGCAGCAAAGCTAAACGATAGGTGTAACGCCCTCAAAATTAAACCCATTATATATATCATTGACATGCAATATTAAAAGGAAACAATCCATTAACTCATTCATCATAGTATTACTAACTAAAAGCATTACATGCAACATCAAATTAAATGCCCTACGGGCTTACATCTTTCCAAGCTAACACTTGGACACAAAAAATATGAGTTCTAACTCATATACAAATAAAGCCCTAGGCTTGAATGTTTACATGTACTAACAAATAAAAACAACTAACTAAAGATTGTCTTCAAAATCCAAAAGTCAAATCCTCCCAAGCTAAGTCCTTGGAGGTAGCTTATCACCTGAACCTGAAAATGATGTTCCCATATAGGGTGAGCCACAGCCCAGTAGAAAAATACTAAACCATATATAAGTACTGAATAAAGCATTAGCATTCAATAGATGGATAACACAAATTATCAGTTCCACTTTCCATTAATTATTCAACATGGCTCAGAACCTGGCCAAACTTACAACAGTGAACTATATCTCATATTCACAATAATTTCAATAACGACAACACAAATGAGACTCAAGTTCATATCAAAAACATTTCATACTTCCAGATTGATACACATTTTAGTGCTGTATCAATAACATGTAAAAACACTTCAATATCAATAAGCACACATAAAAGTGATGCTAATGGAGTCCATCCCCTATCTCCTCCCAAACAAAATCCGGTTTAGAGGTCCATCCCCTATCTTCCCCTAAACCGTGGAGTAAATCCCCTATCTCCTCCCACACAATATGCAAATGCATGTTCAATCAATACAAGTATTTTCTGTATTAATTCAATAGTCCAAACAATGACTTAACCAATATGATTAGTTTCAGTTATCCCTAATCCACATGCAATGTCTACAACATTCACGACTATCCTCCACCAATAGCCCAAAACAGTTATTTCTAGACTGGAAATAAATAAATCAACACTTCAATAGGCGAGTGATTTAAATTAACCAACTACCCCATTTAATCAATAAATTCCTCAATTTCATGAATTTAACTAATCTCCCCAATTTTCCTTAAATTAATTATACAAACTAAATTATTAAGACAACTAGGGTTTTTCCCAAAATTACCAAAATACCCCCAACATATCAAAATACCAAAACTTAGAACAAAATTTATACATTGGAGTAAGAAATCTCTACCTTGAAGAAATTAACCCGAATGAAGAAGACGGAGATGGTGACCCAAAAACCAAAGTGCTCCAAACCCAAGATTGTTCAGATTAAAACGAAGATCTCAACACCCTCTATCTTTTTAACAAAGGACTTAGGGTAGATTCACACTAGAAAGAGATGAAAATCTAGAGAGAAGATAAGTTTAGAGAGAGAGAGAGAGTCGGCTGCTAGGGTTTCAAAACAAAAGAGATGAAAAAAAATGATTTAAAACCCGCTGCTGCATATTTAAACCTGATAGGCTCGCTCGAGCGAAGAATTGGTCGCTCGAGCGACTAGACACAGAAAACCCTCGCTCGATCCAAGAATGCCTCGCTCAAGCCAACAACCCAGAAGTTCGCTCGAGCGAAGGAAAGCTCGCTCGAGCGAAGAACTCAAACCCTCAGGTCTGCAACCAGACGCACAGTCGAGCAAAGGAACGCTCGCTCCAGCGAAGAACAAACCAGTTCGCTCGAGCGAAGAAAAGCTCGCTCGAGCCAATAAACACTGCTCTCAGGTCTAAACTAGATGCAATCGCTCGCTCGAGCGAAGAAACCCTGGCTCAAGCCACCAGACACAAAAACAACCCTCGCTTGAGCGACCAAACCCTCGCTCGAACGACCAACCCAAAAACTGGACAGCAACACTTGGTTTCCGAACCCAACCAACCTGTAACAAAACCTGCCCAACATATCCTATAACTCAAAATAAGGAATTAAAGGACAACAAAAACAATATGATAACAACTGAATCTACGGAACATAAGTCCGGGTACAACAACCAAATGGAAAAGACCGGGGTCGGTATAATAGGCAACCTCGCCAATCCTCTCAAGGATCTCAAAAGGGCCAATAAACCGAGGGGACAACTTCCCACTCTTCCCAAACCTCATCAATCCCCGCCCAGGTGATATCTTCAGAAAGACATGATCACCCACTTCGAACACCAAAGGTCTCCTCCTACGGTCGGCATATGATTTCTGACGACTCTGGGCTGTAACAAGCCTCCTACGGATGAGCTCAACCTTCTCCGTCGTTTCCCTCACCAAGTCCGGACCCAACAAAGGTGCATCACCCACCTCGGCCCAACAAACTGGAGACCTACACGGTCGGCCATGCAAGGCCTCAAACGGTGCCATACCGATACTAGACTGGAAACTGTTGTTGTAGGCAAACTCCACCAAGGGCAAGTGCCTCTCCCACGTCCCACTAAAGTCAAGGACACAACCTCGAAGCATATCCTCAAGGATCTGAATAGTACGCTCGGACTGCCCGTCAGTCTGAGGATGATAAGCCGTACTAAAGGTCAACTTAGTGCCCAAGGCACACTGCAAACTCTGCCACAACCTAGCAGTAAAACGAGGATCTCTATCTGAGACGATCGTCACTGGGACCCCGTGCAACCTCACTATGTCCCGAATGTACAAGTCGGCAAGATGATCTACCGAATCTCTTACGCGCATAGGGATGAAGTGCGCTGACTTAGTCAACCGATCTACAACCACCCAAATAGCATCACTACCCCGCTGAGTCCTCGGAAGACCTACAACGAAGTCCATAGTGACATGCTCCCACTTCCACTCGGCAATAGGCAAGGGTTGTAACAAACCCGCTGGCCTCTGATGTTCGGCCTTCACTTGCTAACAAGGCACTTAGATATGAAGACTGCCACATCTCTCTTCATGCCCCGCCACCAAAACTGGCGACTCAAACCCCGATACATCTTAGTGCCTCCTGGATGCACCGCAAGATGTGAATGATGAAACTCTCGGAGTACCTCTTCTCGGCAAGACTCCGATACAAACAAACGATCTCGGTATCTCACACTCAGGTCGGGATACACCGTTAAACCCTTCTCAACCTTCCCACTGGAGATCTTCTCTCGGAGAGATTCTACCTCAAGGTCACCTCTCTATGCCTCTAACACTCTAGTCACAAGTGTAGGCTGCGCAACAACAGAAAATAAGGCCGCAGCCTCAACGGATTCGCCTAGAAGCAAATCAAACTCACCAAGTGCACCCAACATCTCCCACTCCCGGATGGCTATACAAGCTACATCACCTATGGATTTCCTGCTTAGGGCATCGGCCATAACATTGGCCTTTCCCGGATGATAATGCAACTCGAAGTCGTAATCCTCGATAAACTCCATCCACCTCCTCTGCCTCAAGTTCAAGTCTTTTTGTGTAAACAGATATTTCAGACTCTTATGATCCGAAAACACCCCGAATTTCTCACCATAAAGATAGTGCCTCCAGATTTTCAAGGCAAAGATCACGGCTGCTAACTCTAGGTCATGTGTAGGGTAATTCTTCTCGTGTATTTTCAATTGACGTGAGCCATAGGCAACCACTTTCCCCTCTTGCATCAACACACAACCCAAACCCTCTCGTGAGGCATCACAATAGACTGCATAACCAAACCCTCTCTCCGGAATAATCAAGACCGGAGCGGTGGTCAATCTAACTTTCAACTCTTGGAACGACTTTTCACAAGTCTCACTCCATACAAATTTGACTCCGTTCCGAGTCAGTCTAGTCAACGGCGAAGCTAACCTGGAGAAATCCTTCACAAGCCGGCGGTAATACCCAGCTAATCTCAGAAAACTGCGGATCTTAAGCACACTCTTAGGCTGTGCCCAATCTTGCACTGCCTCAGTCTTGGATGTATCAACAGACACCCCTTCTCCGGAAACCACATGGCCTAAGAACTTGACTTCTCCTAGCCAGAACTCACACTTCCCAAACTTGGCATACAGCCTATGGGTTCTAAGTAACTCGAGCACCACTCTCAAGTGTTCCTCGTGCTCCTCCTCCGAAGGCGAATAGATAAGAATGTCATCCACGAAAACGACTACAAAACGATCTAAGAATTCCCGGAAGATCCGGTTCATCAAATCCATAAAGACTGCCGGTGCATTGGTGAGCCCAAATGGCATCACCAGAAACTCATAATGGCCATACCGCGTACGGAATGCCGTCTTCGGAATATCCTCCTCCCTGACCCTCAACTGGTGGTAACCCGATCTCAAGTCTATCTTAGAGAAACAACGGGAACCCTTCAACTGGTCAAACAGATCATCTATACGGGGCATAGGGTACTTATTCTTGACCGTAGCCCGATTCAACTTTCGGTAGTCGATACAAAGTCTCAAGGCACCATCTTTCTTTTTAGCAAAGAGGGTCGGTGCTTCCCACGACGAAACACTAGGGCGAACAAAGCCCTTATCCAGCAACTCCTGGAGGTGAATCTTCAACTCACTCAACTCGGCTGGGGCAAAACGGTAAGGTGCCATAGAAATCGGCGCCGTGCCGGGCACTAAATCAATAGAGAACTCAATCTCATGAGGTGGCAAACCAACGAGATCCTCGGGAAAAACATCCGAATACTCACAAACCACTCTCGTAAATCAATCTGGGTCTCATCACACTAACTACAAAAGGCTAGCAAGAAGACCACTAAGCTCACTCCGCCCTCGCGGATCATACACCGGTGGCAACACACTACCAACCCGATCCCCCAAGAAATGGAAACACTCCCCGCTCAAGGTACATACTGTGACCCTCTGGCGGTAGCAATCGATAACAGCCCGGTATGATGATAGCCAATCCATACCCAAAATAACATCAAAACTCTTCATGGGCATAACTATAAAAGGAAACGGAAGCTAATGATTGGTGACCTCTATATCACAACCTCTACATCCGTGCTTCAGAATCAATTCACCCCCAACAGGTGATACAACACATATAGGAGATGCTAATTGTGCTAACTCCAATTCCAAAACAGATGCAAATGTAGCAGATACAAAGGAATGAGACGCACCCGTATCAATCAATACACTAGCAACCGAGTTGCAAAACAGAAAGGTACCTCTCACAACTGATGGAACCGATACTAGGTCCTGCGCGGTAACAACATACACGCGTCCTGAAGGCCTCTGATCTACCTGCTCACCCCTCGGAGCATACGACTGCTGCATAGACTGGGACGATGAAGCCCCCTGATTGGCCCTCGAGGCCTGCACTGACTGAGCTGGCTGAAGACTCTGCCTCTGCCCAGATGCACCAGATGTGCCACTCAATTGCGGGAAAAACCTCTTCAGGTGCCCCGCCTGACCACACTGATAACAAGACAGCGGCTGACCCCTGCCCTGACTCTGGCTTTGCGGTCTAGCCGAAGAAGAAGCAGCTCGCTGACCTCCTCCCCTCTGTGGGCAAACCGAAGCCTTGTGGCCCAACTGACCACACTTGTAACAGGTGAAATCTCCCTGATTACCTCTCCCCGAGCCTGCACTCGGCACTAGAAAGGTCGATCTAGCAACACCACCCTGAGATTGCTGAGGGTTAGCACCCCTCTGTCTCCTGCCATCACCCTGACCATCCTGGCTCCTCTTGGAGCCTCTCTGTCCCTCCTCCTCTTGCATCATGATCTCCATATGGGCTGCAGCATCAACCAAGCGCCCATAGTCTCGGATCATAGAACCACCAACTCTCATCTTGAGGCCACGCCTCAACCTCTTCTCAAACTCGATACAGCGGCGTTCCTCGGACGCCACAAGTTCAGGTGCGAACCTGGACAAGCTAGTAAAAGCAGCCTCATACTCGGCCACTGAAGAACTCAATTGCAAAAGCTGGCAGAACTGGTCTCTCAGCTTCTCCCTGACTGCTGGAGATAAGAACTTCTCCTAGAAAGCTCCCACAAAAGCCTCCCAGGTGCCACCAATACGACCCTTCATGAACTTCCACCACTGACCCGCATCCCCCTTGAGCTGGAAAGATGCCAGGGTCACTTTCAAAGTCCCGTCTTCGATGCCAAGCATCTCAAACGTCTTACTCATCTACTCCAGCCACTCATTAGCCTTAAGTGGCTCTTTTGGATCCCCCAAAAACTCATCCGGATTTGACCAGAAAGAACTCCCTCTTTAAAAGAAGGCCTTGCATCAATAACCTGGGCCTGGACTTGATTCTCAGCCTTGAGAATGTCCATGGATGCTCTTAATGCTCCTACCATCTCCCGGCTAAGGCGCCCATGGCCTGCTGACCTGCTGGCTCGGCCACATTGGCCTGGCCAACACCCTCCTGCTGCGCCGGAATATCATCCGGTATAGGCACCTCCTGCCTCCTAGGCCTACCTCGCCTACTACCACGTCCTCGTCTTGACATCCTAATAAAGGTAACGAAGAACATTAGCACATTCACAAATGTGCTGAAGCTATAACACTCGCGTCCTAATGCAATGGACAACAATAATTCACTCCATGTAAGCACATAATCACATAATCACTTACGAATTTCATTTCTGGATAATGATAGTCCCAAGGCATTGCTAGAGTTCCAGTTAGAAACAGCATTGATCAAGTGCTTTTCCAATAGGACTCCCAGAAACCCAAGGATTCCATCAACATCCTAGAAACTAAATCCCATACCCACATAGTCACATAAACATGTTATCAAATAAACACATAATGTCACACATACACACATACGTCTCTACCAAGCGAGACAAACCCATTGTGATACTAATCACTTCCCATGTACCCAAAGTATTCGAACCCGGTACGCTCTGATACCAAGTTGTAACGCCCTCAAAATAATAACATTAAAACCCACCAATTTACACATGCATTGATATAAAAGATAAATATTCTTCTATTCATCAGAGTAGTTCATTACAATGAGTATTACATGTTAACAACAAAAGCAATTGCCCTACGGGCTCACAGCTTTCCAAGTTAACACTTGGTTACAAAAAGGAGAGTACTAACTCAAATACACATTAAGCTCTTGGCTTGAATTTACATGTAATACATCCATAAGATAACAAAACGACAAAAGTCTGCCTGCCTCTAGCCTCCCAAACTATGTCCTTGGAGGTGGCATATTACCTGTACCTGAAAAATGATGTCCCATAAAGGGTGAGCCACAGCCCTGTAGAAATATACTAAACCAGCTATGAACAATGACTAAAAGATTAGCAGTTGATAGATGGTCAACATAGATGCATCCACATATATCATATTCCGGTTTCATGACATTAAGTCCATGTTACATTTCATTCCCCATTTTTTTTTTCAACTTTGAGTTTGAAAACAAGGCTCAACACCTAGCCAAATAACTTAATGAGACTAAGACTCATCTTTAAAACACTTTCAAAATTCATGATGGATACACATTTTAATGCTGTATCGATAACATAAACCATTTCACACTTTACGAAAGATAAACATTTCAGTGTGTATCAACCATAACATAAAATCACTTCTATACTTTCACAATTGATAACGATATACATTTTATCTAATCAAATCAATTCGAACACTTCCATAATCAACACTTGATACACATTGTAGTGCTGTATCAATGTCACACAAAATCCGGTTTAGAGGTCCATCCCCTATCTTCCCCTAAATCGTGGAGTACATCCCCTATCTCCTCCCACACAACACATGTATATAAACATAGATCATATACAATCAATACATAAAGTAAGTTATTATTCCAGTCTCTATATCGATAGCATACTCAATCGATTAGTTTTGGTTTGCCAAATCATCATGCATTGTCTACAACAATCAAGACTATCCTCCACCGATAGCCCAAAGAGTTATTTCTAAACAGAAAATAAATGCATCAATGAATATCTTATCAACATTCCAACTAGGTGAGCGATAAAGAAATCCATCTACACCCTTTAATCCCAAACAATTCCAATTTCAACATTCTCAATTCATTCTCATTTCTTCAAATTAATTATACAAATTAATTTAACTATGTAATTAGGGCATTTTTTCCCATAAGTACATAACAACCCTAAGGTTCCATTTTCATCTATAATCCATCATTTATCATTTCTCTATGCCAAACATGCATATTGGGTTTATTATAAATATAAACCCCATCTTTCGTAAAATTTACACAAAAACCCAAACTTTCTCAAATTACCCAACACCCCCAACGTCTCAAAACGCTAAAATTCAAAAGACAAAGCTCATAAAGAGGAGTAGGATATCCCTACCTCGAAGTTTGAGCTCAACGGAGATGAAGATCAAAAACCAACGTCCAAACCCAAGTTTTTAGAATAAAACGAAGCCCTCAACCTACTCTATCTTTTTAACAAAGGGCTAAGGGTAGAAACTCACCCTAGATAGATCAAACCTTAGAGAGAGGACAAGTATAGAGAGAGAGAGAGAGAGTCGGTCTATCTAGGGTTTACAAAAAAAAAAGAAGAATGAAAAAGTGATGTTTTTCCCGCTGCTGCCTACTGATATATAACAGGCTCGCTCGAGCGAAGGATTGGTCGCTTGAGCGACCAGACACAAAGAATACTCGCTTGAGCGAAGAAAGTCTCGCTCGAGCCAACAACTCGAAGCTTCAGGTCTGCAACCCAGAAGCACGCTCGAGCGACAGAATGCTCGCTCGAGCGAGGAAACTCAAAACATACACCTTGCTCGCTCGAGCGAAGGAAAGCTCTCTCGAGCCAAGAAACACAGCTCCAGGTCAAAAAGAGACGCAGACGCACGCTCGAGCGCAAGACTTCTCGCTCGAGCCACCAGACACAAAACTCAACTCTCGCTCGAGCGAAGGAACCCTGGCTCGAGCGAAGGATCTAAACCACAGAGCTCGCTCGAGCGACAAACTTCTCGCTCGAGCGAAGGACCAAAATTCTGGGCAGCAACCATTTGCTCCCAAACACAACCAACCTGTAATAAACCTGCCCATCACATCCTATAACTCAAATATGAAGTATGAAAGGATGTAAACAAGATATAAACAACTGCTACATCCACGGAACCAAGTCCGGATCACTGTACAACAAGGGGTAAAACCCGGGATCGCTATAGAAGTTCATTCAAGAAACGACTATACCGCAACGATTTATTTGGAAATTAACTAAAAATGAAAGTTGAATGGAAAAAGAAATTGAATAAAAATTGATGTTCAATAAAAATAAAAATGGAAGTTGCATAAAATTAACAAAAAAAGTTCATTGAAAAAACCACTATACCTTAACGATCTATCTGGAAATTAAATAAAAAAGGAAGTTGAATAGAAAAGGAAATTGAATACAAATGGAAGTTGACTAAAAATTAAAATGGAAGTTCATTCAAGAAACCACTATACTTTAACGATCTATTTGGAAATTAAATAAAAAAGGAAGTTGAATAGAAAAGAAAATTGAATAAAAATTGAAGTTGAATAAAAATAAAAATGGAGGTTGCATCAAAATTGAAAATGGAAGTTTACTCAAAAACCGCTATACCTTAATGATCTATATGGAAACTAAATAAAAAATGAAGTTGAATAGAAAAACAAATTGAATAAAAATGGAAGTTAAATAAAAATAAAAATGGAAGTTCATTCAAGAAACGACTATACCATAACGATATATTTGGAAACTAAATAAAAATGGAAGTTGAATGGAAAAAAAAATTGAATAAAAATTGATGTTCAATAAAAATAAAAATGGGAGTTGCATAAAACTAGCAATAAAAGTTCATTGAAGAAACCACTATACCTTAAGGATCTAACTGGAAAATAAATAAAAAAGGAAGTTGAATAGAAAAGGAAATTGAACACAAATGGAAATTGAATAAAAAGAAAAATGGAATTTAATTCAAGAAACCACTATACCGTAACGATCTATTTTGAAATTAAAGAAAAAAAGGAAGTTGAATAGAAAAGGAAATTGAATAAAAATGGAAGTTGCATAAAATTAACCATGGAAGTTCATTCAAGAAACCACTATACCTTAACAATCTATTTGGAGATTAAATAAAAAAGGAAGTTGAATAGAAAAGGAAATTGAATAAAAATGGAAGTTGAATAAAAATAAAAATGGAAGTTGCATCAAAATTGAAAATGGAAGTTCATTCAAGAAACCACTATACCTTAACGATCTATCTGGAAATTAAATAAAAAATGAAGTTGAATAAAAAAGGAAATTGAACACAAATGGAAGTTGAATAAAAATAAAAACGGAAGTTCATTGAAGAAACCACTATATCTTAATGATCTATTTAGAAATTAAATAAAAAATGGAAGTTGAATAGAAAAGGAAATTGAATAAAAATGGAAGTTGTGTAAAATAAAAATGGAAGTTGCATAAAATTAACAGTGGAAGTTCATTCAAGAAACCACTATACCTTAACGATCTGTTTGGAAATTAAATAAAAAAAGGAAGTTGAATAGAAAAGGAAATTGAATACAAATGCAAGTTGAATAAAAATAAAAATGGAAGTTGCATCAAAATTGAAAATGGAAGTTCATTCTAGAAACCGTAATACCTTAACGATCTATTTTGAAATTAAATAAAAAATGAAGTTGAGTAGAAAAGGAAATTGAACAAAAATTGAAGTTGGATAAAAATAAAAATGAAAGTTGCATCAAAATTGAATACAAATGGAAGTTGAATATAAATAAAAATGGAAGTCCATTCAAGAAACCACTATACCTTAACATTCTATTTGGAAATTAAATAAAAAAGGAAGTTGAATAGAAAAGGAAATTGAATAAAAATTGAAGTTGAATAAAAATAAAAATGAAAGTCGCATAAATATAAAAATGAAAGTTCATTTAAGAAACCACTATACCTTAATGATCTATTTGAAAATTAAACAAAAAAAGGAAGTTGAATAGAAAAGGAAATTGAATAAAAATGGAAGTTGAATAAAAATAAAAATGGAAGTTGCATCAAAATTGAAAATGGAAGTTTATTCAAGAAACCACTACACCTTAACAATCTATTTCGAAATTAAATAAAAAAGGAAGTTGAATAGAAAAAGAAATTGAATAAAAATGGAAGTTGAATAAAAATAAAAATGGAAGTTACATCAAAATTGAAAATGGAAGTTCATTCAACAAACCACTGTACCTTAACGATCTATTTGGAAATTAAATAAAAAATGAAGTTAAATAGAAAAGGAAATTGAATAAAAATGGAAGTTGAATATAAATAAAAATGGAAGTCCATTCAAGAAACCACTATACCTTAACGATCTATTTGGAAATTAAATAAAAAATGAAGTTAAATAGAAAAGGAAATTGAATAAAAATGGAAGTTGAATAAGAAAAAAATGGAAGTTGCATCAAAATTAAAAATGGAAGTTTTTTCAAGAAACCACTATACCTTAACGATCTATTTGGAAATTAAATAAAAAAGGAAGTTGAATAGAAGTGGAAATTGAATTAAAATGGAGGTTGAATAAAAATAAAAGTGGAAGTTGCATAAAATTAAAATGGAAGTTCATTCAAGAAACGACTATACCTTAACGATCTATTTAGAAATTAAATAAAAATGGAAGTGGAACGGAAAAAGAAATTGAATAAAAATTGATGTTCAATAAAAATAAAAATGGAAGTTGCATAAAATTAGCAATAAAAGTTCATTGAAGAAACCACTATACCTTAACGATCTATCTGGAAATTAAATAAAAAAGGAAGTTGAATAGAAAAGGAAATTGAATACAAATGGAAGTTGAATATAAATAAAAATGGAAGTCCATTCAAGAAACCACTATACCTTAACATTCTATTTGGAAATTAAATAAAAAAGGAAGTTGAATAGAAAAGGAAATTGAATAAAAATTGAAGTTGAATAAAAATAAAAATGAAAGTCGCATAAATATAAAAATGAAAGTTCATTCAAGAAACCACTATACCTTAACGATCTATTTGGAAATTAAAGAAAAAAGGAAGTTGAATGGAAAAGGAAATTGAATAAAAATGGAAGTTGAATAAAAATAAAAATGGAAGTTGCGTCAAAATTGAAAATGGAAGTTTATTCGAGAAACCACTACACCTTAACAATCTATTTCGAAATTAAATAAAAAAGGAAGTTGAATAGAAAAGGAAATTGAATAAAAATGGAAGTTGAATAGAAATAAAAATAAAAGTGGAAGTTGCATAAAATTGAAATGGAAGTTAATTCAAGAAACGACCATACCTTAACGATCTATTTAGAAATTAAATAAAAATGGAAGTTGAATTGAAAAGGAAATTGAATAAAAATTGATGTTCAATAAAAGTAAAAATGGAAGTTGCGTAAAATTAGAAATAAAAGTTCATTGAAGAAACCTGTAGAAACCCTCACTTTGCGCTAGTCATGCTTGCATGCATTTACATGATTCTATCTTGTTAAGGTTGCATTTACAGACCTTGATTTGTTTTGTCGAAGTGTTACTTGTATGCTTTGTTCCTTGCTTGGTATGTAGGGCCGAGGTCATCTTAAGCCTAAGTCACACCCTTGAACCTTTCTCACCTAGGACCATCTTGGAACCACTTTGGTTGGCCTCCACCTCCACCCTGTTATATTGGCCAAGATGTCATCATCTAGGCTGAGGTGTGCATCACCTAGGCCGAGATGTTATCATATAGGCGTCCTAGATCTTTGATCCTTGCACCTAGTGATCTTGTTCTGGGACTGGTATAACCTAGACCGAGGTGTGGCACATCTAGGCCGAGGTGTGGCACAGCTAGGTCAAGTGTTAACCTTCCTAGCCGAGATCATTGGAACCTGCTTGCCGAAGCTTTGTCCTAATCCGAGATCATTACACGCCGGAGTGCCCATGTCACCTTACTTGTCACATACACTTTGTCATGCTCTTGTCTTGTCATTCTGTTACCTTTTTGAGGAGATCCAACCAGCCATTGCCACGTGTCCCAACAGAGGGTTAATTCAGCGGCAGAGGTAGAAAATATATCATTGTGTGTCATATCTCTTGCATGGTAGAGAGAGAAGCTCTAGGAAGAGGAGAGGAAGTTAGAGTGAGAGAGCTAGATCCCAAGCTTGATCTTTACAGTTTGAACCGTTAGATCCGTGTTTTGAGGTTAGATTCTTGATCTACTCTTGTTGTTCTTTATGTTCATCTAATCACATTGCATGATTTGGCATGATTTATGAGCCATGCATTGATTTAAAAGCTTGTTTTAGAAAGAGAAAATGATGTTCTTGTGTTCTTGAAATAAAACCATGTTTTGATCCGAAAGTTTGTATCAAGATCCATGTTTTTGTGTTTGTTTTCATAAGATCTTCAAGTATGGGTACCCAGGTCCATGTTTTCAAACTCATCTCATGAAATCTCAGATTTTGAATAAAGAAGTTATGATTTTAGCTTTTCATGTTTCTCGTGTTCGACATGTTCATATTCTTCATGTTCTTCAAAAGGAAATCCAGTTTCTTCCAGACTTCATTTCCTTGAATGTGGTCGTCGGGACCACATCTCGGCCAAGAGGTGTGGGACCTCGGCCTAAACCTGGTTGGTACCCAGCATGTTCTCCCGAGATGAAAAGACAGTGTTTTAACTCCCAGCATGTTTTGCTTTGTTTTGACTTAGTTTTGAAGAGAAGTGCCGAGATCATTTACACTCATGTAAAGCTTGTTCTAGGAATGCATTTCATATCCATCTTTGAGCATTTCTTCTTGTCACCTTGAAGTGCATTCAATAGACTTTGCCATGTATTTGTAGGTCTTGAATTCTTGTCGTAATCCCTGCACCCGAAGAGCTATGTGAGTGGTATTTTTAATAAAGCTATGTTCTAATGTTTTGATAAAAGCTTGCTTGTTTCGTTTTGGAAAAGTGTTTGTCCACGCATGAACGATCATCCCTAATTTTGTATCAAGTATTATGTTCGTTTTGATGACATTCTTGGAAAGTCCTTAGTGTTAGGGGACTATAATGCAACTAGCGCGATTGTCTTGGAAAGTCCTTAGTGCTAGGGGACTATAATGCAACTAGCGCGTTTGTCCTGGAAAATCCTTAGTGCTAGGGGACTATAACGCAACTAGCGCGTTTGTCTTGAGATATCTCCTTTGTCTTGCCACAAACGGTTTACCGCGAGGGTTTGTCCGGAATGTCATCCCTTGTATTATATAGATGCTAGTAAGCATCCCTTGAAGATTTGAAAGACTTGATAGATGAACTTGATTCATTCCATGTTTGTACAAGCTACGATACGTATTGTTTTGATAAAAATCTTGGATATCATTCATTCAAACCTTTATTACTAATATCATTCACTGAGTATCCAAGCTTACCCGCTCTTTATATATATGTAGGTGATGAGCAAGATGGCGGTGACGCCTAGATGATTACTTGCAAGTTGTTCTTGGATTCATATTTTGTGGCATCTTGAAGATTATGCTTCTTAGCTTTGTATTTCATTTCTTTTGTACATGTTGGCTTGAGAAGCCTTTTGATGAAGATGTATTATGTACTTATTTTATTTGTATCCAAGTCGTAAGACCATATTGAAACGTGTGTCATTTTATTTAATCTATGCACAGCTCTTATGGACTAATTAGATTTAAATTTATTGCTCCCGCGCATGTAAGCCCCATACGTACACTCTGATTGTGTGTGAATCTTTCTAAGTTGGCCTTTGGTACTCTCGGATTACTGGCCATCACGACACCATTCTACTAGAGGCAGAATGGTGTCGTGACAAAACCACTATACCTTTACGATCAAGAAACCACTATAGAAAAGAAAACCACTATACCTTTACGATCAAATGGAAGTTGAATAAAAATAAAAATGGAAGTTCATTCAAGAAACCACTATACCTTAACGATCTATTTGGAAATTAAATAAAAAAAGGAAGTTGAATAGAAAAGAAAATTGAATAAAAATGGAAGTTCAATAAAAATAAAAATGCAAGTTGCACAAAATTAACAATGGAAGTTCATTCAAGAAACCACTATACCTTAACGATCTATTTGGAAATTAAATAAAAAAAGGAAGTTGAATAGAAAAGGAAATTGAATAAAAATGGAAGTCGAATAAAAATAAAAATGGAAGTTGCATAAAATTAACAATGGAAGTTCATTCAAGAAACGACTATATCTTAACGATCTATTTGAAAATTAAATAAAAACGGAAGTTGAATGGAAAAGGAAATTGCATAAAAATTGATGTTCAATAAAAATAAAAATGGAAGTTGCATAAAATTAGCAAGAAAAGTTCATTGAAGAAACCACTATACCTTAATGATCTATCTGGAAATTAAATAAAAAAGGAAGTTGAATAGAAAAGGAAATTGAATACAAATGGAAGTGGAATAAAAACAAAAATAGAAGTTCATTCAACAAACCACTATACCTTAATGATCTATTTTGAAATTAAATAAAAAAAGGAAGTTGAATGGAAAAGGAAATTGCATTAAAATGGAAGTTGAATAAAAATAAAAATGGAAGTTGCATAAAATTAACAATGAAAGTTTATTTAAGAAACCACTATACCTTAACGATCTATTTGGAAATTAAATAAAAAGGAAGTTGAATAGAAAAGGAAATTGAATAAAAATAAAAATGGAAGTTGCATCAAAATTGAAAATGGAAGTTCATTCAAGAAACCACTATACCTTAACGATCTATTTGGAAATTAAATAAAAAAAGAAGTCAATACAAAAGGAAATTGAAAACAAATAGAAGTTGAATAAAAATCAAACCGGAAGTTCATTGAAAAAGCCACTATACCTTCACGATCTATTTAGAAATTAAATAAAAAAAAAAGGAAGTTGAATAGAAAAGGAAATTGAATAAAAATGGAAGTTGAATAAAAATAAAAATGGAAGTTGCATGAAATTAACAATGGAAGTTCATTCAAGAAATCACTATACCTTAACGATCTATCTGGAAATTAAAAAAAAAAAAAAAAGGATGTTGAATAGAAAAGGAAATTGAATACAAATGCAAGTAGAATAAAAACAAAAATGGAAGTTGCATCAAAATTGAAAATGGAAGTTCATTTAAGAAACCGCTATACCTTAACGATCTATTTTGAAATTAAATAAGAAATGAAGTTGAATAGAAAAGGAAAATGAATAAGAATTGAAGTTCGAAAAAAATAAAAATAAAAGTTGCATAAATATAAAAATAGAAGTTCATTCAAGAAACCACTATACCTTAACGATTTATTGGGAAATTAAATAAAAAAGGAAGTTGAATAGAAAACGAAATGGAATAACAATGGAAGTTGAATAAAAATAAAAATGAAAGTCGCACCAAAATTGAAATTGGAATTTATTCAAGAAACCACTATACCTTAACGATCTATTTGGAAATTAAATAAAAAAAATAAGTTGAATAGAAAAGGAAATCGAATAAAATAGAAGTTCATTCAAGAAACGATTATACCTTAACGATCTATTTCGAAATTAAAAAAAAAAAAAAGAAGTTGAATAGAAAAGGAAATCGAATAAAAATGGAAGTTGCATAAAATTAACAGTCGAAGTTCATTCAAGAAACCACTATACCATAACGATCTATTTGGAAATTAAATAAAAAAAGAACTTGAATCGAAAAGGAAATTGAATCAAAATGGAAGTTGAAAAAAAATAAAAATGGAAGTTGCATCAAAATTGAAAATGGAAGTTTATTCAAAAAAACCACTATACCTTAACGATCTATTTGAGAATTAAAGAAAAAAGAAAGTTGACTAGAGAAGGAAATTAAATAAAAATGGAAGTTGAATAAAAATAAAAATGGAAGTTGCATAAAATTAAAATAGAAGTTCATTCAAGAACCGACCATATCTTAACGACCTATTTGGAAATTAAATAAAAATGGAAGTTGAATGGAAAATAAAATTGAATAAAAATTGATGTTCAATAAAAATAAAAATGGAAGTTGCATAAAATTAGAAATAAAAGTTCATTGAAGAAACCACTATACCTTAACAATCTATTTGGAAATTAAATAAAAAAGAAAATTGAATAGAAAAGGAAATTGAATACAAATGGAAGTTGAAGAAAAATAAAAATAGAAGTTCATTCAAGAAACCACTATACCTTAACGATCTATTTGGAAATTAAATAAAAAAAGCAGGTTGAATAGAAAAGGAAATTGAATAAAAATGGAAGTTGAATAAAAATAAAAATGGAAGTTGCATAAAATTGACAATGGAAATTAATTCAAGAAACCACTATACCTTAACGATCTATTTGGAAATTAAATAAAAAAAGGAAGTTGAATAGAAAAGAAAATTGAATAAAAATGGAAGTTGAATAAAAATAAAAAAGGAAGTTGCATAAAATTAACAATAAAAGTTCATTCAAGAAACGACTATACCTTTACGATCTATTTGGAAATTAAAGAAAAATGGAAGTTGAATGAAAAGGGAAATTGAATAAAAATTGATGTTCAATAAAAATAAAAACAGAAGTTGCATAAAATTAGCAATAAAAGTTCATTGAAGAAACCACTATACCTTAACGATCTATCTAGAAATTAAATAAAAAAGGAAGTTGAATAGAAAAAGAAATTGAATACAAATGGAAGTTGAATAAAAATAAAAATGGAAGTTCATTCAAAAACCACTATACCTTAATGATCTATTTGGAAATTAAATAAAAAAAAGGAAGTTTAATAGAAAAGGAAATTGTATTAATATGGAAGTTGAATAAAAATTAAAATGGAAGTTCATTCAAGAAACGATTATATCTTAATGCACAACTTGAAAATTAAATAAAAAAGGAAGTTGAATAGAAAAGGAAACCGAATAAAAATGGTAGCTGAATAAAAATAAAAGTGGAAGTTGCATAAAAGTAACAATGAAAGTTCATCCAATAAACCACTATACCTTAACGATCTATTTGGAAATTAAATAAAGAAGGAAGTTGAATAGAAAAGGAAATTGAATGAAAATGGAAGTTGAATAAAAATAAAAATGGAAGTTGCATCAAAATTGAAAATGGAAGATTATTCAAAAAAACCACTATACCTTAACGATCTATTAGGAAATTAAATAAAAAAGGAAGTCGAATAGAAAAGGAAATTGAAGAAAAATGAAAGTTGAATAAAAATAAAAATGGAAGTTGCATAAAATTAAAATGGAAGTTCATTCAAGAAAACCCATACCTTAACGATCTATTTAGAAATTAAATAAAAATGGAAGTTGAATGTAGAAGGAAATTGAGTAAAAATTGATGTTCAAGAAAAATATAATGTAAATTGCATAAAATTAGCAAGAAAAATTCATTGAAGAAACCACTATACCTTAACGATCTATCTAGAAATTAAATAAAAAAGGAAGTTGAATAGAAAAGGAAATTGAATCCAAATGGAAGTTGAATAAAAATAAAAATGGAAGTTTATTCAAGAAACCACTATATCTTAATGATCTATTTCGAAATTAAATAAAAAAAAGGAAGTTTAATAGAAAACGAAATTGAATTAAAATGGAAGTTGAATAAAAATAAAAATGGAAGTTGCATTAACTTAAAATGGAAGTTCATTAAAGAAATGACTATACTTTGACGATCTATTTGAAAATTAAATAAAAAAGGAAGTTGAATAGAAATGGAAATCGAATAAAAACGGAAGTTGAATAAAAATAAAAATGGAAGTTGCATAAAATTAATAATGGAAGTTCATTCAAGAAACCACTGTACCTTAACGATCTATTTGGAATTAAATAAAAAATTACGTTGAATAGAAAAGGAAATTAAATGAAAATGGAAGTTGAATAAAATTAATAATGGAAGTTGCATTAACTTAAAATGGAAGTTCATTAAAGAAATGACTATACCTTGACGATCTATTTGAAAATTAAATAAAAAAGGAAGTTGAATAGAAATGGAAATCGAATAAAAACGGAAGTTGAATAAAAATAAAAATGGAAGTTGCATAAAATTAATAATGGAAGTTCATTCAAGAAACCACTATACCTTAACGATCTATATGGAAATTAAGTAAAAAAAGAAGTTCAATAGAAAAGGAAATTGTATACAAATGGAATTTGAATACAAATAAAAATGGAAGGACAATCAAAAAACCACTATACCTTAACGATCTGTTTCGAAATTAAATAAAAAAGGAAGTTGAATAGAAAAGGAAATTGAGTAAAAATGGAAGTTAAATAAAAATAAAAATGGCAGTTGCATCAAAATCGAAAATAGATGTTCATTCAAGAAACCATTATACCTTAACGATCTATTTGGAAATTAAATAAAAAAGAAAGTTGAATAGAAAATGAAATTGAATAACAATGGAAGTTGAATAAAAATAAAAATGGAAGTTGCATAAAATTAAAATGGAAGTTCATTCAATAAACGACTATACCTTAACGATCTATTTTGGAAATTAAAGAAAAATGGATGTTGAATCAAAGGGAAATTGAATAAAAATTAATGTTCAATAAAAATAAAAATCGAAGTTGCATAAAATTAACAATAAAAGTTCATTCAAAAAACCAATATACCTTAACGATCTATCTGGAAATGAAGTGAGACAGGAAGTTGAATAGAAAAGCAAATTGAACAAAAATGGAAGTTGAATACAAATAAAAATGGAAATACATTCAAGAAACCACTATACCTTAACGATCTATTTGTAAATTAAATAAAAAATAAAGTTGAATAGAAAAGGAAATTGAATAAAAATGGAAGTTGAATAAAAATAAAAATGGAAGTGGCAGAAAATTAACAATGGAAGTTCATTGAAGAAACCACTATACATCAACGATCTATTCGGAAATTAAATAAAAAAGGAAGTTGAATATAAAAGGAAATTGAATAAAATTGGAAGTTGAATAAAAATAAAAAATGGAAGTTACATCAAAATTGAAAATGGAAGTTCATTTAAGAAACCACTATATCTTAACGATCTATTGGGAAATTAAATAAAAAAGGAAGTTGAATAGAAAAGGAAATCGAATAAAAATGGAAGTTGCATAAAATTAACAATGGAAATTAATTCAAAAAACCGTTATACCTTAACGATCTATTTGGCAATTAAATAAAAAAGAAAGTTGAATAGAAAAGGAAATTGAATAAAAATGGAAGTTGAAGAAAAATAAAAATGGAAGTTGCATCAAAATCGAAAATAGAAGTTCATTCAAGAAACCAGTATACCTTAACGATCTATTTGGAAATTAAATAAAAAAAGAAACTGAATAGAAAATGAAATTGAATAAAAATGGAAGTTGAATAAAAATAAAAATGAAAGTTGCAAAAAATTCAAGTGGATGTTCATTCAAGAAACGATTACACCTTTACGGTCTATTTGCAAATTAAAGAAAGATGGAAGTTGAATGGAAAAGGAAATTGAATAAAAATTAATATTCAATAAAAGAAAAAATTGAAGTTGCATAAAATTAATAATAAAAGTTCGTTGAAGAAACCACTATACCTTAACGAACTATCTAGAAATTAAGTAAAAAAGGAAGTTGAATAGAAATTGAAATTGAATACAAATGGAAGTTGGATACAAATAAAAATGGAAGCACATTCAAAAGACCACTATACCTTATGATCTATTTGGAAATTAAATAAAAAAGAAAGTCGAATAGAAAAGGAAATTAAATAAAAATGGAAGTTGAATAAAAATAAAAATGAAAGTTGCATAAAATTAACAATGGAAGTTTATTGAAAAAACCATTATACCTTAACGATCAATTTGGAAATTAAATAAAAAAGGAAGTTGAATAGAAAAAAATTGAATACAAATGGAAGTTAAATAAAAATAAAAAATGGAAGTTCCATCAAAATTGAAAATGGAAGTTCATTCAAGAAACAAATATACCTTAACGATCTATTGGGAAATTAAATAAAAAAGAAAGTTGAATAGAAAATGAAATTGAATAAAAATGAAAGTTGCATAAAATTAACAATGGAAGTTCATTCAAGAAACCACTATACCTTAACGATCTATTTGGAAATTAAATTAAAAAGGAAGTTGAATAGAAAACGAAATTGAATAAAAATGGAAGTTGAATAAAAATAAAAATGAAAGTTGCATCAAAATTGAAAATGGAAGTTTATTCAAGAAAGCACTATACCTTAACTATTTGTTGAGAAATTAAATAAAAAAGGAAGTTGAATAGAAAAGGAAATTAAATAAAAATGGAAGTTGAATAAAAATAAAAATAGAAGTTGCATAAAATTAACAATGCAAGTTCATTCAAGAAAACACTATACGTTAACGATCTGTTTGGAAATTAAATAAAAATGGAAGTTGAATGGAAAAGGAAATTGAATAAAAATTGATGTTCAATTAAAAAAAAAATGGAAGTTCAGTCAAGAAACCACTATACTTAACGATCTATTTCAAAATTAAATAAAAAAAGGAAATTGAATTAAAATGGAAGTTAAATAAAAATAAAAATGGAAGTTGATTCAAGAAACCACTATATCTTAACGATCTATTTCGAAATTAAATAAAAAAAGGAAGTTGAATAGAAAAGGAAATTGAATTAAAATGGAAGTTGAATAAAAATAAAAATGAAGTTGCATAAAATTAACAATGGAAGTTCATTTAAGAAACCACTATACCTTAACGATCTATTTGGAAATTAAATAAAAAAAAGAAGTTGAATAGAAAGAGAAATTGAATAAAAATGGAAGTTGAATAAAAATAAAAATCGAAGTTGCATCAAAATTGAAAATGGAAATTCTTCAAGAAACCACTATACCTTAACGATCTATTTGAAAATTAAATAAAAAATGAAGTTGAATAAAAAAGGAAATTGAATAAAAATGGAAGTTGAATAAAAATAAAAATGGATGTTGCATAAAATTAAAATGGAAGTTCATTCAAGAAACGACCATACTTTAACAATCAATTTGGAAATTACATAAAAATAGAAGTTGAATGGAAAAGGAAATTGAATATTCAATAAAAATTGATATTCAATAAAAATTAAAATGAAATTGCATAAAATTAGCAATAGAAGTTTATTGAACAAACCACTATACCTTAACGATCTATTTTGGAAATTAAAGAAAAATGGGTGTTGAATGGAAAAGGAAATTGAATAAAAATTAATGTTCAATAAAAATAAAAATCGAAGTTGAATAAAATTAACAATAAAAGTTCATTCAAGACACCACTATACCTTAACGATCTATCTGGAAATTAAGTGAAAAAGGAAGTTGAATAGAAAAGGAAATTGAATAAAAATGAAAGTTGAATACAAATAAAAATGGAAGTACATTCAAGAAACCACTATACCTTAACAATCTATTTGGAAATTAAATAAAAAAGGAAGTTGAATAAAAATAAAAATGGAAGTTGCAGAAAATTAACAATGGAAGCTCATTGAAGAAACCATTATACCTTAACGATCTATTTGGAAATTTAATAATAAAGAAAGTTGAATAGAAAAGGAAATTGGATACAAATGGAAGTTGAATAAAAATAAAAAATGGAAGTTCCATCAAAATTAAAAATGGAAGTTCATTCAAGAAGCCACTATACCTTAACGATTTATTGGAAATTTAATAAAAAAGGAAGTTGAATAGAAAAGGAAATTAAATAAAAATGGAAATTGCATAAAATTAATAATGGAAGTTCATTGAAAAAACAACTATACCTTAACGATCTATTTGGCAATTAAATAAAAAAGGAAGTTGAATAGAAAAGGAAATTGAATAAAAATAGAAGTTGAATAAAAATAAAAATGGAAGTTGCATCAAAATCGAAAATAGAAGTTCATTCAAGAAATCACTATACCTTAACGATCTATTTGGAAATTAAATAAAAAAAGAAGTTGAATAGAAAATGAAATTGAATAAAAATGGAAGTTGAATAAAAATAAAAATGGAAGGTGCATAAAATTAAAATGGAAGTTCATTCATGAAACGACTATACCTTAACGATTTATTTGGAAATTAAAGAGAAATGGAAGTTGAATGGAAAAGGAAATTGAATAAAAATTAATGTTCAATAAAATTAAAAATCGAAGCTGCATAAAATTAGCAATAAAAGTTCTTTGAAGTATAGCGATCCCAGTTTTCCTTTCCTTTGTATATTGTATTCCGGACTTGGTTCCGTGGTTGTGTTGTTGCCTCATTCTCATTTCCTTCCCTTACTCTTTGTATTTGAGTCTTGGGTTGTGTTGGGCGGGTTTGAAATAGGTTGGTTGTGCTTTGGAACCATTGGTTGATGCCCAGAATTTGTCCTTCACGCTCGAGCGGGGCTTTTGACGCTCGAGCAGGCCCTTCGTTGTTGCTTCTCCGCTCGAGCGGGCGTTTTGACGCTCGAGCGTGATTTTCCATCTCCCAGTACTTTTGTCTGCAGGTCTTCAGATGCTCGAGCGGGAGTTTTGACACTCGAGCACGACCCTTTGATTTTGCTACTCCGCTCGAGCGGGGAGTTTGACACTCGAGCGGGGACCATGTCTGCAAAATTTTCTGGAAGTGTGCAATCGACGATTGAGCGGCGCTTTTGACGCTCGAGCATGAGTCTGTGTCTGACGCTCGAGCGGGGGTTTCCACGCTCGAGCGGGGCGACTGGTATAACACATCGGGATTTCACCTTTTTGGATCACTTTTTCATTTCCCTTTCTCTCTCTTACTTTCCCAAAACCGATTTTAAGAGCTCCTCTCTCTAGAATCTCCCTTCTCTCCAGGGTTTGATCTAGCTAGAGTGATTCACTCCCTTGATGCCTTTGTAAAAGTTGTTGAGTTTGTCGAGGGCTATCTTTTGATCCGAAAATTTCTTGGTTTGGAGCACTTCAAGATTTCTTCATCTTCTCCATTGGGTTTCATCTATTGAGGTAGGGATTCCTACTCATTCTTATATGCTTTAACATAGACATTGAGTTATTTGTATAGATGGGTTGATTGGGAAAGTTTGGATTTGAAATGTGTTATTTTCAAAAGAGGGGTTTTGTTATTTTGACTCATAAATGTGAATGTTGGGTCTTAAAATGATAGTTTTGATATTGTTGATAATATTTGGACCTTTGGGTCAATATTGAGAAAAGGGGAAAAATGTCATGTTTAGGTATAATTGGGTCATTAGTGTAATTAATGACAATTGTTGTGGAAATGTGAAATTGAGTTGGAAATATTAGAATTGGCTCATTATAAGTTAAAATGGTGGAGTTCGATTTATTAATCGCTCACTTTGAAAATGTTGAGATTTTATATCTGTTGAGGCATTTATTATCTGTTTAGAAATAACTGCTTTAGGCTATCGGTGGAGGATAGTCTTGATTGTTGTAGGCAATGCATGATGATTAGGCAAACTAAAACTAATCAATTGAATATGTCATCAAATATGACGGTTGGAATAATACATTAAATTTATGTATTGATTGATTATGTATATGATATGTGTTTATATACATTGTATTGTATGGGAGGAGATAGGGGATGTACTCCACGGTTTAGGGGAAGATAGGGGATGGACTCCTAAACCGGATGTTTTGTGGGAGGAGATAGGGGATGGACTCCATTGATACAACGAATACGTGTATCTATTAAATTATTGATACAGCAAATCTGTGTATCATTTGTGAAGTATAGAAGTGTTTTATGTGTTAGTGATACAGCGAATCTGTGTATCTATTGTGGCTTATGGAAGTGTTTTGATATGAGTTGTTATCTCATTTGAATTGTTGAAATGGAAGAGTTATTGATATGAGATATAATCTCATTTAAATTATATGGCCAGGTTCTGAGCCAGGATTATGAATTGAGAAACTGGATAAGTAATGTAAATGAAATGAAACATGGGCACATTTGTCATGTAATTGAAATGGGTTATGAATTGATTCATGTGAGTTAAACATTTGTCAAATGCTAATGTTTTAGTTATTGTTCATATTATGTTTAGCATATCTCTACTGGGCGTTGGCTCACCCTTTATGGGACATCATTTTCAGGTACAGGTAGTATGCCACCTCCAAGGACGTAGCTTGGGAGGCTTGAGGCTGTTGTGCTCTTTTGTTATTTTTGATTGTATTACATGTATATCAAGCCAAGGGCTTATTTTGTGTAGAGTTAGTACTCTCTTTTGTAACCAAGTGTTGACTTGGAAAGTTGTAAGCCTATAGGGCATTCACTTTTGTTGTCAACATGTAATACATTTTGTAATGAATACTCTGATGAAATGTAATTAAGCTTACTTCTCTTATGTCTAAGCATGTCTTGAATGTTTGATTGTGGGTTTATTTTTGAGGGCGTTACAACTTGGTATCAGAGCATACCGGGTTTGAATACTTTGGGTACGTGGGAAGTGATTAGTATCACAATCGGTTTGTCTCGCTTGTTAGAGACTTATGTGTAATGTTATGTGCTTATATGATAACATGTTTATATGATTATTTGGGTATGAGATTTAATTTCTAGGATGTTGATTGGATCCTTGGGTTTCGGTGAGTCTTGTTGGAAAAGCACTTGATCAATGCTGTTTCTAACCGGAACTCTAGTAACGCCTCGGGACTATCATTATCCGGAAATGAAATTCGTAAGTGCTTATGTGATTATGTGCTTACGTGGAATGAATTACAGTTGTCCATGCATTAGGACGCGAGGGTTTTAGCTTCGGCACATTTATGAATGTGCTAATGTTCTTCGTTACCTTCATTAGGATGTCAGGACGAGGACGTGGTGGTAGGCGAGGTAGGCCTAGGAGGCAGGAGATGCCTATACCGGATGATATTCCGGCGCAGCAGGAGGGCGTTGGCCAGGCCAATATGGCCGAGCCAGTAGGTCAGCAGGCCATGGGCGCCTTAGCCCGCGAGATGGCAGGAGCATTGAGGGAGTCCATGGGCATTCTCAGGGTTGAGAATCAAGCCCAGGCCCAGGTTCTTGATGTAGGGCCTTCCTTTCTGAAGAGGGAGTTCTTCCGGTTTAACCCGGATGAGTTTGTTAGGGATCCTAAGGAGCCACTTAAGGCAGATGAGTGGTTCGAACAGATAACTAAGACGTTTGAGATGCTTGGAACAGATACCTTAACGATCTATTTGGAAATTAAATAAAAAAGGAAGTTGAATAGAAAAGGAAATTGAATGAAAATGGAAGTTGAATAAAAATAAAAATGGAAGTTGCATCAAAATTGAAAATGGAAGTTTATTCAAAAAAACCACTATACCTTAACGATCTATTTGGAAATTAAATAAAAAAAAGAAGTTGAATAGAAAAGGAAATTGAATAAAAATGGAAATTGAATAAAAATAAAAATGGAAGTTGCATAAAATTAAAATGGAAGTTCATTCAAGAAACGACCATACCTTAACGATCTATATGGAAATTAAATAAAGATGGAAGTTGAATGGAAAAAGCAATTGAATAAAAATTGATGTTCAATAAAAATAAAAATCGAAGTTGCATAAAATTAGCAATAACAAATCATTGAAGAAACCACTATACCTTAATGATCTATTTGGAAATTAAATAAAAAAGGAAGTTGAACAGAAAAAGAAATTGAATACAAATGGAAGTTGAATAAAAATAAAAATGGAAGTTCATTCAAGAAATCACTATACCTTAAAGATCTATTTGGAAATTATATAAAAAAGGAAGTTGAATAAAAATAAAAATGGAAGTTGCATAAAATTAACAATGGAAGTTAATTCAAGAAACCACTATACCTTAACAATTTATCTGAAATTAAATAAAAAAATGAAGTTGAATGGAAACGAATTGAGTAAAAATGGAAGTTGCATAAAATTAAAATGAAGATATTCAAGAAACCACTATACCTTAACGATCTATTTGGAAATTAAAAAAAAAGAAGTTGAATAGAAAAGAAAATTAATAAAAATGGAAGTTGAATAAAAATAAAAATGGAAGTTGCATAAAATTAACAATGGAAGTTCATTGAAGAAACCGCTATACCTTAACGATCTATTGGGAAATTAAAATAAAAAATGAAGTTGAATTGAAAAGGAAATTTAATAAAAATGGAAGTTGAAAAGAAAATAAAAATGGAAGTTGCATCAAAATTGAAAATGGAAGTTGATTCAAGAAACCACTATACCATAACGATCTATTTGGAAATTAAATAAAAAGGAAGTCAAATAGAAAAGGAAATTAAATAAAGATGGAAGTTGAATAAAAATAAAAATATTAGTTGCATCAAAATTGAAAATGGAAGTTTATTGAAGAAACCACTATACCTTAACGATCTATTTGCAAATTAAACAAAAAAGGAAGTTGAATAGAAAAGGAAATTGAATAAAAATAGAAGTTGAATAAAAATAAAAATGGAAGTTGCATAAAATTAAAACGGAAGTTCATTAAGGAAACGACCATACCTTAACGATTTATATAGAAATTAAATAAAAACGGAAGTTGAATGGAAAAAGAAATTGAATAAAAATTGATGTTCAATAAAAATAAAAATCAAAGATGCACAAAATTAGCAATAACAAATCATTGAAGAAACCACTATACCTTAATGATCTATTTGGAAATTAAATAAAAAAGAAAGTTGAATAGAAAAGGAAATTAATTACAAATGCAAGTTGAATAAAAATAAAAATGGAAGTTCATTCAAGAAACCACTATACCTTAACGATCTTATAGCGACCCCGGTCTTTTCCCATTTGGTTGTTGTATCCGGACTTATGTTCCGTAGATTCCATTATCATATTGTTGTTGTTGTTGTCCTTTAATTCTTCAGTTGTGAGTTATGGAATATGTTGGACAGGTTAATTGCAGGTTGGTTGGGTTTAGAAACCAATAGTTGATGTCCAGTTTTTTGGGTTGGTCGCTCGAGCGAGCTCTTCTTCGCTCGAGCGAGGTCTTTGATTTTGGTCCTTCGCTCGAGCCAGGGTCCCTTCGCTCGAGCGAGCTTTGCGTCCAGTGCATAGACCTGAGAGCAGTGTTTGTTGGCTCGAGCGAGCTTTCTTCGCTCGAGCGAGCTGTTTTGCTTTTGGCTCGAGCGAGCTTCTCTTCGCTCGAGCGAGGCTTTCTTGTGTCTGGTCGCTCGAGCGACCAGGTCTTCGCTCGAGCGAGCCTGTCCAGTATTTAAGTGTAACAGCGGGATTTTTAGGGCAGTTTTTCATTCTTTTTGATCTCAAACCCTAAAGTCCGACCTTTCTTCTTCTCTAAACACCTTTTCTCCTAGGTTTGATCTAGTTAGGGTGTGTTTCTACCCTAGTTCTTTTACAAATAAGATAGAGGAGAGTGAGGGCTTCCATTTAATCTGAGCAGTTGTCAGTTTGGAGCACTTTGGAGTTTCGAGCATCTTCTTCATCATCATCTTTTTGGTTATTTCTTCGAGGTAGGGATTTCCTACTCCATTTATATGTTTAATCCTAAGTGTTGGTATTTTGGTATGTGGGGGTAGTTTGGTAATTTTGGAAGAAACCTTAGGGTTTTGGTTTAGATTAATTTGTATAATTAATTTAAAGGAATAATGTGGAATTTGGTTTAATTCATGGAATTGGGAAATTTAATGAATTGATGATATATATTTGGGGTAGTTTAATTATTTACCTTTGGGAATGTTAAATTTACATTCATTGATGTATTTATTTCTTGTTTAGAAATAACTGTTTTGGGCTATCGGTGGAGGATAGCCATTGATTGTTGTAGACCTTGCATGCGGCTTAGGTATAACTGGAATTGAGTCAATTGTTTGACTGTTGAGTTAATACAGAACATTTGTGTATTAATTATGTGTTGTATATGGCAATTGTGTGTTTTTGCATATGCATTGGTTTTGGAGGAGATAGGGGATGAACTCCACGGTTTAGGGGAAGATAGGGGATGGACCTCTAAACCGGATTTATTGGGAGGAGATAGGGGATGGACTCCAGTAGCATCACTCTTATGTGTGCTTATTGATTAATAGATATATTTCTATTTATTGTGATATGATACATCACTAAAATGTGTATCAGTTGGGAAGTATGGAAGTGAATTGGTTATGATTGATACAATACCAACTTGTGTATTTGTTATGGTTAGGTCTAACTTAAATTGTTATTCCTGTTGAATTGGAAGTATTGTTAATAAAAGATGAAACCCCGTTGAGTTATTTGGCCAGGTTCTGAGCCATAAGTGGAAGTAAAATGTGCCATAGACAGTGTCATAGGCAATGTAGACATTTGTGTCATGAAATTGTAACTTGATTGTAGAGTGTTAACCATGTATCAGATGCTAATGCTTTAGTTAATTCTTATGCTTGGTTTAGTATTTCTCTACTGGGCTGTGGCTCACCCTATATGGGAACTTTATTTTTCAGGTTCAGGTGGTTCACTCCCTCCAAGGACTTAGCTTGTGAGGATTGGACTTGAAGATTGTTTATTTATTTTATTTGAACAATGTAATCTTTCAAGCCTAGGGCTTTATCTGTTTTTGAGTTAGAACTCAGTGAATTGTGTCCAAGTGTTGGCTTGGCAAGATGTAAGCCCGTAGGGCATTTATTCTGATGTTTTATTTCATAATACTCTGATGATGGATTTATATGATTGTTTTAATATAATAATGCATGTTTATTTATTTATTATGGGTTTATTTTGAGGGCGTTACAACTTGGTATCAGAGCGTACCGGGTTTGAATACTTTGGGTACGTGGGAAGTGATTAGTATCACAATGGGTTCGTCTCGTTTGATAGAGACTTAGTGTAATGATTACATGCTTATATGATAACATGTTTATGTGATTATGTGGGTATGGAATGTAGTTTCTAGATATTGATTGGATCCTTGAGTTTCTAGTAGTCTTGTTGGAAAGGCACTTGATCAATGCTGCTTCCAACCGGAACTATAGTAACCCTTTGGGACTATCATTATCCAGGAATGAAATTCGTAGGTGCTTATGTGATTATGTGCTTACGTGGTGTGATTTATTGTTGTCCAATGCATTAGGACGTGAGTGTTTAGCTTTGGTACATTTATTAATGTGCTAACGTCTTTGTTTCCTTAATAGGATGTCAGGACGAGGACGAGGTCGCGGTAGGCGCGGTAGACAGGCTAGGCAGGAAGTGCCTATACCGGAGGAGATTCCGGCAGTTCAGGAGGGTGTTGGCCAGGCCAATGTGGCCGAGCCAGTAGGACAGCCGTTTATGGGCGCTTTGGCCCAAGAGATAGCAGGGGCATTTCAGGCGTCAGTTGACATTCTGAGGGCTGCGAATCCAGCCCAGGTAGTTCCAGCCCCGGTAGTTGCTGCAGATGCAGGGCCTTCTTTTCTGAAGAGGGAGTTCTTCCGGTCTCAACCGGACGTGTTTGTAGGTGATCCTAGCGAGCCGCTTAAGGCAGACGAATGGCTCGAACAGACAACGAAAACGTTTGAGATGCTTGGCATCGAAGACGAGGGGTTGAAGGTGACCTTGGCATCTTTCCAGCTGAAAGGGGATGCGGGTCAGTGGTGGAAATTCATTAAGGCTCGTGTTGGAGGTACATGGGAGGCGTTTGTGAATGCTTTTCAGGAGAAGTACCTGTCTCCAGCTGTTCAGGAGACGTTGAGAGATCAGTTCTGCCAGCTGAAGCAGAATAGTTCATCAGTGGCTGAGTTTGAGGCCTTATTTACTAGTTTGTCCAGGTTCGCACCTGAGTTAGTGGCGTCCGAGGAACGTCGGTGTATAGAGTTCGAGAAGAAGTTGAGGCGCGGCCTCAAATTGAGAGTTGTGCCGACTATGATTAGGGATTTTGGGCGTTTGGTTGATGCAGCAGCCCATACTGAGATCGCGATGCGGGAGGAGGAAGAAGGGCAGAAAGGCTCCAAGAGGAGTCAGGATGGTCAGGGCGATGGCAGGAGGCAGAGAGGTTTCACTCCTCAGCAGCCTCAGAGTAGTTTTTCTAGATCCACTTTTCCAGTGCCGAGTGCTAGTTCTGGGAAAGGCAGTCAGGGAGATATCACTGTTTCAAGTGTGGCCAGCTGGGCCACAAGTCTCCAGTTTGTCCTCAGAGGGGAGGGTACAGAGAGCAGCATCTTCTTCGGCTCGATCTCAGAGCCAGAGTCAGGGTAGAGGCCAGCCACTCTCGTGCTATTGTGGTCAGCCAGGGCACATGAAGAGGTTTGCCCAGTTGGTGGCACATCTGGTGCATCTGGTTTGAGGCAGACTCAGGTCAGCAGCCAGCTCAGTCGGGTCAGGCCTCGAGGGCCAATCAGGGGGCTTCTTCGTCCCAGTCTGTGCAGCAGTCTACTGCTCCGAGGGGTGAGCAGGTTGATCAGAGGTCGTCTGGGCGCGTGTATGCTGTTACCGCGCAGGATCTAGTACCGGCTCCGTCTGTTGTGAGAGGTACCTTCTTGTTTTGCAATTCAGTTGCTAGTGTTCTGATTGATACGGGTGCATCTCATTCCTTTGTGTCTGCTGCATTTGCATCTATTTTGGAGTTGGAGTTAGCTCAGTTAGCATCTCCTATTTGTGTAGTGTCGCCTCTTGGGGGTGAGTTGATTTTGAAACAAGGTGTTAGGGGTTGTGATATAGAGGTCGATGATCATAGAATCCCTTTCTCTTTTGTAGTTATGCCCATGAAGGGCTTTGATGTTATTTTGGGTATGGACTGGTTGTCGTCATACCGGGCAGTTATTGATTGCTACCGTCAGAGGGTCACTTGTTGTACCGTGAACGGGGAGTGTTTTCGTTTTCTGGGGGACCGGTTGGTAGTGTTTTGCCACCGGGTATGATCCGCGAGGGCGGAGTGAGCTTAGTGGTCTACTTGCTAGTCTTTCGATTAGTGAGGGTGATGAGACCCAGATTGTGTTGCCGAGGGTGGTCTGTGAGTATTCGGACGTTTTTCCCGAGGATCTTGTTAGTTTGCCACCTCAGCGAGAGATTGAGTTCTCTATTGATTTAGTGCCCGGCACGGCGCCGATTTCTATGGCACCTTACCGTTTTGCCCCAGCCGAGTTAGTTGAGTTGAAGATTCAGCTTCAGGAGTTGCTAGATAAGGGCTATATCCGTCCTAGTGTTTCGCCGTGGGGAGCACCGGCCCTCTTTGCTAAGAAGAAAGGTGGTGCTTTGAGACTATGTATAGATTACCGGAAATTGAATCGGGCTACGGTTAAGAATAAGTACCTATGCCTCGTATAGATGATCTGTTCGACCAGTTGAAGGGTTCCCGTTGTTTCTCTAAGATAGATTTGAGATCGGGTTACCACCAGTTGAGGGTCAGGGAGGAGGATATTCCGAAGACGGCATTCCGTACGCGGTATGGCCATTATGAGTTTCTGGTGATGCCATTCGGGCTCACCAATGCACCGGCAGTGTTTATGGATTTGATGAACCGGATCTTCCGGGAATTCTTGGATCGTTTTGTGGTCGTCTTCGTGGACGACATTTTGATTTATTCACCTTCAGAGGAGGAGCACGAGGCACACTTGAGAGTGGTGCTAGAGTTACTTAGAGCCCATAAGCTTTATGCTAAGTTCGGGAAGTGTGAGTTCTGGTAGAAGAGGTGAAGTTCTTAGGCCATGTGTTTCGGGGAAGGGGTGTCTGTTGATACATCCAAGACTGAGGCAGTGCAAGATTGGGCACAGCCTAAGAGTGTGTTTGAGATCCGCAGTTTTCTGGGATTAGCTGGGATTAGCTGGGTATTACCGTCGGTTTGTGAAAGATTTCTCCAGGTTAGCTTCACCGTTGACTAGATTGACTCGGAAGGGAGTCAAATTTGTATGGAGTGAGACTTGTGAAAAGTCGTTTCAGGAGTTGAAGGTTAGACTGACCACCGCTCCAGTTTTGATTATTCCGGAGAGAGGGTTGGGTTATGCAGTCTATTGTGACGCCTCACGAGAGGGTCTGGGTTGTGTGTTGATGCAAGAGGGGAAAGTGGTTGCCTATGGTTCACGTCAGTTGAAAATTCATGAGCAAATTACCCTACACACGATTTAGAGTTAGCAGCTGTGATATTTGCCTTGAAGATTTGGAGGCATTATCTTTATGGTGAGAGGTTCGAGGTATTCTCGGATCATAAGAGTCTGAAATATCTGTTCACACAGAAAGACTTGAATTTGAGGCAGAGGAGGTGGATGGAGTTCATTGAGGATTATGACTTCGAGTTGCACTATCATCCGGGGAAGGCCAATGTTGTGGCCGATGCCCTTAGTAGGAAATCTGTTGGTGACTTAGCTAGTATAGCCATCCGGGAGTGGGAATGTTGGGTGCAGTTGGGGAGTTTGATTTGCATCTGGGCGAATCCGTAGAGGCTGCGGCCTTGTTTTCTGTGGTTGCACAGCCTACACTTGTGACTCGAGTGTTAGAGGCTCAGAGGGGTGATCTTGAGGTAGAATCTCTCCGAGAGAAGATTTCCAATGGGAAGGTTGAAAGGGTTTGACGGTGTATCCCGACTGAGTGTGAGATACCGAGACCGTTGTTTGTGCCGGAGTCTTGCCGAGAGGAGGTACTCCGAGAGTTTCATCATTCGCGCCTTGCGGTGCATCCGGGAGGTACTAAGATGTATCGGATTTGGGTCGCCAGTTCTGGTGGCGGGGTATGAAGAGAGATGTGGCAGCTTTCGTATCTAGGTGCCTTACTTGTCAGCAAGTGAAGGCCGAGCATCAGAGGCCAGCGGGTTTGTTGCAACCCTTGCCTATTGCCGAGTGGAAGTGGGAGCATGTCACTATGGACTTCGTTGTGGGTCTTCCGAGGACTCAGCGGGGTAGTGATGCCATTTGGGTGGTTGTAGACCGGTTGACGAAGTCAGCGCACTTCATTCCTATGCGCGTTAGAGATTCAGTAGATCATCTTGCTGAGTTGTATGTTCGGGATATAGTGAGGTTGCACGGGGTCCCAGTGACGATCGTCTCAGATAGAGATCCTCGTTTCACTGCCAGGTTGTGGCAGAGTTTGCAGAGTGCTTTAGGCACTAAGTTGACCCTTAGCACGGCTTATCATCCTCAGACTGACGGGCAGTCCGAGCGTACTATTCAGATCCTTGAGGATATGCTTCGGGGTTGTGTTCTCGACTTTAGTGGGTCGTGGGAGAGGCACTTACCATTAGTGGAGTTTGCCTACAACAACAGTTTTCAGTCTAGTATTGGTATGGCACCGTTTGAGGCTTGTATGGCCGACCGTGTAGATCTCCTGTTTGTTGGGCCGAGGTGGGTGATGCACCTTTGGGTCCGGAGTTGGTGAGGGAAACGACGGAGAAAGTTGAGCTTATCCGTAAGAGGCTTGTTACAGCACAGAGTCGTCAGAAATCTTATGCTGACCGTAGGAGGAGACCTTTGGTTTTGAGGTGGGTGATCATGTCTTTTGAAGATATCACCTAAGCGGGGTTTGATGAGGTTTGGGAAGAGCGGGAAGTTGTCCCCTCGGTTTATTGGGCCTTTTGAGATCCTTGAGAGGATTGGCGAGGCTGCTTATCGTTTAGCTTTGCCACCGCAGTTATCCGGAGTTCATGATGTGTTTCATGTGAGTATGCTTCGGAAGTATGAGCCAGATCCGTCACATGTACTGGATTGGACTGATTTAGTTGTTGATGAGGATGTCTCGTATGAGGAGAGACCGGTTCGGGTTTGGATAGGCGGGATCAAGTCCTGCGTGGCAAGACTATCCCTTTGGTGAAAGTTTTGTGGAAGCATCACGGAGTGGAGGAAGCCACTTGGGAACGTGAGTTGGAAGTCCGTGAGAAATATCCGGACTTGTTTACTGATTTGTAATCTTGTATTTAGATTATGTAATATTGTTGAACTTAAGAGCTTTATATATATATGTCTTAAGTTGGGAAAACATTGAGAATGTTTTGGTTTAATGTTAACATTTTGAAACTTGCCTTTTTATGGAAGTGGAGTATAACATTTATATATTGAATGTGTTATTTATATCATGAGATTGAATATGATATGGAAATTGTTAACATTGAAAAGATTAATGCATAATATTGATGCAAGTTGAAATATATGTTGATTTATACATATTGTGAGATGCCTCTTGATTAGAGATGAAGTGACCGGTTTTGGGTCAAGTTGTTGTTTATTGCTTTATGATATCATTGGGAATTGAGAAAAACTTGTTTTTTTACAAACTTATGCTTAATTTCGGGACGAAATTCTTTTAAGGGGGGGAGGTTATAGCGACCCCGGTCTTTTCCCATTTGGTTATTGTATCCGGACTTATGTTCCGTAGATTCCATTATCATATTGTTGTTGTTGTTGTCCTTTAATTCTTCAGTTGTGAGTTATGGAATATGTTGGACAGGTTAATTGCAGGTTGGTTGGGTTTAGAAACCAATAGTTGATGTCCAGTTTTTGGGTTGGTCGCTCGAGCGAGCTCTTCTTCGCTCGAGCGAGGTCTTTGATTTTGGTCCTTCGCTCGAGCTAGGGTCCCTTCGCTCGAGCGAGCTTTGCGTCCAGTGCATAGACCTGAGAGCAGTGTTTGTTGGCTCGAGCGAGCTTTCTTCGCTCGAGCGAGCTGTTTTGCTTTTGGCTCGAGCGAGCTTCTCTTCGCTCGAGCGAGGCTTTCTTGTGTCTGGTCGCTCGAGCGACCAGGTCTTCGCTCGAGCGAGCCTGTCCAGTATTTAAGTGTAACAGCGGGATTTTTTAGGGCAATTTTTCATTCTTTTTGATCTCAAACCCTAAAGTCCGACCTTTCTTCTTCTCTAAACACCTTTTCTCCTAGGTTTGATCTAGTTAGGGTGTGTTTCTACCCTAGTTCTTTTACAAATAAGATAGAGGAGAGTGAGGGCTTCCATTTAATCTGAGCAGTTGTCAGTTTGGAGCACTTTGGAGTTTCGAGCATCTTCTTCATCATCATCTTTTTGGGTTATTTCTTCGAGGTAGGGATTTCCTACTCCATTTATATGTTTTAATCCTAAGTGTTGGTATTTTGGTATGTGGGGGTAGTTTGGTAATTTTGGAAGAAACCTTAGGGTTTTGGTTTAGATTAATTTGTATAATTAATTTAAAGGAATAATGTGGAATTTGGTTTAATTCATGAATTGGGAAATTTAATGAATTGATGATATATATTTGGGGTAGTTTAATTATTTACCTTTGGAATGTTAAATTTACATTCATTGATGTATTTATTTCTTGTTTAGAAATAACTGTTTGGGCTATCGGTGGAGGATAGCCATTGATTGTTGTAGACCTTGCATGCGGCTTAGGTATAACTGGAATTGAGTCAATTGTTTGACTGTTGAGTTAATACAGAACATTTGTGTGTTAATTATGTGTTGTATATGGCAATTGTGTGTTTTATTGCATATGCATTGGTTTTGGAGGAGATAGGGGATGAACTCCACGGTTTAGGGGAAGATAGGGGATGGACTCTAAACCGGATTTATTGGGAGGAGATAGGGATGGACTCCAGTAGCATCACTCTTATGTGTGCTTATTGATTAATAGATATATTTCTATTTATTGTGGATATGATACATCACTAAAATGTGTATCAGTTGGGAAGTATGGAAGTGAATTGGTTATGATTGATACAATACCAACTTGTGTATTTGTTATGGTTAGGTCTAACTTAAATTGTTATTCCTGTTGAATTGGAAGTATTGTTAATAAAAGATGAAACCCGTTGAGTTATTTGGCCAGGTTCTGAGCCATAAGTGGGAAGTAAAATGTGCCATAGACAGTGTGTCATAGGCAATGTAGACATTTGTGTCATGAAAATTATAACTTGATTGTAGAGTGTTAACCATGTATCAGATGCTAATGCTTTAGTTAATTCTTATGCTTGGTTTAGTATTTCTCTACTGGGCTGTGGCTCACCCTATATGGGAACTTTATTTTTCAGGTTCAGGTGTGGTTCACTCCCTCCAAGGACTTAGCTTGTGAGGATTGGACTTGAAGATTTGTTTTTATTTTTATTTGAACAATGTAATCTTTCAAGCCTAGGGCTTTATCTGTTTTTGAGTTAGAACTCAGTGAATTGTGTCCAAGTGTTGGCTTTGGCAAGATGTAAGCCAGTAGGGCATTTATTCTGATGTTTTATTTCATAATACTCTGATGAATGGATTTATATGATTGTTTAATATAATAATGCATGTTTACGTTATTTATTATGGGTTTATTTTGAGGGCGGTTAAGATCTATTTGGAAATTATATAAAAAAAGGAAGTTGAATAAAAATAAAAATGGAAGTTGCTTAAAATTAACAATGGCAGTTAATTCAAGAAACCACTATACCTTAACGATCTATTTGGAAATTAAATAAAAAAAGGAAGTTGAATAGAAAATGAAATTGAATAAAAATGGAAGTTAAATTTAAATAAAAGTCGAAGTTGCATAAAATTAAAAATGGAAGTTAAGTCAACAAACCACTACACCTTAACGATCTATTTGGAAATTAAATAAAAAAAAGAAGTTGAATAGAAAAGAAAATTGAATAAAAATGGAAGTTGAATAAAAAAAAAAATGGAAGTTGCATAAAATTAACAATGGAAGTTCATTCAAGAAACCATTATACCTTAACGATCTATTGGGAAATTAAATAAAAAAGGAAGTTGAATTGAAAAGGAAATTAAATAAAAATGGAAGTTGAAAAAAAATAAAAATGGAAGTTGCATCAAAATTGAAAATGGAAGTTGATTCAAGAAACCACTATACCATAACGATCTATTTGGAAATTAAATAAAAAGGAAGTCAAATAGAAAATGAAATTAAATAAAGATGGAAGTTGAATAGAAGTAAAAATATTAGTTGCATCAAAATTGAAAATGGAAGTTTATTCAAGAAACCACTATACCTTAACGATTTATTTGCAAATTAAATAAAAAAGGAAGTTGAATAGAAAAGGAAATTGAATAAAAATAGAAGTTGAATAAAAATAAAAATGGAAGTTGCATAAAATTAAAATGGAAGTTCGTTCATGAAACGACCATACCTTAACGATCTATATGGAAATTAAATAAAAATGGAAGTTCAATGGAAAAAGAAATTGAATAAAAATTGATGTTCAATAAAAATAAAAATCAAATTTTCATAAAATTAGCAATAACAAATCATTGAAGAAACCACTATACCTTAATGATCTATTTGAAAATTAAATAAAAAGGAAGTTGAATATAAAGGAAATTGAATAAAAACTGAAGTGGAATAAAAATAAAAATGAAAGTCGCATAAATATAAAAATGATAGTTTTTTCAAGAAACACTTATAACCTTAACGATCTATTTTGAAATTAAATAAAAAGGAAGTTGAATAGAAAAGGAAATTGAAAAAAATGGAAGTTGAATAAAAATAAAAATGGAAGTTGCATCAAAAATTGAAAACTGGAAGTTCATTCAAAAACACCACTACACCTTAACGATCTATTTCGAAATTAAATAAAAAAAAAACTTGATAGAAAAGGTAATTGAACAAAATTGAAAGTTGAATAAAAATAAAAATGAAAGTTGCATAAATTAAAAATGGAAGTTCATTCAAGAAACGACCTCATACCTTAACGACCGATTTTGAAATTAAAAAAATGAAAAGTGGAATGGAAAAGGAAAAGGAAATTGAATAAATTGAAGTTCAATAAAAATAAAAAAGAAGGTTGCATAAAATTAGCAATAACAGTTCATTGAAGAAACCACTATACCTTAACGATCTATTTGCAAATTTAATAAAAAAGAAAGTTGAATAGAAAAGGAAATTGAATACAATGGAAGTTGAATAACAATAAAAATGGAAAGTTCATTCAAGAATCCACAATACCTTAATGATCTATTTGGAAATTATAAAAAAAGGAGTTGAATGAAAAGGAAATTGAATAAAAATGGGAGTTGATTAAAAATAGAAATGGAAGTTGCATAAATTAACAATGAAACTTAATTCAAGAAAAGAAACCACTATACCAACGATCTATTTGGAAATTGAATAAAAAAAAGAAGTTGAATAGAAAAAGAAATTGAATAAAAATGGAAGTTGCATAAAATTAACAACGAAAGTTCATTCAAGAAATCACTACAGCTTAACGATCTATTGGGAAATTAAAAAAAAAAAAAAGTTGAATAGAAAAGGAAATTAAATATAAATGCAAGTTGAAAAAATAAAAATGGAAGTTGCATCAAAGTTGAAAATGGAAGTTGAATTGAAGAAAACCACTATACCATAACGATCTATTTGGAAATTAAATAAAAGGAAGTTAAGGAAGTTAAAAGAAAAGGAATTAAATAAAGATGGAAGTTGAATAAAAATAAAATGTTAGTTGCATCAAAATTGAAAATGGAAGTTTATTCTAAGAAACCACTATACATTAACTTTCTATTTGCAAATTAAATAAAAAGGAAGTTGAATAGAAAATGAAATTGAACAAAAATAGAGTTGAATTAAAAATAAAAATGGAAGTTGCATAAAATTAACAATGGAAGTTCATTCAAAAAACCACTGTACGTAACGATTATTTGGAAATTAAATAAAAAAAGGAAGTTGTAAAGAAAAGGAAATTGAATGAAAATGGAAGTTGAATAAAAATAAAAATGGAAGTTGCATCGAAATTGCAAATGGAAGTTTATTCTGAAAAACTACTATACCTTAACAATCTATTTGGAAATTTTAAAAAAAAAAAAAAGGAAGCTGAATAGAAAAGGAAATTGAATAAAAATGGAAGTTGAATAAAAATACAAATGGAAGTTGCATAAAATTAACAATGGAAGTTAATTCAATAGACCACTATACCTTAACGATCTATTTGGAAATTAAATAAAAAAAGGAAGTTGAATAGAAAAAGAAATTGAATAAACATGGAAGTTGAATAAAAATAAAAATGGAAGTTGCATAAAATTAACAATGGAAATTCATTTAAGAAACCACTATACCTTAACGATCTATTGGGAAATTAAATAAAAAAGGAAGTTGAATAGAAAAGGAAATTAAATAAAAAAGGTAGTTGAAAAAAAATAAAAATGGAAGTTGCATCAAAATTAAAAATGGAAGTTGATTCAAGAAACCACTATAACATAACGATATATTTGGAAATTATATAAAAAGGAAGTTAAATAGAAAAGGAAATTGAATAAAGACGGAAGTTAAATAAAAATAAAAATGTTAGTTGCATCAAAATTGAAAATGGAAGCTTATTCAAGAAACCACCATACCTTAACGATCTATTTGCAAATTAAATAAAAATAGAAAGTTGAAAACAAAAGGAAATTGAATGAAAATAGAAGTTGAATAAAAATTAAAATGGAAGTGGCATAAAATTAACAATGAAAGTTCATTCAAAAAACCACTATACCTTAACGATCTATTTGGAAATTAAATAAAAAAGGAAGTTGAATAGAAAAAGAAATTGAATACAAATGGAAGTTGAATAAAAATAAAAATGGAAGTTCATTCAAGAAACCACTATACCTTAAAGATCTATTTGGAAATTATATAAAAAAAAGGAAGTTGAATAAAAATAAAAATGGAAGTTGCATAAAATTAACAATGGAAGTTAATTCAAGAAACCACTATACCTTAACGATTTATTTGGAAATTAAATAAAAAAATGAAGTTGAATGGAAAACGAAATTGAGTAAAAATGGAAGTTGCATAAAATTAAAAGTGGAAGATAATTCAAGAAACCACTATACCTTAACGATCTATTTGGAAATTAAATAAAAAAAGGAAGTTGAATAGAAAAGAAAATTAAATAAAAATGGAAGTTGAATAAAAATAAAAATGGAAGTTGCATAAAATTAACAATGGAAGTTCATTGAAGAAACCGCTATACCTTAACGATCTATTGGGAAATTAAAAGAAAAAATGAAGTTTAATTGAAAAGGAAATTTAATAAAAATGGAAGTTGAAAATAAAAATAAAAATGGAAGTTGCATAAAAATTGAAAATGGAAGTTGATTCAAGAAACCACTATATCATAACGATCTATTTGGAAATTAAATAAAAAAGAAGTCAAATAGAAAAGGAAATTAAATAAAGATAGAAGTTGAATAAAAATAAAAATATTAGTTGCATCAAAATTGAAAATGGAAGTTTATTGAAGAAACCACTATACCTTAACGATCTATTTGCAAATTAAACAAAAAAGGAAGTTGAATAGAAAAGGAAATTGAATAAAAATAGAAGTTGAATAAAAATAAAAATGGAAGTTGCATAAAATTAAAATGGAAGTTCATTCAGGAAACGACCATACCTTAACGATCTATATAGAAATTAAATAAAAATGGAAGTTGAATGGAAAAAAAATTGAATAAAAATTGATGTTCAATAAAAATAAAAATCAAAGATGCACAAAATTAGCAATAACAAATCATTGAAGAAACCACTATACCTTAATGATCTATTTGGAAATTAAATAAAAAAGAAAGTTGAATAGAAAAGGAAATTAATTACAAATGCAAGTTGAATAAAAATAAAAATGGAAGTTCATTCAAGAAACCACTATAGCTTAACGATCTATTTGGAAATTATATAAAAAAAGGAAGTTGAATAAAAATAAAAATGGAAGTTGCTTAAAATTAATAATGGCAGTTAATTCAAGAAACCACTATACCTTAACGATCTATTTGGAAATTAAATAAAAAAAGGAAGTTGAATAGAAAACGAAATTGAATAAAAATGGAAGTTAAATTTAAATAAAAGTCGGAGTTGCATAAAATTAAAAATGGAAGTTAATTCAAGAAACCACTACACCTTAACGATCTATTTGGCAATTAAATAAAAAAAGGAAGTTGAATAGAAAAGAAAATTGAATAAAAATGGAAGTTGAATAAAAATAAAAATGGAAGTTGCATAAAATTAACAATGGAAGTTCATTCAAGAAACCACTATACCTTAACGATCTATTGGGAAATTAAATAAAAAAGGAAGTTGAATTGAAAAGAAAATTAAATAAAAATGGAAGTTGAAAAAAAATAAAAATGTAAGTTGCATCAAATTGAAAATGGAAGTTGATTCAAGAAACCACTATACCATAACGATCTATTTGGAAATTAAATAAAAAAGGAATCCAATAGAAAATGAAATAAATAAAGATGGAAGTGAATAAAAGTAAAAAAATTAGTTGCATCAAAATTGAAAATGGAAGTTTATTCCAAGAAACCACTATACTTAACGATCTATTTGCAAATTAAATAAAAAAGAAAGTTGAATAGAAAAGGAAATTGAATAAAATAGAAGTTGAATAGAAATAAAATGGAAGTTGCATAAATTAAAATGGAAGTTCGTTCATGAAACGACCATACCTTAACGATCTATATGGAAATTAAATAAAAATGGAAGTTCAATGGAAAAAGAAATTGAATAAAAATTGATGTTCAATAAAAATAAAAATCAAATTTTCATAAAATTAGCAATAACAAATCATTGAAGAAACGACTATACCTTAATGATCTATTTGAAAATTAAATAAAAAAGGAAGTTGAATAGAAAAGGAAATTGAATAAAAACTGAAGTGGAGTAAAAATAAAAAAGAAAGTCACATAAATATAAAAATGAAGTTTTTCAAGAAACCACTATACCTTAACGATCTATTTTGAAATTAAATAAAAAAGGAAGTTGAATAGAAAAGGAAATTGAATAAAAATGGAAGTTCAATAAAAATAAAAATGGAGGTTGCATCAAAATTGAAAACGGAAGTTCATTCAAAAAACCACTACACCTTAACGATCTATTTCGAAATTAAATAAAAAAAAAAGTTGAATAGAAAAGGTAATTGAACAAAATTGAAAGTTGAATAAAAATAAAAATGGAAGTTGCATAAAATTAAAATGGAAGTTCATTCAAGAAACGACTATACCTTAACGACCTGATTTTGAAATTAAATAAAAATGGAAGTGGAATGGAAAAGGAAATTGAATATAAATTGAAGTTCAATAAAAATAAAAAAAGAAAGTTGCATAAAATTAGCAATAACAGTTCATTGAAGAAACCACTATACCTTAACGATCTATTTGCAAATTTAATAAAAAAGAAAGTTGAATAGAAAAGGAAATTGAATACAAATGGAAGTTGAATAAAAATAAAAATGGAAGTTCATTCAAGAATCCACTATACCTTAATGATCTATTTGGAAATTAAATAAAAAAAGGAGTTGAATAGAAAAGGAAATTGAATAAAAATGGGAGTTGAATAAAAATAGAAATGGAAGTTGCATAAAATTAACAATGAAAGTTAATTCAAGAAACCACTATACCTTAATGATCTATTTGGAAATTAAATAAAAAAAAGAAGTTGAATAGAAAAAGAAATTGAATAAAAAATGGAAGTTGCATAAAATTAACAACGAAAGTTCATTCAAGAAATCACTATAGCTTAACGATCTATTGGGAAATTAAAAAAAAAAAAAAAGAAGTTGAATAGAAAAGGAAATTAAATATAAATGCAAGTTGAAAAAAAATAAAAATGGAAGTTGCATCAAAGTTGATTGAAGAAACCACTATACCATAACGATCTATTTGGAAATTAAATAAAAAGGAAGTTAAATAGAAAAGGAATTTAAATAAAGATGGAAGTTGAATAAAAATAAAAATGTTAGTTGCATCAAAATTGAAAATGGAAGTTTATTCTAGAAACCACTATACCTTAACTTTCTATTTGCAAATTAAATAAAAAAGGAAGTTGAATAGAAAATGAAATTGAACAAAAATAGAAGTTGAATAAAAATAAAAATGGAAGTTGTATAAAATTAACAATGGAAGTTCATTCAAAAAACCACTGTACGTTAACGATCTATTTGGAAATTAAATAAAAAAGGAAGTTGTAAAGAAATGGAAATTGAATGAAAATGGAAGTTGAATAAAAATAAAAATGGAAGTTGCATCGAAATTGAAAATGGAAGTTTATTCTGAAAAACTACTATACCTTAACAATCTATTTGGAAATTAAATAAAAAAAAAGGAAGCTGAATAGAAAAGGAAATTGAATAAAAATGGAAGTTGAATAAAAATACAAACGGAAGTTGCATAAAATTAACAATGGAAGTTAATTCAATAAACCACTATACCTTAACGATCTATTTGGAAATTAAATAAAAAGGAAGTGAATAAAAAAGAAATTGAATAAAAATGGAAGTTAATAAAAAATAAAATGGAAGTTGCATAAAATTAACAATGGAAATTCATTTAAGAAACCAGTATACCTTAACGATCTATTGGGAAATTAAACAAAAAAGGAAGTTGAATAGAAAAGGAAATTAAATAAAAAAGGAAGTTGCATCAAAATTGAAAATGGAAGTTGATTCAAGAAACCACTATAACATAACGATATATTTGGAAATGATATAAAAAGGAAGTTAAATAGAAATGGAAATTGAATAAAGACGGAAGTTGAATAAAAATAAAAATGTTAGTTGCATCAAAATTGAAAATGGAAGCATATTCAAGAAACCACCATACCTTAACGATCTATTTGCAAATTAAATAAAAAAAGAAAGTTGAAAACTGTAACGCCCTCAAAATTAAACCCATTAAACATAACACAAGGCATGCATTATTAAAAGAAAAACATTATATTATTTAAATCATCAGAGTAACATGAAATAAAACATCAAAATAAATGCCCTACGGGCTTACATCTTGCCAAGCCAACACTTGGACACAAATTCATGAGTTCTAACTCAAACAAATAAAGCCCTAGGCTTGAATGTTTACATTATTCAAATAAAACGACTAAAACAAATCAAACAAGTCTTCAAGTCCAAATCCTCACAAGCTAAGTCCTTGGAGGTAGTGAACCGCCTGAACCTGAAAATAAAGTTCCCATATAGGGTGAGCCACAGCCCAGTAAAGAAATACTAAACCAAGCATAAGAATTAACTAAAGCAGTAGCAGCTGATACATGGTTAACACAAAATAATCCATTTACAATTTCATGACACAAATGTCTACATTGCCTATGACACTTTGTCTATGGCATAATTCACCTTCCAATTATGGCTCAGAACCTGACCCAAATAACTCAACGGGGATTTCATCTCTTATTAACAATCTTTCCAATTCAACAGGGATAACAAATCAAGTTAAACCTCTCATATAGCATAACAAATACACAAGTTGGTATTGCATTAATCACAATCAAATTCACTTCCATACTTCCCAACTGATACACATTTTGGTGATGTATCATATCAAATAGATAAGCATATGAGCTATTGCATCAATCACAATCAAATTCACTTCCATACTTCCCAACTGATACACATTTTGGTGATGTATCATATCAAATAGATAAGCATATGAGCTGTATCTCTGCTATAGGCGCGCATATAAGCAGCAACCCTGGGTTCATCACCTATCTTCCCATAATCATTAACCGGTTTAGAGGTACATCCCCCATCTTCCCCTAAACCGTGGAGTACATCACCTATCTCCTCCCATACACAAGTAAGGCATATAAACATAAAGTCATATACACAATCCATCAATACATAACTTTTAACGTATTATTCCAACCTTTATACTCAACAACTTAATCAAGTGATTAATTTCAATTTTGCCTAATCCACATGCAATGTCTACAACAATCATGACTATCCTCCACCGATAGCCCAAAACAGTTATTTCTAAGCAAGAAATAAATACACAACACATGTAATTTCAATAGGTGGTTAAATTATCCAACTACGTCATTCAGTCTCATAATCCCCCAATTTCATGAATTAAACCCAATTCCACATTTTTCCCAAATTAATTATACAAATTAATCTATGTCAAACCCTAGGGTTTCTCCCAAATTTACCAAACTACCCCCACATACCAAAATACCAATACTTAGGATTAAAACGTATAAATGGAGTAGGAAATCCCTACCTCGAATATATAACTCAGAAAGAAGAAGAAGAAGATGATGCCCAAACTCCAAAGTGCTCCAAATCCAAGTTTGTTCAGATTAAATGAAAGCCCTCACTCTCCTCTACCTTATTTGTAAAGCAACTAGGGCAAAAACCCACCCTAACTAGATCAAACCTAGGAGAGAAGGTGTTTAGAGAAAGAGAGAACTCGAAAATTAGGGTTTTTGGATCAAAAGGGGCTGAAAAACTGTTTTAAAATACGCTGCTGCGTATTTATACCTGACAGGCTCGCTCGAGCGAATACCTGGTCGCTCGAGCGACCAGACACAGAAAAGCGTCGCTCGAGCGAAGAAATGCTCGCTCGAGCGAATAACAAACCAGCTCGCTCGAGCGAAGAAAGCTCGCTCGAGCCCACAAACACTGCTTTCAGGTCTAAGTACTGGACGCGAAGCTCGCTCGAGCGAAGGGACCCTGGCTCGAGCGAAGGACCAAAATCAAAGACCTCGCTCGAGCGAAGAAGAGCTCGCTCGAGCGACCAACCCAAAAACTGAACATGAACTCTTGGTTTCAAACCCAACCAACCTGTAAACAACCTGCCCAACAAATCCTATAACTCAAAACTGAAGAATTAAAGGACAACAACAACAACAATATGATAATATAATTTACGGAACATAAGTCCGGAAACAATAATCAAATGGGAAAAGACCGGGGTCGCTATAACCTCCCCCCCTTAAAAGAATTTCGTCCCCGAAATTAAGCATAAGTTTGTAAAAACAAGTTTTTCCTCAATTCCCAATGATATTATAAAACAATAAATAACAACTTGACCCAATACCGGTCACTTCGTCTCTTATCAAGAGGCATCTCACAATATGTATAAATCAACCTATATATCAACCTGCATCAATATTATGCATTATTCCTTTCAATGTTAACAATTTCCATATCATATTCAATTTCATGATATAAACAACACATTCAACATATAAATGTTAATTTCTACTTCCATTATGATGCAAGTTTCAAACAACTATCATCAACTCAAAACATTCACAATGTTTTACCACTTAAGACATATATAAAGCTCTTAAGTCCACCAATATGATGAAATCTAGATACAAGATTACATAACAACAAACATGGATGGTCCAAAATTTTATAACACCTTCAATCTTAATGATGCCCTTACATTCCTACAACACATCTAACATATATAATGCTAAATAGCTTCCCATTTTCAAGGCAAAACCCCAAGGTACTACCACAAACCATAACATGTACAATGTTCACCCAGTTCAACAATACACCAGAGGATATAACGTATGCTCAGATACCCATTAATGGATCCAGGGATTCCTGTCGGATCCAAAATTCACTCACCCCAGTGGTTCTTCCAACCCCAACATAAATTCATAACACCTTAACTAATGGCAAGGTTCGATTACGGAAGACCCATTAACAATGATAATAGTAAAACACATACTATCACTACCACGTTCTGAAACATCCACTACATCCCGACTACTAACCACACTCAAACTAGTGTTTAGCACTAAATACCCCAACAAGGGAAACGCGAAAATATTCGCACAGCAAACAACAAGTAACTTAGGCTAGGCTGAGTCTAACTCCCCACAATTTATTTGGATTTATACAGCCACCACCAAAACATGACACTTACAACTGGCCATAGTCAAGCTCAAAGATTCCTCTCAGATTATTTTAGTTTACAAAGGGTACCCAATGAACCCCAAGTGAAACACACAAAGCCAATCCACAACACCCGCCATACCCATGGTGATGACGCGATGCTCACCACAACACTTTCAAAGAAGACTCCCAAACACTTGAAATTTCCCAACAACGCACGACCTAAAGGATAACATTGCACACCCTCGTGTCTTACACCACACAAATACGAACCGAACTAGTCAAAATGATTCGAATAGGGTGGCCCACTTACTCTTCACAACCTTACCACCTCACCTGTGTTGTCACCATCCGAACTGAGCGCCGGACACTCGTGCCGAAGTGACCTAGCCTACCAAACCCCCAACCTCTCGGTTTCAGTCAAAAACCAAACCAAAACCTCACTAAGGAATTTTCTGGAATTTCCTATGATTAATTTCCTTCTATTCATCAACTAAACAGCATATACTAACCACATACTATCATGCATCGCACGGTGCAAAACTCCCTCATTTAGCGATTTCACTCACCACCTCGACCGAACTTGGAGTAACAAAATTTGCTTACTCCTTTCCCCCCGCACTAAGTTAACTAACTGGGTTCGCTACACCGAGACGTTCACTACTACCAAGTCACCGTTCGTACCGAATACAAACTAATATCGTATCTTCATCCGCTAACGACCTATAGGGTCCACCTTTCATTCCAAATCTTACTTGTCACTCACCCCGAGAGTACGATTCAGACACCCAACCCCGAGCCAAACCACTAGCCAATCTATTACTAGACAACCACCATGAACCAACCCCGACACCGTTACATATCGCCAATAAGGCTTTCAAAGACACACCATTCAAACTTCCCAGAGGAGTAAAAGTCCTCAACCTTCTCATTAACATTTCAAACCTTTCTTCGCAAAAGACTTACCACAGTGACTCGACTCACGGGTCACACCTCAACCACGATTATACACCCAATCAACCCTTAACGTCACCTGACCTGACTAGTGCTAAAATACAAATTTATCACATTCGATCCAAATAAAGGAATCAGAAAACTTAAGACACATCAATTTTACCACTGCCCGAGATATATTACCAGCTACTCACAACATACCACTCCCAATACGACAACCACTACCTTATATAGGGACTAACCTCCCCTTACTCAAAACGGCCAAACTGTACTCACGCAATCTTGACAACACTACCTACCACGAGGGTACAAGTCCAATCCTAACCAAATTATGCATTATGCTCCCCGTAGGACACCGTATTAAATACTTACTACAACTAGTATTAATTGCACCCTTCACATCCTCTCGAGTTCACCCGACAGTAGACCAACATCTATACCACGCACAAAATTTAAATGGGTAACACCCCTGGAATCCCGCACACTCGGCAAGTAAAACAGTTCTCGCCCCAATAATGTCTGGGTTAAGACACGCAACCCTCAGTGGTTCTCAACTTATGAAAACATGGCTCTTTAGCCTTCATCTTTCCCAAATCAAGTCACCCACATAAAATGCATTAATACCAAAAATTTTATGGCCTTACAGCAGCTTATTACATTAATAAAACTGTAGAGCTATTAAAATCCACCCAATCCACGGAAATTAACAAACAAAGCATATATATATGTATATATAGATAACCAAACAGTTTAGATGTTTCAACATTCCCAAAACACATAGGTTACACAACCGAACCTAATGATCACAAAACAATAATCCATTGATTACAAAACTGATTAGTCAAAACAAAATCATCCCATCGATATCACTACCACTACTGTCCCTCGCTGGACTGTCAAAGTTGGTCATCCCCAAACACAAGATAACCTACGAGCTTACTAGCCACGGACAAGAACTACTGACGTGACCCCTCTGCCCACACCTGGAACAACTACAAACTTCCCCAACTGGGGCTTTGGAACTCGACTCTACTGAGGCCCTCGAAGTCCGGCCTGCGAGTCCCCCAAAACGATACTGCTCCTGCCCAGTCGAATGAAACTGAGCCTGACTAGGTTGCAAAACCTTTAAAGAAGCCCCCGGCTGTTTACAGAAACGTTTAAGATGACCCTGCTGTTTACACCCCCAGCAAGCAAGTGGATCCCGATTATACAACTGGTGCAAAACCTGAACTGGTGGGGATTCCAACAACTGCCTCCCCACTGTGCGCTCTGTCGATCCAAAATCTGGCTGACCAAAAGATTCTGGTGGTGCCACTACTGGTCGAACTGTCAACCCAGCTCTCTTCCTCAGTGGGCAAACCGACACCTTGTGGCCCAACAGACCACATTTAAAACAAGTGACGCCCCTCTGTTTACTTCCTCCCGAACCCAAATCCGTCACTGAAAGGGTAGTTCTAACCCGATCTCCCTGTTGCGAGTTTAAATACTTCTGCCTCTTAAAAGGCCTACCAACACCCTGAATCACAGGAGTTGCCGAGATGGCCTCCTCCCTGACCCAACCAACACTCACATTCGTGGTCCCTTCCTTATTCTGCCCCATAGCTAGTACCGCTGCCTCTATATGAGTCGCAGCCTCAACAAGTACACTGTAACTCCTATGCCAAGATCTCGCAATCCTAACACGGATGTCGTCACACAACTTACTCTCAAACTCCGCACAACGCAATTCTTCCGTCTCCACTAACTCTGGAGCAAACATTGACAGGTTAGCAAACCACGCTTCAAACTGTGCCAAAGGTGTAGTACCTTGGCGTAACCCCACAAACTGTTTCCTCAATTCTTCCCGAGCGGAAGGAGGAAAATCCAAACTCCCTCGTCCTGACATCCTAATAAAGGAAATAAAGACATTAGCATTCTAAATAATGTGCCAAAACTATAACACTCACGTCCTAATACATTGGACAATAATAATTCATACCACGTAAGCACATAATCACATAAGCACCTACGAATTTCATCCCTGGATAATGATAGTCCCAAGGCGTCACTAAAGTTCCGGTTAGAAACAACATTGATCAAGTGCCTTTCCAACAAGACTTTTAGAGACTCAAGGGTCCAATCAACATCCTAGAAACTACATTCCATACCCACATAGTCACATAAACATGTTATCATATAAGCATATAATCATTACACTAAGTCTCTATCAAACGAGACGAACCCATTGTGATACTAATCACTTCCCACGTACCCAAAGTATTCAAACCCGGTACGCTCTGATACCAAGTTGTAACGCCCTCAAAATTAAACCCATTAAACATAACACAAGGCATGCATTATTAAAAGAAAAACATTATATTATTTAAATCATCAGAGTAACATGAAATAAAACATCAAAATAAATGCCCTACGGGCTTACATCTTGCCAAGCCAACACTTGGACACAAATTCATGAGTTCTAACTCAAACAAATAAAGCCCTAGGCTTGAATGTTTACATTATTCAAATAAAACGACTAAAACAAATCAAACAAGTCTTCAAGTCCAAATCCTCACAAGCTAAGTCCTTGGAGGTAGTGAACCGCCTGAACCTGAAAATAAAGTTCCCATATAGGGTGAGCCACAGCCCAGTAAAGAAATACTAAACCAAGCATAAGAATTAACTAAAGCAGTAGCAGCTGATACATGGTTAACACAAAATAATCCATTTACAATTTCATGACACAAATGTCTACATTGCCTATGACACTTTGTCTATGGCATAATTCACCTTCCAATTATGGCTCAGAACCTGACCCAAATAACTCAACGGGGATTTCATCTCTTATTAACAATCTTTCCAATTCAACAGGGATAACAAATCAAGTTAAACCTCTCATATAGCATAACAAATACACAAGTTGGTATTGCATTAATCACAATCAAATTCACTTCCATACTTCCCAACTGATACACATTTTGGTGATGTATCATATCAAATAGATAAGCATATGAGCTATTGCATCAATCACAATCAAATTCACTTCCATACTTCCCAACTGATACACATTTTGGTGATGTATCATATCAAATAGATAAGCATATGAGCTGTATCTCTGCTATAGGCGCGCATATAAGCAGCAACCCTGGGTTCATCACCTATCTTCCCATAATCATTAACCGGTTTAGAGGTACATCCCCCATCTTCCCCTAAACCGTGGAGTACATCACCTATCTCCTCCCATACACAAGTAAGGCATATAAACATAAAGTCATATACACAATCCATCAATACATAACTTTTAACGTATTATTCCAACCTTTATACTCAACAACTTAATCAAGTGATTAATTTCAATTTTGCCTAATCCACATGCAATGTCTACAACAATCATGACTATCCTCCACCGATAGCCCAAAACAGTTATTTCTAAGCAAGAAATAAATACACAACACATGTAATTTCAATAGGTGGTTAAATTATCCAACTACGTCATTCAGTCTCATAATCCCCCAATTTCATGAATTAAACCCAATTCCACATTTTTCCCAAATTAATTATACAAATTAATCTATGTCAAACCCTAGGGTTTCTCCCAAATTTACCAAACTACCCCCACATACCAAAATACCAATACTTAGGATTAAAACGTATAAATGGAGTAGGAAATCCCTACCTCGAATATATAACTCAGAAAGAAGAAGAAGAAGATGATGCCCAAACTCCAAAGTGCTCCAAATCCAAGTTTGTTCAGATTAAATGAAAGCCCTCACTCTCCTCTACCTTATTTGTAAAGCAACTAGGGCAAAAACCCACCCTAACTAGATCAAACCTAGGAGAGAAGGTGTTTAGAGAAAGAGAGAACTCGAAAATTAGGGTTTTTGGATCAAAAGGGGCTGAAAAACTGTTTTAAAATACGCTGCTGCGTATTTATACCTGACAGGCTCGCTCGAGCGAATACCTGGTCGCTCGAGCGACCAGACACAGAAAAGCGTCGCTCGAGCGAAGAAATGCTCGCTCGAGCGAATAACAAACCAGCTCGCTCGAGCGAAGAAAGCTCGCTCGAGCCCACAAACACTGCTTTCAGGTCTAAGTACTGGACGCGAAGCTCGCTCGAGCGAAGGGACCCTGGCTCGAGCGAAGGACCAAAATCAAAGACCTCGCTCGAGCGAAGAAGAGCTCGCTCGAGCGACCAACCCAAAAACTGAACATGAACTCTTGGTTTCAAACCCAACCAACCTGTAAACAACCTGCCCAACAAATCCTATAACTCAAAACTGAAGAATTAAAGGACAACAACAACAACAATATGATAATAAATTTACGGAACATAAGTCCGGAAACAATAATCAAATGGGAAAAGACCGGGGTCGCTATAAAAACAAAAGGAAATTGAATGAAAATAGAAGTTGAATAAAAATTAAAATGGAAGTTGCATAAAATTAACAATGGAAGTTCATTCAAAAAACCACTATACCTTAACGATCTATTTGGAAATTAAATAAAAAAGGAAGTTGAATAGAAAAGGAAATTGAATGAAAATGGAAGTTGAATAAAAAAAAAAATTGGAGTTGCATCAAAATTGAAAATGGAAGTTTATTCCAAAAACCCACTATACCTTAACGATCTATTTGAAAATTAAATAAAAAAAGGAAGTTGAATAGAAAAGGAATTTGAATTAAAATAGAAGTTGAATAAAAATAAAAATGGAAGTTGCATAAAATTAAAAGGGAAGTTCATTCAAGAAACGACCATACCTTAACGATCTATATGGAAATTAAATAAAAATGGAAGTTGAATGGAAAAAGAAATTGAATAAAAATTGGTGTTCAATAAAAATAAGAATCGAAGTTGCATAAAATTAGCAACAAATCCTTGAAGAAACCACTATACCTTAATGATCTGTTTGGAAATTAAATAAAAAAGGAAGATGAATAGAAAAGGAAATTGAATACAAATGGAAGTTGAATAAAAATAAAAATGGAAGTTCATTCAAGAAACCACTATACCTTAATGATCTATTTGGAAATTATATAAAAAAAGGAAGTTGAATAGAAGAGGAAATTGAATAAAAATGGAAGTTGAATAAAAATAAAAATGGAAGTTGCATAAAATTAAAGGGAAGTTCATTCAAGAAACGACCATACCTTAACGATCTATATGGAAATTAAATAAAAATGGAAGTTGAATGGAAAAAGAAATTGAATAAAAATTGATGTTCAATAAAAATAAGAATCGAAGTTGCATAAAATTAGCAACAAATCCTTGAAGAAACCACTATACCTTAATGATCTATTTGGAAATTAAATAAAAAAGGAAGATGAATAGAAAAGGAAATTGATTACAAATGGAAGTTGAATAAAAATAAAAATGGAAGTTCATTCAAGAAACCACTATACCTTAACGATCTATTTGGAAATTATATAAAAAAAGAAAGTTGAATAGAAAAGGAAATTGAATAAAAATGGAAGTTGAGTGAAAATAAAAATGGAAGTTGCATAAAATTAACTATAGAAGTTAATTCAAGAAACCACTATACCTTAACGATCTATTTGGAAATTAAATAAAAAAAAAGGAAGTTGAATCGAAAAGGAAATTGAATAAAAATGGAAGTTGAATAAAAATAAAAATGGAAGTTGCATAAAATTAACAATGGAAGTTAATTCAAGAAATCACTATACCTTAACGATCTATTTGGAAATTAAATAAAAAAAGGAAGTCGAATAGAAAAGAAAATTGAATAAAAATGGAAGTTGAATAAAAATAAAAATGGAAGTTGCATAAAATTAACAATGGAAGTTCATTCAAGAAACCACTATCCCTTAACAATCTATTGGAAATTAATTAAAAAACGAAGTTGAATTGAAAAGGAAATTAAATAAAAATGGAAGTTGAAAAAAAATAAAAATGAAAGTTGCATCAAAATTGAAAATGGAAGTTGATTCAAGAAACCACTATACCTTAACGATCTATTTGGAAATTTTATAAAAAGGAAGTTAAATAGAAAAGGAAATTAAATAAAGATTGAAGTTGAATAAAAATAAAAATGTTTGTTGCATGAAAACTGAAAATGGAAGTTTATTCAAGAAACCACTATACCTTAACGATCTATTTGCAAATTAAATAAAGAAGGAAGTTGAATAGAAAAGGAAATTGAATAAAAATAGAAGTTGAATAAAAATAAAAATGGAAGTTGCATAAAATTAACAGTGAAAGTTCATTCAAAAAACCACTATACCTTAACGATCTATTTGGAAATTAAATAAAAAAGGAAGTTGAATAGAAAAGGAAATTGTAGTTGAATAGAAATAAAAATGGAAGTTGCATCAAAATTGAAAATGGAAGTTTATTCCGAAAAACCACTATACCTTAACAATCTATTTTGAAATTAAATAAAAAAAAAAAAGGAACTTGAAAGGAAAAGGAAATTGAATAAAAATGGAAGTTGAATAAAAATAAAAATGAAAGTTGCATAAAATTAACAATGACAGTTAATTCAAGAAACCACTATACCTTAATGATCTATTTGGAAATTAAATAAAAAAAGGAAGTTGAATAGAAAAAAATAATCGAATAAAAATGGGAGTTGAATAAAAATAATAATGGAAGTTGAATAAAATTAACAATGGAAGTTCATTCAAGAAACCACTATACCTTAACGATCTATTGGGAAATTAAATAAAAAAAGGAAGTTGAATAGAAAAGGAAATTAAATAAAAATGAAAGTTGAAAAAAAATAAAAATGGAAGTTGCATCAAAATTGAAAATGGAAGTTGATTCAAGAAACCGCTATACCATAACGATCTATTTGGAAATTAAATAAATTGGAAGTTAAATAGGAAAAGAAATTGAATAAAGATGGAAGTTGAATAAAAATAAAAATGTTAGTTGCATCAAAATTGAAAATGAAAGTTTATTCAAGAAACCACTATACCTTAACGATCTATTTGGAAATTAAATGAAAAAAGAAAGTTGAATAGAAAAGAAAAATAAATAAAAATGGAAGTTAAATAAAAATAAAAATGGAAGTTGCATAAAATTAACAATGGAAGTTCATTCAAGAAACCACTATACCTTAACGATCTATTGGGAAATTAAATAAAAAAGGAAATTGAATTGAAAAGGAAATTAAATAAAAATGGAAGTTGAAAAAAAAATAAAAATGGAAGTTCCATCAAAATTGAAAATGGAAGTTGATTCAAGAAACCACTATACCATAACGATCTATTTGGCTATTAAATAAAAAGGAAGTCAAATAGAAAAGGAAATTAAATAAAGATGGAAGTTGAACAAAGATAAAAATATTAGTTGCATCAAAATTGAAAATGAAAGTTTATTGAAGAAACCACTATACTTTAACGATCTATTTGCAAATTAAATAAAAAAGGAAGTTGAATAGAAAAGGAAATTGAATAAAATAGAAGTTGAATAAAAATAAAAATGGAAGTTGCATAAAATTAAAATGGAGGTTCAATCAAGAAACGACCATACCTTAACGACATATATGGAAATTAAATAAAAATGGAAGTTGAATGGAAAAAGAAATTGAATAAAAATTGATGTTCAATAAAAATAAAAATCGAAGTTGCATAAAATTAGCTATATCAAATCTTTAAAGAAACCACTATACCTTAATGTTCTATTTGGAAATTAAATAAAAAACAAAGTTGAATAGAAAAGGAAATTGAATACAAATGGAAATTGAATAAAAATAAAAATAGAAGTTCATTCAAAAACCACTATACCTTAACGATCTATTTGGAAATTATATAAAAAAAGGAAGTTGAATAAAAATAAAAATGGAAGTTGCATAAAATTAACAATGGCTGTTAATTCAAGAAACCACTATACCTTAACGATTTATTTGGAAATTAAATAAAAAAAGGAAGTTGAATAGAAAATGAAATTGAATAAAAATGGAAGTTGAATAAAAATAAAAACGGAAGTTGCATAAAATTAACAATGACAGTTAATTCAAGAAACCACTATACCTTAACGATTTATTTGGAAATTAAATAAAAATGGAAGTTGAATAAAAATAAAAATGGAAGTTGCATAAAATTAAAAATGGAAGTTAATTCAAGAAACCACTATACCTTAACGATCTATTTGGAAATTAAATAAAAAAAGGAAGTTGAATAGAAAAGAAAATTGAATAAAAATGGAAGTTGAATAAAAATAAAAATGGAAGTTGCATAAAATTAACAATGGAAGTTCTTTCAAGAAACCACTATACCTTAACGATCTATTGGGAAATTAAATAAAAAAGGAAGTTGAATTGAAAAGGAAATTAAATAAAAATGGAAGTTGCATCAAAATTGAAAATGGAAGTTGATTCAAGAAACCACTATACCATAACGATCTATTTGGAAAGTAAATAAAAAGGAAGTCAAATAGAAAAGGAAATTAATAAAGATGGAAGTTGAGTAAAAATAAAAATATTAGTTGCATCAAAATTGAAAATGGAAGTTTATTCATGAAACCACTATACCTTAACGATCTATTTGCAAATTAAATAAAAAAGGAAGTTGAATAGAAAAGGAAATTGAACGAAAATAGAAGTTGAATAAAAATAAAAATGGAAGTTGCATAAAATTAAAATGGAAGTTCATTCATGAAACGACCATACATTAACGATCTATGTAGAAATTAAATAAAAATGGAAGTTGAGGGTAAAAAGAAATTGAATAAAAATTGATGTTCAATAAAAATAAAAATCAAATTTCCATAAAATTAGCAATAACAAATCTTTGAAGAAACCACTATACCTTAATGATCTATTTGGAAATTCAATAAAAAATGAAGTTGAATAGAAAAGGAAATTGAATAAAAACTGAAGTGGAATAAAAATAAAAATGAAAGTCGCATAAATATAAAAATGAAAGTTTTTTCAAAAAACCACTATACCTTAACGATCTATTTTGAAATTAAATATAAAAGGAAGTTGAATAGAAATGGTAATTGAATAAAAATGGAAGTTCTATAAAAATAAAAATGGCAGTTACATCAAAATTGAAAACGGAAGTTCATTCAAAAAACCAGTACACGTTAATGATCTATTTCGAAATTAATTAAAAAAAAGTTGAATAGAAAAGGTAATTGAACAAAATTGAAAGCTGAATAAAAATAAAAATGGAAGTTGCATAAAATTAAAATGGAAGTTCATTAAAGAAACGACTATACCTTAACGACCTATTTTGAAATTAAATAAAAATGGAAGTGGAATTGAAAAGGAAATTGAATATAAATTGATGTTCAATAAAAATAAAAAAGAAAGTTGCATAAAATTAGCAATAACAGTTCATTGAAGAAACCACTATACCTTAATGATCTATTTTGAAATTTAATAAAAAAGGAAGTTGAATAGAAAAGGAAATTGAATACAAATGGAAGTTGAATAAAAATAAAAATGGAATTTCATTCAAGAATCCACTATACCTTAATGATCTATTTGGAAATTAAATAAAAAAAGGAGTTGAATAGAAAAGGAAATTGAAGAAAAATGGGAGTTGAATAAAAACAGAAATGGAGGTTGCATAAAATTAACAATGGAAGTTAATTCAAGAAACCACTATACCTTAACGATCCATTTGGAAATTAAATAAAAAAAGGAAGTTGAATAGAAAAAGAAATTGAATAAAAATGGAAGTTGCATAAAATTAACAATGGAAGTTCATTCAAGAAATCACTATAGCATAACGATCTATTGGGACATTACAAAAAAAAAAGAAGTTGAATAGAAAACGAAATTAAATATAAATGCAAGTTGAAAAAAAATAAAAATGGAAGTTGCATCAAAGTTGAAAATGGAAGTTGATTGAAGAAACCACTATACCATAACGATCTATTTGGAAATTAAATAAAAAGGAAGTTAAATAGAAAAGGAAATTAAATAAAGATGGAAGTTGAATAAAAATAAAAATGTTAGTTGCATCAAAATTGAAAATGGAAGTTTATTCTAGAAACCACTATACCTTAACTTTCTATTTGCAAATTAAATAAAAAAGGAAGTTGAATAGAAAATGAAATTGAACAAAAATAGAAATTGAAAAAAAATAAAAATGGAAGTTGAATAAAATTAACAATGGAAGTTCATTCAAAAAACTACTATACGTTAACGATTTATTTGGAAATTAAATAAAAAAGGAAGTTGAAAAGAAAATGAAATTGAATGAAAATGGAAGTTGAATAAAAATAAAAATAGAAGTTGCATCAAAATTGAAAATGAAAGTTTATTCAGAAAAACCACTATACCTTAACAATAAATTTGGAAATTAAATAAAAAAAAAAGGAAGTTGAATAGAAATGGAAATTGAATAAAAATGGAAGTTGAATAAAAATATAAATGGATGTTGCATAAAATTAACAATGGAAGTTAATTCAAGAAACCACTATACCTTAACGATATATTTGGAAATTAAATAAAAAAAAGGAAGTTGAATAGAAAAAGAAATTGAATAAAAATGGAAGTTAAATAAAAATAAAAATGGAAGTTGCATAAAATTAACAATGGAAGTTCATTCAAGAAACCACTATACCTTAACGATCTATTGGGAAATTAAATAAAAAAGGAAGTTGAATAGAAAGGAAATTAAATAAAAATGGAAGTTGAAAAAAAATAAAAATGGAAGTTGCATCAAAATTGAAAATGGAAGTTGATTCAAGAAACCACTATACCATAACGATCTATTTGGAAATTAAAGAAAAAGGAAGTTAAATAGAAAAGGAAATTGAATAAAGATGGAAGTTGAATAAAAATAAAAATGTTAGTTGCATCAAAATTGAAAATGGAAACTTATTCAAGAAACCATTATACCTTAACGATCTATTCGCAAATTAAATAATAAAAGGAAGTTGAAAACAAAAGGAAATTGACTAAAAATAGAAGTTGAATAAAAATAAAAATGGAAGTTGCATAAAATTAACAATGGAAGTTCATTGAAAAACCACTATACCTTAACGATCTATTTGGAAATTAAATAAAAAAAGAAGTTGAATAGAAAAAGGAAATTGAATGAAAATGGATGTTGAATAAAAATAAAAATTGAAGTTGCATCAAAATTGAAAATAGAAGTTTATTCCAAAAACCCACTATACCTTAACGATCTATTTGGAAATTAAATAAAAAAAGGAAGTTGAATAGAAAAGGAAATTGAATAAAAATAGAAGTTGAATAAAAATAAAAATGGAAGTTGCATAAAATTAAAATGGAAGTTCATTCAAGAAACGACCATACCTTAACGATCTATATGGAAATTAAATAAAAATGGAAGTTGAAAGAAAAAGAAATTGAATAAAAATTGATGTTCAATAAAAATAAAAATCGAATTTTCATAAAATTAGCAACAACAAATCTTTGAAGAAACCACTATACCTTAATGATCTATTTGGAAATTAAATAACAAAGGAAGTTGAATAGAAAAGGAAATTGAATACAAATGGAAGTTGAATAAAAATAAAAATGAAGTTCATTCAAGAAACCATTATACCTTAACGATCTATTTGGAAATTATATAAAAAAAAAGGAAACTGAATAAAAATGGAAGTTGAATAAAAATAAAAATAGAAGTTGCATAAAATTAAAAATGGAAGTTAATTTAAGAAATCACTATGCCTTAACAGTCTATTTGGAAATTAAATAAAAAAAGGAAGTTGAATAGAAAAGAAAATTGAATAAAAATGGAATTTGAATAAAAATAAAAATGGAAGTTGCATAAAATTAACAATGGAAGTTCATTCAAGAAAGCACTATACCTTAACTATCTATTGGGAAATTAAATAAAAAAGGAAGTTGAATTGAAAAGGTAATTAAATAAAAATGGAAGTTGAAAAAAAATAAAAATGGAAGTTGCATCAAAATTGAAAATGGAAGTTGGTTCAAGAAACCACTATACCTTAACAATCTATTTGGAAATTAAATAAAAAGGAAGTTAAATAGAAAAGGAAATTAAATAAAGATGGAAGTTGAATAAAAATAAAAATGTTTGTTGCATCAAAATTGAAAATGGAAGTTTATTCAAGAAACCAGTATACCTTAACGATCTATTTGCAAATTAAATAAAGAAGGAAGTTGAATAGAAAAGGAAATTGAATAAAAATAGAAGTTGAATAAAAATAAAAATGGAAGTTGCATAAAATTAACAATGAAAGTTGATTCAAAAAACCACTATACCTTAACGATCTATTTGGAAATTAAATAAAAAAGGAAGTTGAATAGAAAAGGAAATTGTAGTTGAATAGAATAAAAATGGAAGTTGCATCAAAATTGAAAATGGAAGTTTATTCCGAAAAACCTATGCCTTAACAATCTATTTTGAAATTAAATAAAAAAAAAAAGGAACTTGAAAGGAAAAGGAAATTGAATAAAAATGGAAGTTGAATAAAAATAAAAATGAAGTTGCATAAAATTAACAATGGAAGTTAATTCAAGAAACCACTATACCTTAACGATCTATTTGGAAATTAAATAAAAAAAGGAAGTTGAATAGAAAAAAAAAATTGAATAAAAATGGAAGTTGAATAAAAATAAAAATGGAAATTGCTTAAAATTAACAATAGAAGTTCATTCAAGAAACCACTATACCTTAACGATCTATTGGGAAATTAAATAAAAAAGAAGTTGAATAGAAAAGGAAATTAAATAAAAATGAAAGTTTGAAAAAAAATAAAAAAGGAAGTTGCATCAAATTGAAAATGGAATTGATTCAAGAACGCTATACCATAACGATCTATTTTGGTATTAATAAATGGAAGTTAAATAGAAGGAAATTGAATAAAGATGGAAGTTGAATAAAAATAAAAAATTTAGTTCATCAAAATTGAAAATGGAAGTTTTTTTAAGAAACCACTATACCTTAACGATCTATTTGCAAATTAAATAAAAAAGGAAGTTGAATAGAAAAGGAAATTGAATAAAAATGGAAGTTGAATAAAAATAAAAATGGAAGTTACACAAAATTAACAATGGAAGTGTCACGACCCCATTCCGCCCCTAGTAGAATGGTACCGTGATGGCCAGTAATCCGAGATTATCAAAGGCCAACTTACAAGGATTCACACACAATCAGAGTATACATGTGGCGCTTACATGTGCGGAAGCAATAAATTTAAATCTAATTAGTCCATAAGAGCTGTGCATAGATTAAATGAAATGACATACATTTTAACATGATTTACAACTTGGATACAAATAAAATATAGTACATATTACATCTTGATAAAAAGGCTTCTCAAGCCGACATATACAAAAGAAGTGAATTATAACTAAGAAACATAATCTTCAAGAGGTTAGCAAAATGAATCCAAAACAACTTGCAAATAACATCTAGGCGTCGCCGTCTTCTTATTTGCTACCTAAATATATATAAAGGGGAGGGTGAGCTTGGATACTCAGTGAATGATATTAGTAATAAAGGTTTAAATGAATGATATCCGAGATCTTTTCCAAAACAGTACATATCATAACTTTACAAATCAAAGGGATGAACCAAATTCATCTATCAAATCTTTCAAAGCTTCTTGGATGTTAATAACTCTACATAATACCAAACGATGACATTCCGGACAAACAAACCCACGCGAAAAACCGTCAAGTGGCAAAACAGGGTGCAGTTGCATTATAGTCCCCTAGCACTAAGGATTTTCAAAATAAGGGTGCAGTTGCATTATAGTCCCCTGACATTAAGGACTTTCCCAGAATGTCATCAAAACAAGATAATACTTGATACAAAAACTAGGGATAATCATTCATGCTTGATCAAATACTTTTCCAAAACGAAACAAAGCTTTATCAAAACTTTATAACATAGCTTTATTAAAAATACCACTCACATAGCTCTTCGGGGTGTGGGGATTAAGGCAAGAATCCAAGACCTACAAATACATGGCAAAGTCTATTGAATGCATTTCAAGAAGACAAGAAAGAATGCTCAAAGATGGATGTGCAATGCATCCTTAAAACAAGCTCTACATGAATGAAAATGATCCCGACATTTCTTTCTAAAACCAAGTCAAGACAAAGCAAAACATGTGCTAGGAGTAAAAACACTGTTTTTCATCTAGGGAAAACATGCTGGGTACCAACCAGGTCTTGGAATGGATGCACAGAAATGATCTAGGCAAAAATGACCTAGCTGGGTGAACTCAGGAGGTCTTGGCCGAGGTCCTACACCTCTTGGCCGAGGTGTGGTTACCTAGGCTTCGGGGTGCAACTGCCTGCCGAGGTGTTACAAGGTGCCGGCAAAGGTGTACCATGGTCGTCCTAGGTGTGAAGTGGTTAGCCTAGGTGTGCATGCAAGATAGACTAAGGTGCGAGTGATCATGCAAGGTTGGCCAAGGTGAGATACGATGCTTGGCCTAGGTGTGAGATCTAGGCAAGAGTGATCTCGGTGACCAGACCTAGGGAAATGAGGTCTGGAAATCTTGGTTTCCCCCTTGAAGAACATGAAGGACAAGAACATGAAGAACATGAATGCTAAAATCATAACTTCTTTATTCAAAATCTGAGATTTCATGAGATGAGTTCGCAAACATGGACCTGGGTACCCGTACTTGAAGATCTTATGAAAAGAAACACAAAAACATGGATCTTGATACAAACTTTCGGATCAAAACGTGGTTTTCTTTCAAGAACACAAGAACATCATTTTCTCTTTCTAAAACAAGCTTTAAATCAATGCATGGCTCATGAATCATGCTAGATCATGCAATGTGATCGGATCAATATAAAGAACAACAAGAGTAGATAAAAAATCTAACCTCAAAACATGGATCAAACGGTTTAAACCCTAAGGATCAAGCTTGGAAATCTACTTCTCTCTCAAGACCTCCTCTTCTTCTTCCTAGAGCTTCTCTCTCTTCCAAGACAAGGATATGACAAAATGATGTGGGTTTCTCTCTCTGCTGGCTGACTTAACCCTCTGTTGGGACACGTGGCAACGACTGGTTGGCTCTACTCAAAAGGTGACTGACTGACAAGACAAGAGCATGAAAAGGGTGTACAACAAGCAAGGTGACATGGGCACTCCGGCAGGTAATGATCTCGGATTAGGACATAGGCTTCGGCAAGTAAGGTCTCAATGATCTCGGCTATGAAGGATAACACTTGGCCTAGCTGTGCCACACCTCGGCCTAGATGTGCCACACCTCGGTCTTGGTCATTTCAGTCCCGGAACAAGATCACTAGGTGCAAGGATTAAGGACGCCTAGATGATAGCATCTCGACCTAGATGATGCACATCTCGGCCTAGGTGATGCACATCTCGGCCTAGGTGATGCACACCTCAGCCTAGATGATGACATCTCGGCCAATATGCCAGGGTGAAGGTGGAGGTCAACCAAAGTGGTTCCAAGATGGTCCTAGGTGTTGGCGCTTAATGGTGTGACCTAGGCTTGAGGCAGCAAGGATAGATGACCTAGGCTTAACATGAGCTAGGCTTGGCATGACCTAGGCTTGGCATGACCTAGGCTTAACATGACCTAGGCTTGGCATGGCCTAGGCTTGGCATGGCCTAGGCTTAACATGACCTAGGCTTGACATGATCTAGGCTTGAGACAGCAAGGAAGGAACAAAGCATGCATATAACACTTAGGCAAAAACAAGATAGCATCAACACAAGACAAGAACTTTTATCTAGGCAAAACAAGTCTAAGTCCACAAATGCAAGCTTAACAAAACAAAATCATGCAAATGCACATGAACATGACTAAGACATGAATGTGGGTTATTACAGGAATTTCATTCAAGAAACCACTATACCCTAACAATCTATTTGGAAATTAAATAAAAAAGGAAGTTGAATAGAAAAGGAAATTGAATGAAAATGGAAGTTGAATAAAAATAAAAATGGAAGTTGCATCAAAATTGAAAATGGAAATTTATTAAAAAAAAACCACTATACCGTAAGGATCTATTTGGAAATTAAATAAAAAAAAGGATGTTGAATAGAAAAGGAAATTGAATAAAAATGGAAGTTGAATAAAAACAAAAATGGAAGTTCCATAAAATTAAAATGGAAGTTCATTCAAGAAACGACCATACCTTAACGATATATTCGGAAATTAAATAAAAATGGAAGTTGAATGGAAAAGGAAATTGAATAAAAATTGATGTTCAATAAAAATAAAAATTAAAGTTGCATAAAATTAGCAATAACAAATCATTGAAGAAACCACTATACCTTAACGATCTATTTGGAAATTAAATAAAAAATGAAGTTGAATAGAAAAGGAAATTGAATACAAATGGAAGTTCAATAAAAATAAAAATGGAAGTTCATTCAAGAAACTACTATACCTTAACGATCTATTTGGAAATTATATAAAAGAAGGAAGTTGAATAAAAATTGAAGTTGAATAAAAATAAAAATGGAACTTGCATAAAATTAACAATGGAAGTTAATTCAAGAAAAACCACTATACCTTAATGATCTGTTTGGAAATTAAATAAAAAAAGGAAGTTAAATAGAAAAGGAAATTGAATAAAAATGCAAGATGAATAAAAATAAAAATGGAAGTTGCATAAAATTAACAATGGAAGTTCATTCAAGAAACCACTATAACTTAACGATCTATTGGGAAATGAAATAAAAAAAAAGAAGTTGAATAGAAAAGGAAATTGAATAAAAATTGAAGTTGAATAAAAATAAAATGGAAGTTGCATCAAAATTGCAAATGGATGTTCATTAAAGAAAGCACTATACCTTAACGATCTATTTGGAAATTAAATAAAAAAGGAAGTTAAATAGAAAATGAAATTGAATAAAGACGGAAGTTGAATAAAAATAAAAATGGAAGTTGCATCAAAATTGAAAATGAAAGGTTATTCAAGAAACCACTATACCTTAACGATCTATTTGGAAATTAAATAAAAAAGGAAGTTGAATAGAAAAGAAAATTCAATAAAAAAGGAAGTTGAGTAATAATAAAAATGGAAGTTACATAAAATTAACAATGGAAGTTCATTTGAGAAACCACTATACCTTAACGATCTATTTGGAAATTAGATAAAAAAAGGAAGTTGAATAGAAAAGGAAATTGAATAAAAATGGAAGTCGTATAAAAATAAAAATGGAAGTTGCATAAAATTAACAACGGAAGTTCATTCAAGAAACGACTATACCTTAACGATCTATTTGGAAATTAAATAAAAATGGAAGTTGAATGGAAAAGGAAATTGAATAAAAATTGATGTTCAAGAACAATAAAAATGGAAGTCGCATTAAATTAGCAAGAAAAGTTCATCGAAGAAACCACTATACCTTAACGATCTATCTGGAAATTAAATAAAAAAGGAAGTTGAATATAAAAATAAAAATGGAAGTTCATTCAAGAAACCACTATACCTTAACGATCTATTTCGAAATTAAATAGAAAAAGGAAGTTGAATAGAACAGGAAATTGAATTAAAATGGAAGTTGAATAAAAATAAAAATGGAAGTCGCATAAAATTAACAATGGAAGTTCATTCAAGAAACAACTATACCTTAACGATCTATTTGGAAATAAAATAAAAAAGGAAGTTAAACAGAAAATGAAATTGAATAAAGATCACAGTTGAATAAAAAAAAAATGGAAGTTGCATCAAAATTGAAAATGGAAGTTTATTCAAGAAACCACTATACTTTAACGATCTATTTGGAAATTAAATAAAAAAGGAAGTTGAATAGAAAAAGAAATAGAATACAACTGCAAGTTGAATAAAAATGGAAGTTGAGTAGTAATAAAAATGGAAGCTACATAAAATTAACAATGGAAGTTCATTCAAGAAACCACTATATCCTGACGATCTATTTGGAAATTAAATAAAAAAAGGAAGTTGAATAGAAAACGAAATTTAATAAAAATGGAAGTTGAATAAAAACAAAAATGGAAGTGGCATAAAATTAAAAATGGAAGTTAATTCAAGAAACCACTATACCTTAACGATCTATTTGGAAATTAAATAAAAAAAGGAAGTTGGATAGAAAAGAAAATTGAATAAAAATGGAAGTTGAATAAAAATAAAAATGGAAGTTGCATCGAAATTGAAAATGGAAGTTCATTCAAGAAACCAGTATACCTTAACTATCAATTTGGAAATTAAATAAAAAAGGAAGTTGAATAAAAATAGAAGTTGAATAAAAATAAAAATGGAAGTTGCATAAAATTAAAATGGAAGTTCATTCAAGAAACGACTATACCTTAACGATCTATTTGCAAATTAAAGAAAAATATATGTTGAATGGAAAAGGAAATTGAATAAAAATTAATATTCAATAAAAATAAAAATTGAAGTTGCATAAAATTAACAATAAAAGTTCATTTAACAAACCACTATACCTTAACGATCTATCTGGAAATTAACTAAAATAGAAATTCGAATAGAAAAGAAAATTGAATACAAATGGAAGTTGAATACAAATAAAAATGGAAGTACATTCAAAAGACAACTATACCTTAACAATCTATTTGGAAATTAAATAAAAAAGGAAGTCGAATAGAAAAGGAAATTGCATAAAAATGGAAGTTGAATAAAAATTAAAATGGAAGTTGCATAAAATTAACAATGCAAGTTAATTTAAGAAACCATTATACCTTAACGATCTATTTGAAAATTAAATAAAAAAGGAAGTTGAATAGAAAAAGAAATTGAATACAAATGGAAGTTAAATAAAAATAAAAAGTGGAAGTTCCATCAAAATTGAAAATGGAAGTTTATTCGAGAAACCACTATACCTTAACGATCTATTCGGAAATGAAATAAAAAAAGAAGTTGAATTGAAAAGGAAATTAAATAAAAATGGAAGTTTAATAAAAATAAAAATGGAAGTTGCAGAAAATTAACAATGGAAGTTCATTTAAGAAACTACTATACCTTAACGATCTATTTCGAATTTAAATAAAAAAAAGATGTTGAATAGAAAAGGAAATTGAATTAAAATGGAAGTTGAATAAAAATAAAAATGGAAGTTGCGTAAAATTAACAATTGAAGTTCATTGAAGAAACCACTATACCTTAACGATCTATTTGGAAATTAAATAAAAAAAGAAGTTTAATAGAAAAGGAAATTGAATAAAAATGGAAGTTGAATAAAAATAAAAATGGAAGTTGCAACAAAATTGAAAATGAAAGTTTATTCAAGAAACCAGTATACCTTAACGATCTATTTGGAAATTAAATAAAAAAGGAAGTTGAATAGAAAAGGAAATTGAATAAAATTGGAAGTTGAATAAAAATAAAAATAGAAGTTGCATCAAAATCGAAAATAAAAGTTCATTCAAGAAACCACTATACCTTAACGATCTATTTGGAAATTAAATAAAAAAGAAAGTTGAATAGAAAATGAAATTGAATAAAAATCAAAGTTGAATAAAAATAAAAACGGAAGTTGCATAAAATTAAAATGGAAGTTCATTCAAGAAACGACTATACCATAACGATCTATTTTGGAAATTAAAGAAAAAAGGATGTTGAATAGAAAAGGAAATTGAATAAAAATTAATGTTCAATAAAAATAAAAATCGAAATTGCATAAAATTAACATTAAAAGTTCATTCAAGAAACCACTATACCTTAACGATCTATCTGGAAATTAAGTAAAAAATGAAGTTGAATAAAAATAAAAATGGAAGCTGCAGAAAATTAACAATGGAAGTTCATTGAAGAAACCATTATACCTTAACGTTCTATTTGGAAATTAAATAAAAAATGAAGTTGAATGGAAAAAGGAAATTGAATACAAATGGAAGTTGAATAAAAATAAAAAATGGAAGTTCCATCAAAATTGAAAATGGAAGTTTATTCAAGAAACCACTATACCTTAACGATCTATTGGAAAATTAAATAAAAGAGGAAGTTGAATGAAAAGGAAATTGAATAAAAATGGAAGTAAAATGGAAGTTGCATAAAATTAACAATGGAAATTCGTTCAAGAATCCACTGTACCTTAACGATCTATTTGGCAATTAAATAAAAAAGGAAGTTGAATAGAAAAGGAAATTGAATAAAAATGGAAGTTGAATAATAATAAAAATGGAAGTTACATCAAAATCGAAAATAGAAGTTCATTCACGAAACCACTATACCTTAACGATCTATTTTGAAATTAAATAAAAAAAGAACTTGAATAGAAAATGAAATTGAATGAAAATGGAAATTGAATAAAAATAAAAATGGAAGTTCATTCAAGAAACGACTATACCTTAACAAACTATTTGGAAATTCAAGAAAAATGGAAGTTGAATGGAAAAGGAAATTGAATAAAAATTAATGTTCAATAAAAATAAAAATAGATATTGCATAAAATTAACAATAAATGTTCATTCAAGAAACCACTATACCTTAACGATCTATCTGGAAATTAAGTAAAAAAGGAAGTTGAATAGACAAGGAAATTGAATACAAATGGAAGTTGAATACAAATAAAAATGGAAGTACATTCAAAAAACCACTATACTTTAACGATCTATTTGGAAATTAAATAGAAAAGGAAGTTGAATAGAAAAAGGAATTGAATAAAAATAAAGATGGAAGTTGCATAAAATTAACAATTGAAGTTCATTGAACAAACAATTAAACCTGAACGATCAATTTGGAAATTAAATAAAAAAGGAAGTAGAATAGAAAAGGAATTTGAAGACAAATGGAAGTGAACTTAAAATAAAAAATGGAAGTTCCATCAAAATTGAAAATGGAAGTTCATTCAAGAAACCACTATACCTTAACGATCTATTGGGAAATTAAATAAAAAAGGAAGTTGAATAGAAAAAGAAATTGAATAAAAATGGAAGTTGAATAAAAATAAAAATGGAAGTTGCATAAAATTACTAATGGAAGTTCATTCGAGAAACAACTATATCTTAACAATCTATTTGGAAATTAAATCAAAAAGGAAGGTGAATAGAAAATGAAAATGAATAAAAATGGAAGTTGAATAAAAATAAAAATGGAAGTTGCTTCAAAATTAAAATGGAAGTTTATTCAAGAAACCACTATACCATAACGATGTATTGAGAAATTAAATAAAAAAAGAAAGTTGAATAGACAAGGAAATTGAATAAAAATGAAAGTTGAATAAAAATAAAAATGGAAGTTCATTCAAAAAACCAATATACCTTAACGATCTATTTGGAAATTAAATAAAAATGGAAGTTAAATGGAAAAGGAAAATGAGTAAAAATTGATGTTCAATAAAAATAAAATTGGAAGTTCATTCAAGAAACCCCTATACCTTAACTATCTATTTCGAAATTAAATAAAAAAAGGAAGTTGAATAGAAAAGGAAATTGAATTAAAATTGAAGTTGAATAAAAATAAAAACGGAAGTTGCATAAAATTAACAATGGAAGTTCATTCAAGAAACCACTATACCTTAACGATCTATTTGGAAATTAAATAAAAAAGGAAGTTGAACAGAAAAGGAATTTGAATAAAAATGGAAGTTGAATAAAAATAAAAATCGAAGTTGCATAAAAATCCAAAATGGAAATTATTCAAGAAACCACTATACCTTAACGATCTATTTGGAAATTAAATAAAAAAGGAAGTTGAAGAGAAAAGGAAATTGAATAAAAATGGAAGTTGAATAAAAATAAAAATGAAAGTTGCATAAAATTAAAATAGAAGTTCATTCAAGAAACGACCATACCTTAACGATCAATTTGGAAATTAAATAAAAATGGAAGTTGAATCGAAAAAGGAAATTGAATAAAAATTGATTTTCAATAAAAATAAAAATGGAAGTTGCATAAAATTAGCAATAAAAGTTCATTGAACAAACCACAATATACCTTAACGATCTATTTTGGAAATTAAATAAAAATGGGTGTTGAACGGAAAAAGAAATTGAATAAAAATTAATGTTCAATAAAAATAAAAATCAACTTTTCACAAGTCCTGGAACGACTTTTCACAAGTCTCACTCCATACAAACTTGACTCCCTTCCGAGTCAATCTAGTCAAAGGCGAAGCTAACCTGGAGAAATCTTTCACAAACCGTCGGTAGTACCCAGCTAATCCCAGAAAACTGCGGATCTCAAACACACTCTTAGGCTGTGCCCAATCTTGCACTGCCTCAATCTTGGATGTATCAACAGACACTCCTTCCCCCGAAACCACATGGCCTAAGAACTTGACTTCCCCTAGCCAGAACTCACACTTCCCAAACTTAGCATAAAGCTTATGTGTTCTAAGCAACTCAAGCACCACTCTCAAGTGTTCCTCGTGCTCCTCCTCCGAAGGTGAATAAATCAGAATGTCGTCCACGAAGACGACTACAAAACGATCTAAAAATTCCCGGAATATCCGGTTCATCAAGTCCATAAAGACTGCCGGTGCATTGGTGAGCCCAAATGGCATCACTAGAAACTCATAATGGCCATACCTCGTACGGAATGCCGTCTTCGGAATATCCTCCTCCCTGACTCTCAACTGGTGGTAACCCGATCTCAAATCTATCTTAGAGAAACAACGGGAACCCTTCAACTGATCAAACAAATCATCTATACGGGGCATAGGGTACTTATTCTTAACCGTAGCCCGGTTCAACTTCCGGTAGTCGATACAGAGTCTCAAAGCACCACCTTTCTTCTTAGCAAAGAGGGCCGGTGCTCCCCACGGCGAAACACTAGGACGAATATAGCCCTTATCTAACAACTCCTGGAGCTGAATCTTCAACTCAACTAACTCGGCTGGGGCAAAACGATAAGGTGCCATAGAAATCGGCGCCGTCGGGCACTAGATCAATAGAGAACTCAATCTCTCGATGAGGTGGCAAACTAACAAGATCCTCGGGAAAGACATCCGGGTACTCACAAACCACCCTTGGCAACACAATCTGGGTCTCATCACACTCACTACTCAAAGGCTAGCAAGAAGACCACTAACTCACTCCGCCTTCGCGGATCATACCCCGGTGGCAATACATTACCAACCCGGTCCCCCAAGAAATGGAAACATTCCCCGCTCACGGTACAACAAGTGACCCTCTGGCGGTAGCAATCAATAACTGCCCGGTATGACGATAACCAGTCCATACCCAAAATAACATCAAAGCCCTTCATGGGCATAACTACAAAAGGAAACGGAAGCCTATGATCGGCGACCTCTATATCACAACCCCTAACACCTTGTTTCAAGATCAATTCACCCCCAAGAGGTGACACTACACAAATAGGAGATGCTAACTGTGCTAACTCCAACTCCAAAACAGATGCAAATGCAGCAGACACAAAGGAATGAGATGCACCCGTATCAATCAAAACACTAGCAACTGAGTTGCAAAACAAGAAGGTACCTCTCACTACAGATGGAGCCGGTACAAGATCCTGCGCGGTAACAGCATACACGCGCCCAGATGGTCTCTGATCAACCTGCTCACCCCTAGGAGCATAAGACTGCTGCACAGACTGGGACGATGAAGCCCCCTGATTGGCCCTCGAGGCCTGAACCGACTGAGCTGGCTGATGACTCTGAGTCTGTCTCAAACCAGATGCACCAGATGTGCCACTCAACTGCGGACAATACCTCTTCAGGTGCCCTGCCTGACCACACTGAAAACACGAGAGCGGCTGGCCTCTACCCTGACTCTGGCTCTGAGATCGAGCCGAAGATGACGCTGTTCTCTGACCTCCTCCCTTCTGCGGGCAAGCTGGAGACTTGTGGCCCAGCTGACCACACTTGAAACAGGTAATGTCTCCCTGGCTGCCTTTCCCAGAACTAGCACTCGGCACAGGAAAAGTCGATCTAGAAAAGCTACCCTGAGACTGCTGAGGGTTAAAACCCTTCTGTCTCCTACCATCACTCTGTCCATCCTGGCTCCTCTTGGAGCCTTTCTGCCCTTCCTCCTCCTCCTGCATCATGATCTCCGTATGGGCTGCAGCATCAACCAGACGCCCATAATCTCGAATCATAGACCCTACAACTCTCAACTTGAGGCCGCGCCTCAACTTCTTCTCAAACTCAATACAACGGCGTTCCTCAGACGCCACCAACTCGGGTGCAAACCTGGACAAGCTAGTAAATGCGGCCTCAAACTCGGCCACTGAAGAACTGTTCTGCTTGAGCTGGCAGAACTGATCTCTCAACCTCTCCTTAACAGCTGGAGACAGGAACTTCTCCTGGAAAGCGTCAACAAAAGCCTTCCAAGTCCCTCCTATACGACTCTTAGTGAACTTCCACCACTGACCCGCATCCCCCTTAAGCTGGAAAGATGCCAAGGTCACCTTCAGTACCTCGTCTTCGATGCCTAGCATCTCAAACGTCTTCGTTGTCTGTTCGAGCCATTCATCTGCCTTAAGTGGCTCTTTAGGATCACCTAAAAATTCGTCCGGGTTAGACCGGAAGAACTCCCTCTTCAGAAAAGAAGGCCCTGCATCCGCAACATGAACTTGAGCCTGATTCTCAGCTCTGAGAATGCCTACTGACTCCCTGAATGCCCCTGCTATCTCTCGGGCCAAAGCGCCCATAGCCTGCTGGCCTACCGGCTCGGCCACATTGGCCTGGCCAACTCCCTCCTGTACTGCCGGAATCTCATCCGGTATAGGCATCTCCTGCCCACCACGCCTACCACGTCCTCGTCCTCGTCCTCGTCCTGACATCCTAATAAAGGTAACAAAGACGTTAGCACATTAATAAGTGTGCCAAAACTATAACACTTGCGTCCTAATGCATTGGACAACAATAATTCACTCCACGTAAGCACATAATCACATAAGCACCTACGAATTTCATTCCTGGATAATGATAGTCCCGAGGCGTCACTAAAGTTCCGGTTGGAAACAACATTGATCAAGTGCCTTTCCAACAAGACTTTCAGAAACTCAAGGGTCCAATCAACATCCTAGAAACTACATTCCATACCCACATAGTCACATAAACATGTTATCATATAAGCATATAACAGTACATCTAAGTCTCTATCAAGCGAGACGAACCCATTGTGATACTAATCACTTCCCACGTACCCAAAGTATTCGAACCCGGTACGCTCTGATACCAAGTTGTAACGCCCTCAAAATAAACCCATAATATACATATAACATTAACATGCATTGATAAAAGAAAACCAATTATTATATCATCCATCAGAGTACTTTTATTGAAAGACATCCCATGTAACATCAAAGTAAATGCCCTACAGGCTTACATCTTTCCAAGCTAACACTTGGACACAAAAATATGAGTTCTAACTCAACTACAGATTAAGCCCTTGGCCTGAATGTTTACATGTAATATCAAATAAAGCAAATAACTAAAGACAAGTCTTCAAAATCCAAATCCTTCCAAGCTAAGTCCTTGGAGGTAGCATATCACCTGGACCTGAAAATGATGTTCCCGTATAGGGTGAGCCACAGCCCAGTAGAAATATACTAAACCAAATATAAGCATTGAATAAAGCAATAGCATTCAATATGGTTAACACAAATATCCATTTCATCAACATACAGTTTTATGACACGTTTCACTTTCCATTATTGATTCAACTTTCCATTTATACCAATGTGGCTCAGAACCTGGCCAAACTATAACAGTGAACTATAGATCACATTAACATTCCTTCCAATATCAACAAAACAAATGAGACTAAGGCTCATACCAAAACACTTCCATACTTCCCGATTGATACACATTTTAGTGCTGTATCAACAACATGTAAAAACACTTCCATAAATCAATAAGCACACATATTAGTGGTGCTAATGGAGTCCATCCCCTATCTCCTCCCAAACAAAATCCGGTTTAGAGGTCCATCCCCTATCTTCCCCTAAACCGTGGAGTACATCCCCTATCTCCTCCCAAACAAAATGCATATACAATGTAGTAAACACTTGTCATATACAATACTCAATCAATACACGTATTTTCTGTATTAATTCAACAGTCAAAATCAATGACTCAACCAATGTGATTAGTTTCAGTTTTCCCTAATCCACATGCAATGTCTACAACAATCGCGACTATCCTCCACCGATAGCCCAAAACAATTATTTCTAAACAGGAAATAAATGTATCAACAATGTAAATTTAACATTTTTCAAAGGTGAGTAATTAAACTATTCAACTACACCATAAATCTCATAATTTCCCCAATTTCATGAATTCAACTAAATTCCCCAATTTTCCTTAAATTAATTATACAAATTAATTTATTACAATAACTAGGGTTTTTCCCAAAATTACCAAACAACCCCAACATATCAAAATACCAAAACTTAGAACAACACCTATAATATGGAGTAGGAAATCCCTACCTCGAAGTAAATAACCCGAATGGAGAAGATGAAGATGATGACCCAAAATCCAAAGTGCTCCAAACCGCTAAATTCTCAGATTAAAACGAAGCCCTCAATCCCCTCTATCTTTTTAATAAAGAACCTAGGGTAGAAACACCCTAAAAAGAGATGAAATCTAAGAGAGAAGGTGAGTGGAGGGAGAGAAAACACGGACCTAGGGTTCTGGAATCAAAAAGAGGATGAAAAAGTGTTTTAAAAACCGCTGCTGCCTATTTAAATAAAACAGGCTCGCTCGAGCGAAGACTTGGTCGCTCGAGCGACCAGACACAAGAAAGCCTCGCTCGAGCGAAGAAAGTCTCGCTCGAGCCAAGAACTCGAAGCTTCAGGTCTGCAACCCAGAAGCACGCTCGAGCGACAGAATGCTCGCTCGAGCGAAGAACTCGAAAACATACACCTCGCTCGCTCGAGCGAAGAAACACAGCTCTCAGGTCTATACTGGACGCAATCGCTCGCTCGAGCGAAGATACCCTGGCTCGAGCCACCAGACACGAAATTCTACTCTCGCTCGAGGGACTAAACCCTGGCTCGAGCGAAGGACCAAAACAAAAGCTCGCTCGAGCGACCAACTCCTCGCTCGAGCGAAGGTTCAAAAATCTGGACAGTAACACTTGGTTCCTAAACCCAACCAACCTGCAACAAACCTGCCCAATACATCCTATAACTCAAAATAAGAAATTAAAGGACGACAACAGCAATTAAATAATGACAGGATCCACGGAACCTAAGTCCGGATACAACAACCAAATGGGAAAAGACCGGGGTCGCTATATGCATTAAATTAACAATGGAAGTTCATTCGAGAAACCACTATAACTTAACGATCTATTTGGAAATTAAATCAAAAAGGAAGTTGAATAGAAAATGAAAGTGAATAAAAATGGAAGTTGAATAAAAATAAAAATGGAAGTTGCTTCAAAATTGAAAATGGAAGTTTATTTAAGAAACCACTATACCTTAACGATCTATTGGGAAATTAAATAAAAAAAGGAAGTTGAATAGAAAAGGAAATTGAATAAAAATGGAAGTTGAATAAAAATAAAAATGGAAGTTCATTCAAGAAACCACTATACCTTAACGATCTATTTGGAAATTAAATAAAAATGGAAATTAAATGGAAAAGGAAAATGAGTAAAAATTGATGTTCAATAAAAATAAAATTGGAAGTTTATTCAAGAAACCCCTATACCTTAACTATCTATTTCGAAATTAAATAAAAAAGGAAGTTGAATAGAAAAGGAAATTGATTAAAATTGAAGTTGAATAAAAATAAAATGGAAGTTGCATAAAATTAACAATGGAAGTTCATTCAAGAAACCACTATACCTTAACGATCTATTTGGAAATTAAATAAAAAAGGAAGTTGAACAGAAAAGGAATTTGAATAAAATGAAGTTGAATAAAATAAAAATCGAAGTTGCATAAAATCCAAAATGAATTATTCAAGAAACCACTATACCTTAACGATCTATTTGGAAATTAAATAAAAAAGGAAGTTGAAGAGAAAAGGAAATTGAATAAAAATCACTACAAGAAATTACACTTTTGGCGACTACTTTTGGCGACAACGTCAATTTTTCGTTGCAAAAAGTATATTTTTAGCGACACAGTGATCAATTTCGTTGGGAAAAGTAGACCTTTACCAACGCAATTTAATATCGTCGCTAAAAAAGCATAACATTGACTAGGCGCCAAAAATATTGGTTGGCTCCAAAATTTCATAAATTTTAGCTACGAGCCTTATTGTTTAGCAACGCAATAAGCGTCCCTATTAATGTGCTTACTTTTGGCGACGACAATTTGGCATGGGCAAAGAATTAAACATTTAGCGACGATAATACTATTCGTCGGTAAAGGTTTTGGTAGTGAAATGAGGTGATTTAGTTATTTGTATTTTTTAATAACTTTTAAAAAAGTTTTAAATATTTTAGTTATTGAATTGTAAAATTAAAGTGATCATCAAATTAGATTACAAAATGAACCCATCAAGTCCAAATACACTCTTAAGTTAAGATGGCTAATTTGAGATAATTTAAACTTTTCCAAAGAATGTTAGATTATTAATTTCAATATGTTTGATTTTATTTTCAGAAACTTGTTTCAGATTTTTTTTCCTGAAAAACAAAAAAAAAAAAAATTGGTGAAAAAAAAAATACTTATTATTTTTGTATAATTTTATCTTTTAGAAGATCATGAATAATTTTAAAAATTTTAAAAATATATTTTTGAATTTTATAGTTCTCAAATTAGTTTTAATTTAAAAAAAAAAACTAAAAATTGTTTTTATTTTTAATTTTTTTGGTGATCTGCCTCTAAAGGCGGTGAAAAGTTACCTCTTAAAATTTATTCTTTTCTTCTAGGATAGGTAAACTCCTCGTCACTCTCAAAATTTCCTCTTTTATTTTTTACAATGCATAATTTATGATAAAATAAAATAATAAATAAATAAAAACAACCACACGAAAAAAAAAAAAAAAAGCGCCAATGACCAAAAATATATTTAAATATATTTAGGCCTCGTTTGCAAAACATGATATTTTAATAATTTTTTGATTTTTTAGTTAAAATATGAGATACAAAAATTAGTAGATTTGGGATGACTTTTGACATTTTACGAAAAGATATGAAAAAAAAAATCTTTAACCTTTTAATATATACTTTTAATTTTTAAAATAATTTTTTGACTTCTAAACTAAAACAGCCCAATGCCAAACGACACCTTATATTGTTTTTTAATCAAAATATATGCCAACTGTGGCTTCTTAATTGGGTTCTAAAAGGAAGTTAGAAAGCTATGAATTGGATAACCTAGAAGAGAGGGAGAAGAGAGAGGGTTCGAAGGGGAAAGTGGTTCAGCGGCGCCAGATTTCGAAGGGGAACGATCGACGGTTCGGCGGCAACAACGCTTGACGGTTCGAGACTGGTTCGACGGCTCGACGGTTCGGCGGCTACATTTCTTTGCTTCTACGTGGTGTAGTGATTTCTATCCCCTTCTCCTTGCAATCTGTTCTACTCTGCTTTACTGAAGTGAGTACGGAATTCCAGAATTTGCTCCCTAACCCCTTGTAAACATATTGTCCCGTTCATTGCCCTCTCTCTCTGCTACTACATTTCTCATTAACAAACAAACAAATATATGGGTTCTTTAATACTGTTTGATTGGGTATTTCTCATTAACCCCTAGTAAACATATTGTTTCTTTCTATTTTTTTGCGTAATGGGTTGTTCTTCTTTTGGTATATGGGTTCTTTAATACTGTTTGATTGGGTATTTATGGACAAATCATTGGCGCTGTTTGTTTGCCAAGAAAATTTATAAAAAGAAAAAAATAAATTCTATGATTGGAACCCCCGTTGGATCCAGGATTACAAGAAAATCTTCCCAAATCAGAAGTTCCAACAATATATACCTATATATATATATTATTTGCATATTTTCTTCCCATTGTTTTATATTTACCTCTGTTTTCCTAGCAACCAATAGTGCTATCATCAAAATTATTCAATTTATTTCTCTTGTGATATTGTCTTAATATGCAGGGCATCTTCCCTTGGGAGAAAATGGCAAATGCATACTCCAGTCTCATTTTATGTTTGATTTGTGATGTGACTCTTCTTATCACAATATACATATCCCATTCAATAGAATTGATGCATTCTTTTTGCTGCCTTTATTTTTTTATTGATTATTGAAACAAAAAGTGCCATAGATTATTTGCATTCCTTTGAATTTTGCAAAGATAAGATTAACATGATGTGTGCCTAAGAAAATAGTCATCATTGCCTTGGTGTAGGAGCTGTTGGTCTTCAGGCAGCAGTCAGGGAGCTTGAAGTCTGCACGGGCATTATCCTTTTAAATCTATCTCTTCGTATGCTTCATATTAAGAAGCAACCATGGTATGAAGACCTCTAATCAGATCATTTCAGAGTTTGTTGAGGTAATTGGATATAAAATTGTTTTTCTTACACATTCTAGAGTATTAAACTTAGCAATTAGGGTTTAAAATAATTGCACTTCTTGTCCGGAATACTGCACTTGGCAAATTTTTTTATAAATCTGTTGCCACACCAAAGTCAATGAGGAGTATTCTTTGTCAGGTATTCCTATATGACACCATGGATATATAATATATAGTCACACCATTGTTTGGTAATAATGCTTATAATGTCTAGGGCTACGGATGGAAGAAGCATAGAGAATGTTATGATTGAATATGGAAATTATGACTGACATGGATCCATATGAGTAGCTATCAACATTATTGTGTAAAAATTCCCCAAAATTCTGAAGCTTAAGAATATGGTTATGCTATGTTGTACTATATTGCATAATTTGTGCACAACTATCACTAGCATTATGCTTGATGTGATAGATCCATTCCTCTGAAGGTGCACAAATGGTGATCTAATTTAGTGAGAGTTTAATTCACTAATTGGGGCCATAGGTGGACATACTTTGAGACAAGGTACAAGATATGCACACAATGGCTGGCATCTGCGTGAGGCACTGGCCTGCCATTGCATCGTATGGTTTTACTAAGCAAGCTACTAGCTCTGTAAGTGGACTTGTTCCACTGGCATAGATAGATTATGCTTTTGAGAGATGTTAAATTCAAGTGTTATTTAACGTGTATCCTAGCTCAAAATAGAGGGATGAATATGAAAGTAACCCTCTCATGCTCTTAGTATCTTTGATGGTACTTTGATCTCCACTTGATTTGCAAACATGCTGGTTGGTTGTGCTATCTATCTGTCACCACAATGACCTGTCTCAGCAAGCTCTACCTAACCTTGTTAAACTTCTTCACTTTGTTCTTGCCATCAAACAATTTATGTATCTTTCACTTACGTTGGAATGTAGGAGGATTAGTACTTAGTACGTAATAGTGGATTTGGTGAAGTATTTTATTTTTTGGTGATAGTTGAGAATCAAAAATTTGGGAAGTAGAAGGTTGTTTAGAATGATAGTGGGGTGTAATAGAATAGAGAGAAATTGAAGACTTTGGATGAAAGAAGGAATATTCTTTCATTAATAGTTGGTACACTTCTCTCCAATTACAAAGCTAGCACCTTATTATAATCTATGAAGCATGGGTACTTCAACAAAATGTCGCACTAGTACTGGATACTTACCTAGTGCTGGTACTTTGTATGGTACTTCTGCATACGTATCTAGGTGCACGGAATATGTACCAATCTTTTTCTTCTTAATTTTTATTGTACCTTAGAAGTATTTGATATATACCTAAGTTGTACCTCAACTAGAATAATGTTGGGGAAATTATCCACAGGTCCCATGTGAAACATGTGGTGACCATTTAAACCTATAACTTTTTGAATACACCCAAAAGTCCTTTCCTCTCTCTCTCTCTGTTTTTTGCTTCCCTTCCTCTCTCGCTTTTTTTCTGCATTTTTCTCTCATCGTGTTTGTCATAGAAGACGACGACCGGTGACATGTCTTTCTCCATTGATCGGGGTTCACTGATAACCACCAACCATCGAAATCAACTCCGACGAAGAAGATGATATATTTTTCGACGAAGAAGATGAGTAGATCTACTTAGATCTGATGTAGATCTACATCAGATCTGAGTAGATCTACACAGATTTGGCTAGATCTAAACAAAAAATAGTTGCCGGAGTAAAATCCTCTCTCTACATCCGCCTTTCCCCTTCAATCTCTTTTTTTTTTTTTTTTCTCTGCTATACACTTCTGTTTTTCTGTTCTAATGGAGAAAATTTTCGAATTCTGAACAAGTAGTTTTCAAGTTTTAGTTACAGGCGGTGAAAACTGTAAAATTTTGCAGTTTCAAATTTTTTTTGGTGCTGGAATGAATCATGGTTTAAAACTGTAAAATTTTGCAGTTTCATAACATGTTTTTCAGTTTGATTAATAAAGATAAATGCTTAATAGATTTTTGTTTTGAAACTGTAACATTTTACAGTTTCAAAACTTACTTTTCAGTTTGATCACTATTTAGATATTATTTGCTTGAACCTTACAAAAATTGAAAAATAACATATGTTTTCCCCATTGTTGCTGTTTTTTGTCGTTTCATTTTTTTTCCTTTTAATTTATCAATATTTAGCACATTTTGCTATGTTTTTTTTGCTATAATTTATCCATTTATTCTTTTTTTTTTTTCCGGCAATATTCTAGACATTCCGATGAGTCACCAGTGATGTTCTTAACGTCCAGTGAACGTTCTGAACATTCCGGCAACTTCCATTAACGTTCTTAACACTTCGGCGAACTTCCGGCGAAACTCCGGCGACTTCTCGGTGATACTCCGGCGACTTCCCGACGATGTTGAACATTTCAACGAGTCTCCGGCGACCGTTTGACGGAAGTCCGACGGAAGTAAGATGTGAACAGTGTTTGTAAATTTAAAAAAAAAAAAAAAAGAATTTTTTGGTAACAATTAAAAATGTGTTGGACTAATTGGTACAAGTATTTTGTTTTGGGATTAGCTGGGTTTTGAACTTGGTACATAGGACTTATCAGTAAGTTCCCCAATAATGTTTTGTTCAATGTAGCGGTGAAGTTAGTTTCATTGGACATTTTCTTTGGGCTTAGCATGATTTTGAAATTAAGTTTTGGTTTATAAGTAATTTAATATAATGACATTTCATTTTAGTTTATACATTTTTTTTTTAACATTAATTGTGAATTGTAGGTTGGACCTTAAAAATTTAGGTCACCTTTGTTCTGTTATTTTGTGCTTCGTGATGCTACAATTTCATAGCCTATCACTGTAAAGGAACTTTGTTGTAACATAAAAAATTGTCGCGTAATGGATTGCTTGATTTACATTTCATGGCATTGTTTTTCAAATATCATAGCATTGGTTCACATTTCATTTCATTTAATTATATGCCATATCTATAGTTGCAAAGATGTCTAAAAAAATGTTCTTCTTGTTGCTTTATGATTGGTTTTACCTATATGTTCTTGGTAATACTTATCTGCTGCTTCATGATGGCTAGGGTTACTTGATGCTCTTTGGTCATTTTGATGTTCAATGGTTTGGCTTTGAAGTTTGGTGGTGACTGGAACTTTTTTCATCATATCGTGTCAGTGAAGTGGATTATCCTATAGTTTTCAATACTTTTTGTATACATTCCTCTTTGATGTTGTTACTACTATGCCCATTAGTTTATTACCTACTCCTATGGGTTGTGTAGGAGATTATACAATAATTTTTGGTTGGGTAGTTATGGTAAGTAATGGTGATATGGCTGTAATACTTTTTGTTACTGTAAAACTGTTGTTGCCAAAGAAGTTGGATTTACAACTAGTATTCTATCCAGGTGCTGGTGCTATAACAAGAGCATTTTCTAGAAAATTATTGTCATGTGTAGTATATATATGCTAGCGATTTTTGCATTTTTAGCGACACAATCAATTGTCAGTAAAATAAGTCTTGTAAAAAATATAAATGATTTTCAATTATTTTTTCCGATGCAAATTTGTTATTGTCAAAAAGTAAAGCTTTCTCAACAAACAACTTGTCGGTGAATGTGTTGCTAAAAGTTTACTTTTGCCAACTCATATGGTGTTGCCAAAAGTATATTTTTGCCAAAAGTAAAGCTTTAGCGACAAACAAATCGTCGGCAAATGGCAACATTTACCGACGTAAATGTGTCGCCAAAAGTTTACTTTTGCCGCCGCATATTGTCTTGCTAAAAGCATATTTTTTGCCCATGCAAATTTGTGTCGCGAAAAGTGCCATTCAATCATCATATTTGAATGACTTTTACCAACGCAAGGTAAATTGCCGACGATGGATGAAGGCTTTTATCGACGACTATGTTCGTCGCTAAAGGCATTACTTTTACCAACGCAATGATAATTTCATCGGCAAAAACTTTTGCCAACTCACTTTTGCCTACGGGTCGCCAACGTAGCATTGTGCGTCGGCAAAACTCTTTGCCAACGAATTTTCCCTTTTAGCAACATATTTTGTTGCGTTGCGAAAAATGCAATTTCTTGTAGTGAATGGAAGTTGAATAAAAATAAAAATGGAAGTTGCATAAAATTAAAATAGAAGTTCATTCAAGAAACGACCATACCTTAACGATCAATTTGGAAATTAAATAAAAATGGAAGTTGAATGGAAAAGGAAATTGAATAAAAATTGATTTTCAATAAAAATAAAAATGGAAGTTGCATAAAATTAGCAATAAAAGTTCATTGAACAAACCACAATATACCTTAACGATCTATTTTGGAAATTAAAGAAAAATGGGTGTTGAACGGAAAAAGAAATTGAATAAAAATTAATGTTCAATAAAAATAAAAATCGAAGTTGCATAAAATTAACAATAAAAGTTCATTCAAGAAACCACTATACCATAACGATCTATCTGGAAATTAAGTAAAAAAGGAAGTTGAATAGAAAATGAAATTAAATAAAAATGGAAGTTGAATACAAATAAAATTGGAAGTACATTCAAGAAACCACTATACCTTAACGATCCGTTTGGAAATTAAATAAAAAAAGGAAGTAGAATAGAAAAGGAAATTGAATACAAATGCAAGTTGAATAAAATTAAAAATAGAAGTTGCGTAAAATTAGCAATAAAAGTTCATCGAAGAAACCACTATATCTTAATAATCTATCTGGAAATTAAATAAAAGAGGAAGTTGAATAGAAAAGGAAATTGAATACAAATGGAAGTTGAATAAAAATAGAAATGGAAGTTCATTGAAGAAACCACTATACCTTAATGATCTATTTGGAAATTAAATAATAAAGGAAGTTGAATAGAAAAGGAAATTGAATAAAAATAGAAATGGAAGTTGCATCAAAATTGAAAATGAAAGTTCATTCAAGAAACAACTATACCTTAACGATCGATCTGGAAATTAAATAAAAAAGGAAGTTGAACTACAGCGACCCCGGTCTTTTCCCATTCGGTTGTTGTATCCGGACTTATATTCCATAGATTCCGTTGTTATATTATTGCTGTTGCTGTCCTTTAAATTCCTTATTCTTGAGTTATTGGATGTATTTGGCAGGTTTGTTACAGATGGGTTAGGTTTAGAAACCAAATGTTGCTGTCCAGATTTTTGGACTTCGCTCGAGCGAGGAGTTTGTCGTTCGAGCGAGCTCTTGATTTTGGTCCTTCGCTCGAGCCAGGGTTTCTTCGCTCGAGCGACCGATGGCGTCTAGTATAGACCTGAGAGCTGTATTTGTTGGCTCGAGCGAGCTTTCCTTCACTCGAGCGAGTTTCGAGTTCTTCGCTCGAGCGAGCATTCTGTCGCTCGAGCGTGCTTCTGGGTTGCAGACCTGAAGCATTGCATTCTTGGCTCGAGCTAGACTTTCTTCGCTCGAGCGAGTCATTTTTGTGTCTGGTAGCTCGAGCGACCAATCCTTCGCTCGAGCGAGCCTGTCGGGTATAAATACGCAGCAGCGGTTTTTAAAACGTTTTTTCACATTCTTTTTATCCTAAAACCCTAGTTTCGACTTTCTCTCCCTCCACTCACCTTCTCTCTTAGGTTTCATCTATTTTTAGGGTGTTTCTACCCTAAGCTTTTTATCAAAAAGATAGAGTGAGTCGATGGCTTCCTTTTAATCTGAACAATCTTGGGTTTGGAGCACTTTGGATTTTCGTCATCTTCTCCATTCAAGTTCTTCGCTTCGAGGTAGGGATTTCCTACTCCATATTATAAGTTTTGTTCTAAGCTTTGGTAGTTTGATATGTTGGGGGGCTATTTGGTAATTTTGGGAAAAACCCTAGTTGTTTAATAAATTAATTTGTATAATTAATTTAGGGAAAAATGTGGAATTGAGTTTAATTCATGAAAGTGGGAAATTTAGTGATTTAATGGTGTAGTTGGTTAGTTCAATTACTCACCTATGAAAATGTTAAATTTACATTTGCTGATACATTTATTTCCTGTTTAGAAATAACTGTTTTGGGCTATCGGTGGAGGATAGTCGTGATTGTTGTAGCCCTTGCATGTGGATTAGGGAAAACTGAAACTAATCACATTGGTTAAGTCATTGATTTTGACTGTTGAATTAATACAGAAATTACGTGTATTGATTGTGTGTTGCATATGCATTTGTTTGGGAGGAGATAGGGGATGTACTCCACGGTTTAGGGGAAGATAGGGGATGGACCTCTAAACCGGATTTTGTTTGGGAGGAGATAGGGGATGGACTCCATTAGCATCACTATATGTGTGCTTATTGATTTGAAGTGTTTTTACATGTTGTTGATACAGCACTAAAATGTGTATCAATTTGGAAGTGTGGAAGTGTTTTGGCATGAGCCTTAGTCTCATTTGTTTTGTTGATATTGGAAGTAACATTAATGTGATATTTAATTCACTGTTATAGTTTGGCCAGGTTCTGAGCCACATTTGATTTAAATGGAAAGTGAAACATGTCATGAAACTGTATGTTGATGAGAGGGATATTTGTGTTAACCATCTATTAAATGTTATTGCTTTATTCAATGCTTATATTTGGTTTAGTATATTTCTACTGGGTTGTGGCTCACCCTATACGGGAACATCATTTTCAGGTTCAGGTGATATGCTACCTCCAAGGACTTAGCTTGGAAGGAGTAGGAGTTGAAACTCTGTTTAGTTTAGTTGTTATTTATTTTATTTGTATTACATGTAAACACTCAAGCCAAGCTTAATTTGTAGTTGAGTTAGTACTCACATTTTGTGTCCAAGTGTTGGCTTGGAAAGATGTAAGCCCATAGGGCATTTACGTTTCATGTTACATGTAATGTCTTTCTTTTAAGAATACTCTGATGAATGGAATAATATTTTATTTCTTTTAACAATGCATGTTAATATTGTATATATTATGGGTTTATTTTGAGGGCGTGACAACTTGGTATCAGAGCCAGGTTCGAATACCTTGGGTACGTGGGAAGTGATTAGTATCACACTGGGTTCGTCTCGTTTGATAGAGACTTAGTGTACTGTTATATGCTTATATGATAACATGTTTATGTGACTATGTGGGTATGGAATGTAGTTTCTAGGATGTTGATTGGACCCTTGAGTCTCTGGAAGTCTTGTTGGAAAGGCACTTGATCAATGTTGTTTCCAACCGGAACTTTAGTGACGCCTTGGGACTATCATTATCCAGGAATGAAATTCGTAGGTGCTTATGTGATTATGTGCTTACGTGGAGTGAATTATTGTTATCCAATGCATTAGGACGCAAGTATTATAGTTTTGGCACACTTATTACTGTGCTAACGTCTTTGTTACCTTTATTAGGATGTCAGGACGAGGACGAGGACGTGGTAGGCGTGGTAGGCGTGGTGGGCAGGAGATGCCTATACCGGATGAGATTCCGGCAGTACAGGAGGGAGTTGGCCAGGCCAATGTGGCCGAGCCGGTAGGCCAGCAGGCTATGGGCGCTTTGGCCCGAGAGATAGCAGGGGCATTCAGGGAGTCAGTAGGCATTCTCAGAGCTGAGAATCAGGCTCAGGTTCATGTTGGGGATGCAGGGCCTTCTTTTCTGAAGAGGGAGTTCTTCCGGTCTAACCCGGACGAATTTTTGGGTGATCCTAAAGAGCCACTTAAGGCAGATGAATGGCTCGAACAGACAACGAAGACGTTTGAGATGCTAGGCATTGAAGACGAGGTACTGAAGGTGACCTTGGCATCTTTCCAGCTTAAGGGGATGCGGGTCAGTGGTGGAAGCTCACTAAGAGTCGTATAGGAGGGACTTGGAGGGCTTTTGTTGACACTTTCTAGGAGAAGTTCCTGTCTCCAGCGGTTAAGGAGAGGTTGAGAGATCAGTTCTGCCAGCTCAAGCAAAACAGTTCTTCAGTGGCCGAGTTTGAGGCCGCATTCACTAGTTTGTCCAGGTTTGCACCTGAGTTGGTGGCGTCTGAGGAACGCCGTTGTATTGAGTTCGAGAAGAAGTTGAGGCGTGGCCTCAAGTTGAGAGTTGTAGGGTCTATGATTCGAGATTAGGGGCGTCTGGTCGATGCTGCAGCCCATACGGAGATCATGATGCAGGAAGAGGAGGAAGGGCAGAAAGGCTCCAAGAGGAGTCAGGATAGACAGAGTGATGGTAGGAGACAGAAGGGTTTTAACCCTCAGCAGTCTCAGGGTAGCTTTTCTAGATCGACTTTTCCTGTGCCGAGTGCTAGTTCTGGGAAAGGCAGCCAGGGAGACATTACCTATTTCAAATGTGGTCAGCTGGGCCACAAGTCTCCAGCTTGCCCGCAGAAGGGAGGAGGACAGAGAGCAGTGTCATCTTCGGCTCGATCTCAGAGCCAGAGTCAGGGTAGAGGCCAGTCGCTCTCGTGTTATCAGTGTGGTCAGGCAGGGCACATGAAGAGGTATTGCCCGCATTTGAGTGGCACATCTGGTGCATCTGGTTTGAGGCAGACTCAGAGTCATCAGCCAGCTCAGTCGGTCCAGGCCTCGAGGGCCAATCAGGGGGCTTCATCGTCCCAGTCTGTGCAGCAGTCTTATGCTCCAAGGGGTGAGCAGGTTGATCAGAGGCCATCTGGGCGCGTGTATGCTGTTACCGCACAGGATCTTGTACCGGCTCCATCGATGGTGAGAGGTACCTTCTTGTTTTGCAATTCGGTTGCTAGTGTTTTGATTGATACGGGTGCATCTCATTCCTTTGTGTCTGCTGCATTTGCATCGGTTTTGGAGTTGGAGTTAGCACAGTTAGCATCTCCTATTTGTGTAGTGTCACCTCTTAGGGGTGAATTAATCTTGAAACAAGGTGTTAGGGGTTGCGATATAGAGGTCGCCGATCATAGGCTTCCGTTTCCTTTTGTAGTTATGCCCATGAAGGGCTTTGATGTTATTTTGGGTATGGACTGGTTATCGTCATACCGGGCAGTTATCGATTGCTACCGCCAGAGGGTCACTTGTTGTACCGTGAGCGGGGAGTGTTTTCATTTTCTGGGGGACCGGGTTGGTAGTGTTTTGCCACCGGGGTATGATCCGCGAGGGCGGAGTGAGCTTAGTGGTCTACTTGCTAGCTTTGAGAGTGGTGAGTGTGATGAGACCCAGACTGTGTTGCCAAGGGTGGTTTGTGAGTACTCGGACGTCTTTCCCGAGGATCTTGTTAGTTTGCCACCGCATCGAGAGATTGAGTTCTCTATTGATCTAGTGCCCGGCACGGCGCCGATTTCTATGGCACCTTATCGTTTTGCCCCAGCCGAGTTAGTTGAGTTGAAGATTCAGCTCCAGGAGTTGCTAGATAAAGGATATATTCGTCCTAGTGTTTCACCGTGGGGAGCACCGGCCCTCTTTGCTAAAAAGAAAGGTGGTGCTTTGAGACTCTGTATAGATTACCGGAAGTTGAATCGGGCTACGGTAAGAATAAGTACCCTATGCCCGTATAGATGATCTGTTCGATCAGTTAAAGGGTTCCCGTTGTTTCTCTAAGATAGACTTGAGATCGGGTTACCACCAGTTGAGAGTCAGGGAGGAGGATATTCCGAAGACGGCATTCCGTACGCGGTATGGCCACTATGAGTTTCTGGTGATGCCATTTGGGCTCACCAATGCACCTGCAGTGTTTATGGACTTGATGAACCGGATATTCCGGGAATTCTTGGATCGTTTTGTAGTAGTCTTTGTAGACGACATTCTTATCTATTCACCTTCAGAGGAGGAGCACGAGGAGCACTTGAGAGTGGTGCTTGAGTTACTTAGAGCCCATAAGCTTTATGCTAAGTTTGGGAAATGTGAGTTCTGGCTAGAGAGGTGAAGTTCTTAGGCCATGTGGTTTCCGGGGAAGGGGTGTCTGTTGACACATCCAAAATTGAGGCAGTGCAAGATTGGGCACAGCCAAAGAGTGTGTTTGAGATCCGCAGTTTTCTGGGATTAGCTGGGTACTACCGACGGTTTGTGAAGGATTTCTCCAGGTTAGCTTCACCTTTGACTAGATTGACTCGGAAAGGAGTCAAATTTGTATGGAGTGAGACTTGTGAAAAGTCGTTCCAGGAGTTGAAAGTTAGACTGACCACCGCTCCAGTCTTGATTATTCCGGAGAGAGGGTTGGGTTATGCAGTCTATTGTGACGCCTCACGAGAGGGTCTGGGTTGTGTGTTGATGCAAGAGGGGAAAGTGGTAGCCTATGGTTCACGTCAGTTGAAAATACACGAGAAGAATTACCCTACCATGACCTAGAGTTAGCAGCTGTGATATTTGCCTTGAAGATTTGGAGGCATTATCTTTACGGTGAGAGGTTCGAGGTATTCTCGGATCATAAGAGTCTGAAATATCTGTTTACACAGAAAGACTTGAACTTGAGGCAGAGGAGGTGGATGGAGTTCATTGAGGATTATGACTTCGAGTTGCATTATCATCCGGGGAAGGCCAATGTGGTGGCCGATGCCCTTAGCAGGAAATCTGTTGGTGACGTAGCTAGTATAGCCATCCGAGAGTGGGAGATGTTGGGTGCACTTGGGGAGTTTGATTTGCTTCTGGGCGAATCCGTTGAGGCTGCAGCCTTGTTTTCTGTTGTTGCGCAGCCTACACTTGTGACTCGAGTATTAGAGGCTCAGAGGGGTGACCTTGAGGTGGAATCTCTCCGAGAGAAGATCTCCAATGGGAAGGTTGAGAAGGGTTTGACGGTGTATCCCGACCAGAGTGTGAGATACCGAGACCGTCTGTTTGTGCCGGAGTCTTGCCGAGAGGAGGTACTCCGAGAGTTTCATCATTCACGTCTTGCGGTACATCCGGGAGGCACTAAGATGTATCGGGACTTGGGTCGCCAGTTTTGGTGGCGGGGTATGAAGAGAGATGTGGCAGCTTTCGTGTCTAAGTGCCTTACTTGTCAGCAAGTGAAGGCCGAGCATCAGAGGCCAGCGGGTTTGTTGCAACCCTTGCCTATTGCCGAGTGGAAGTGGGAGCATGTCACTATGGACTTCGTTGTAGGTCTTCCGAGGACTCAGCGGGGTAGTGATGCTATTTGGGTGGTTGTAGACCGGTTGACTAAGTCGGCGCATTTCATTCCTATGCGCGTGAGAGATTCGGTAGATCATCTTGCCGACTTGTACATTCGGGACATAGTGAGGTTGCACGGGGTCCCAGTGACGATCGTCTCAGATAGAGATCCTCGTTTTACTGCTAGGTTGTGGCAGAGTTTGCAGAGTGCCTTAGGCACTAAGTTGACCTTTAGCACGGCTTATCATCCTCAGACTGACGGGCAGTCCGAGCGTACTATTCAGATCCTTGAGGATATGCTTCGGGGTTGTGTTCTTGATTTCAGTGGGTCGTGGGAGAGGCACTTGCCTTTGGTGGAGTTTGCCTACAACAACAGTTTCCAGTCTAGTATCGGTATGGCACCGTTTGAGGCCTTGTATGGCCGACCGTGTAGGTCTCCAGTTTGTTGGGCCGAGGTGGGTGATGCACCTTTGTTGGGTCCGGAGTTGGTGAGGGAAACGACGGAAAAAGTTGAGCTTATCCGTAGGAGGCTTGTTACAGCCCAGAGTCGCCAGAAATCTTATGCCGACCGTAGGAGGAGACCTTTGGTGTTTGAGGTGGGTGACCATGTCTTTCTGAAATATCACCTAGAGGGATTGATGAGGTTTGGGAAGAGCGGGAAGTTGTCCCCTCGGTTTATTGGTCCTTTTGAGATCCTTGAGAGGATTGGCGAGGCTGCCTATCGTTTAGCTTTGCCACCGCAGTTATCCGGAGTTCATGACGTGTTTCATGTGAGTATGCTTCGGAAGTATGAGCCGGATCCATCACATGTGTTGGATTGGACCGATTTAGTGGTTGACGAGGATGTCTCGTATGAGGAGAGACCGGTTCGGGTCTTGGATAGGCGGGATCAAGTTTTGCGAGGCAAGACCATCCCTTTGGTAAAGTTTTGTGGAAACATCACGGGGTGGAGGAAGCCACTTGGGAACGTGAGTTGGAAGTTCGCGAGAAATATCCGGACTTGTTTGTTGATGTGTAATCATGTATTGAAATTTTGTAATTTTAATGAACTTTAAGAACATTATATATATGTCTTAAGTTGTAAAACATTGTGAATGTTTTGGTTTAATGGAAGTAATTTGAAACTTGCCTCATAATGGAAGTTTATGGTAACATTGCATATGTTGAATGTGTAGTACAATTGGAGTTATGTCATGAAATTGAATATGTTATGGAAATGGGAATCATGTATATTGAAAACTGTTGAAATTGAAAGAAATGCTTGTTGATAATGCAAGTTAAAATATATATTGTTTTACTTATAGTGAGATGCCTCTTAATAAGAGATGAAATGACCGGTATTTGGTCAAGTTGTTTATTATTATAATATAATATTGTTGGGAATTGAGAAAAACCTGTTTTTTTGAAAACTTATGCTTAATTTCGGGGACGAAATTCCTTAAGTGGGGGAGGTTATAGCGACCCCGGTCTTTTCCCATTCGGTTGTTGTATCCGGACTTATGTTCCGTAGATTCCGTTGTTATATTATTGCTGTTGCTGTCCTTTAAATTCCTTATTCTTGAGTTATAGGATGTATTTGGCAGGTTTGTTACAGATGGGTTAGGTTTAGAAACCAAATGTTGCTGTCCAGATTTTTGGACCTTCGCTCGAGCGAGGAGTTTGTCGCTCGAGTGAGCTCTTGATTTTGGTCCTTCGCTCGATCCAGGGTTTCTTCACTCGAGCGACCGATTGCGTCTAATATAGACCTGAGAGCTGTATTTGTTGGCTCGAGCGAGCTTTCCTTCGCTCGAGCGAGTTTCGAGTTCTTCGCTCGAGCGATCATTCTGTCGCTCGAGCGTGCTTCTGGGTTGCAAACCTGAAGCATTGCATTCTTGGCTCGAGCTAGACTTTCTTCGCTCGAGCGAGTCATTTTTGTGTCTGGTAGCTCGAGCGACCAATCCTTCGCTCGAGCGAGCCTGTCGGGTATAAATACGCAGCAGCGGTTTTTAAAACGTTTTTTCACATTCTTTTTTATCCTAAAACCCTAGTTTCGACTTTTCTCTCCCTCCACTCACCTTCTCTCTTAGGTTTCATCTATTTTTAGGGTGTTTCTACCCTAAGCTTTTTATCAAAAAGATAGAGTGAGTCGATGGCTTCCTTTTAATCTGAACAATCTTGGGTTTGGAGCACTTTGGATTTTCGTCATCTTCTCCATTCAAGTTCTTCGCTTCGAGGTAGGATTTCCTACTCCATATTAAGTTTTGTTCTAAGCTTTGTGTAGTTTGATATGTTGGGGGCTATTTGGTAATTTTGGGAAAAATCCTAGTTGTTTAATAAATTAATTTGTATAATCAATTTAGGGAAAAATGTGGAATTGAGTTTAATTCATGAAAGTGGGAAATTTAGTGATTTAATGGTGTAGTTGGTTAGTTCAATTACTCACCTATGAAAATGTTAAATTTACATTTGCTGATACATTTATTTCCTGTTTAGAAATAACTGTTTTGGGCTGTCGGTGGAGGATAGTCGTGATTGTTGTAGCCCTTGCATGTGGATTAGGGAAAACTGAAACTAATCACATTGGTTAAGTCATTGATTTTGACTGTTGAATTAATACAGAAATTACGTGTATTGATTGTGTGTTGCATATGCATCTTGTTTGGGAGGAGATAGGGGATGTACTCCACGGTTTAGGAGAAGATAGGGGATGGACCTCTAAACCGGATTTTGTTTGGGAGGAGATAGGGGATGGACTCCACTAGCATCACTATATGTGTGCTTATTGATTTGAAGTGTTTTTACATGTTGTTGATACAGCACTAAAATGTGTATCAATTTGGAAGTATGGAAGTGTTTTGGCATGAGCCTTAGTCTCATTTGTTTTGTTGATATTGGAAGTAACATTAATGTGATATTTAATTCACTGTTATAGTTTGGCCAGGTTCTGAGCCACATTTGATTTAAATGGAAAGTGAAACATGTCATGAAACTGTATGTTGATGAGAGGGATATTTGTGTTAACCATCTATTAAATGCTATTACTTTATTCAATGCTTATATTTGGTTTAGTATATTTCTACTGGGTTGTGGCTCACCCTATACGGGAACATCATTTTCAGGTTCAGGTGATATGCTACCTCCAAGGACTTAGCTTGGAAGGAGTAGGAGTTAAAGACTCTGTTTAGTTTAGTTGTAATTTATTTTATTTGATATTACATGTAAACACTCAAGCCAAGGGCTTAATTTGTAGTTGAGTTAGTACTCACATTTTGTGTCCAAGTGTTGGCTTGGAAAGATGTAAGCCCATAGGGCATTTACGTTTCATGTTACATGTAATGTCTTTCTTTTAAGAATACTCTGATGAATGGAATAATATTTTATTTCTTTTAACAATGCATGTTAATATTGTATATATTATGGGTTTATTTTGAGGGCGCGACATGAACAGAAAAGCAAATTGAATATAAATGGAACTTGAATAAAAATGAAAACGGAAGTTCATTGAAGAATCCACTATACCTTAACGATCTATTTAGAAATTAAATAAAAAAAGGATGTTGAATATAAAAGGAAATTGAATAAAAATGGAAGTTGAATAAAAATAAAAATTGAAGTTGCATAAAATTAACAACGGAAGTTCATTCAACAAACCACTATACCTTAACGATCTGTTTGGAAATTAAATAAAAAAAGGAACTTGAATAGAAAAGGAAATTGAATACAAATGGAAGTTGAATAAAAATAAAAATGGAAGTTGCATCAAAATTAAAAATGGAAATTTATTCAAAAAAATCACTATACCTTAACGATCTATTGGGAAATTAAAAAAAAAAGGAAATTGAATAGAAAAGGAAATTCAAAAAAAATGGAAGTTGAATAAAAATAAAAGTGGAAGTGCATAAAATTAAAATAGAAGTTCATTCAAGAAACGATTATACCTTAACGATCTATTTGGGAATTAAATAAAAATGGAAGTTGAATGGAAAAGGAAATTGAATAAAAATTGATGTTCAACAAAAATAAAAATGGAAGTTGCATAAAATTTGCAATAAAAGTTCATTGAAGAAACTACTATACCTTAACGATCTATCTGGAAATTAAATAAAAAAGGAAGTTGAATAGAAAAGGAAATTGAGTACAAATGGAAGTTCATTAAAAAAACCACTATACCTTAACGATCTATTTGCAAATTAAATGAAAAAGGAAGTTGAACAGAAAACAAAATTGAATAAAAATGTAAGTTAAATAAAAATAAAAATGGAAGTTGCATCAAAATAGAAAATGAAAATTTATTAAAGAAACCACTATACCTTAATGATTGATCTGGAAATTAAATAAAAAAGGAAGTTGAATAGAAAAGGAAATTGAATACAAAAGGAAGTTGAATAAAAATAAAAACGGAAGTTCATTGAAGAATCCAGTATACCTTAACGATCTATTTAGAATTTGAATAAAAAAGGAAGTTGAATAGAAAAGGAAATTGAATAAAAATGGAAGTCGAATAAAAATAAAAAGGGAAGTTGCCTAAAATTAACAATGGAAGTTCATTCAAGAAACCACTATACCTTATCGATCTGTTTGGAAATTAAATAAAAAAAGTAAGTTAAATAGAAAAGGAAATTGAATACAAACGCAAGTTGAATAAAAATAAAAATAAAAATGGAAGTTGCATAAAATTAGCAATAAAAGTTCATTGAAGAAACCACTATACCTTAACGATCTATCTGGAAATTAAACAAAAATAGAAGTTGAATAGAAAAGGAAATTGAATACAAATGGAAGTTGAATAAAAATAAAAATGTAAGTTCATTCAAAAAACCATTATACCTTAACGATCTATTTGGAAATTAAATAAAAAAGGAAGTTGAATAGAAAAGGAAATTGAATAAAAATGAAAGTTGAATAAAAATAAAAATGGAAGTTGTATCAAAATTGAAAATGAAAGTTCATTCAGGAAACCACTACACCTTAACGATCGATCTGGAAATTAAATAAAAAAGGAAGTTGAATAGAAAAGTAAATTGAATAGAAATGGAAGTTGAATAAATATAAAAACGGAAGTTCATTGAAGAATCCACTATACTTTAATGATCTATTTAGAAATTAAATAAAAAAAAGGAAGTTGAATAGAAAAGGAAATTGAATACAAATGCAAGTTGAATAAAAATAAAAATGGAAGTTGAATAAAAATAAAAATGTAAGTTGCATAAAATTAACAATGCAAGTTCTTTCAAGAAATCACTATACCTTAACGATCTATTTGGACATTAAATAAAAAAAGGAAGTTGAATAAAAAAAGGAAATTGAATACAAATGCAAGTTGAATAAAAATAAAAATGGAAGTTGCATCAAATTAGCAAAAAAGTTCATTGAAGAAACCAATATACCTTAACGATCAATCGGGAAATTAAATAAAAAAGGAAGTTGAATAGAAAACGAAATTGAATACAAATGGAAGTCAAATAAAAATAAAAATGGAAGTTCATTCAAGAAACCGCTATAGCTTACCGATCTATTTGGAAATTAAATAAAATAGGAAGTTGAATAGAAAAGGAAATTGAATAAAAATGGAAGTTGCATCAAAATTTAAAATGGAAGTTTATTCAAAAAACCACTATACCTTAACGATCTATTTGGAAGTTAAATAAAAAAACAAGTTGAATAGAAAAGGAAATTGAATAAAAATGGAAGTTGCCTAAAATTAACAATGGAAGTTTATTCAAGAAACCACTATACCTTAACGATCTGTTTGGAAATTCAATAAAAAAAAAAGAATTTGAATAGAAAATGAAATTGAATACAAATGCAAGTTGAACAAAAATAAAAATGGAAGTTGCATCAAATTAGCAATAAAAGTTCATTGAAGAAACCACCATACCTTAATGATCTATCTGGAAATTAAATAGAAAAGGAAATTGAATACAAATGGAAGTTGAATAAAAATAAAAATAAAAGTTCATTCAAACCACTATACCTTAACGATATATTTGGAAATTAAATAAAGAAGGAAGTTGAATAGAAAAGGAAATTGAATGAAAATTGAAGTTGAATAAAAATAAAAATGAAAGTCGCATAAATATGAAAATGGAAGTTCATTGAAGAACCATGATACCTTAACGATCTATTTGGAAATTAAATAAAAAAGAAAGTTGAATAGAAAAGCAAATTGAATAAAAATGGAAGTTGAATAAAACTAAAAATGGAAGTTGCATCAAAATTGAAAATGAAAGTTTATTCAAAAAACCACTATACCTTAACGATCTATTTGGAAATTAAATTAAAAAGGAAGTTGAATAGAAAATGAAATTGAACAAAAATGGAAGTTGAATAAAAATAAAAACGGAAGTTGTATAAAATTAACAATGGAAGTTTATTCAAGAAACCACTATACCTTAACGATCTGTTTGGAAACTAAATAAAAAAAGGAAGTTGAATAGAAAAGGAAATTGAATACAAATGCAAGTTGAATAAAAATAAAAATGGAAGTTGCACAAAATTAGCAATAAAAGTTCATTTAAGAAACCATTATATCTTAACGATCTATCTGGAAATTAAATAAAAAATGAAGTTTAATAAAAAAGGAAATTGAATACAAATGGAAGTTGAATAAAAATAAAAATGGAAGTTCATTCAAGAAACCACTATACCTTAACGATCTATTTGGAAATTATATAAAAAAGGAAATTGAATAAAAATGGAAGTTGAATAAAAATAAAAATGGAAGTTGCATCAAAATTAAAAATGAAAGTTCATTCAAGAAACCACTATAGCTTAACGATCGATCTGGAAATTAAACAAAAAAGGAAGTTGAACTGAAAAGGAAATTGAATAGAAATGGACGTTGAATAAAAATAAAAACGGAAGTTTATTGAAGAATCCACTATAGCTTAACGATCTATGTAGAAATTAAATAAAAAAAAGAAGTTGAATAGAAAAGGAAATTGAATAAAAATGGAAGTTGAATAAAAATAAAAATGGAAGTTGCATAAAATTAACAATGGAAGTTTATTTAAGAAACCACTATACCTTAACGATATGTTTGGAAAATAAATAAAAAAAGAAAGTTGAATAGAAAACGAAATTGAATACAAATGGAAATGGAATAAAAATAAAAACGGAAGTTGCTTCAAAATTGAAAATGAAAGTTTATTCAAAAAACCACTATACCTTAATGATCTATTTGGAAATTCAATAAAAAAAGAAAGTTGAATAGAAAAGCAAATTGAAAAAAAATAGAAGTTGAATAAAAATAAAAATGGAAGAGCATAAAATTAGAATGGAATTTCATTCAAGACACGACTATACCTTAACGATCTATTTGAAAATTAAATAAAAATGCAAGTTGAATGGAAAAGAAAATTGAATAACAATTGATGTTCAATAAAAATAAAAATGGAAGTTGCATAAAATTAGCAATAAAAGTTCATTGAAGAAACCACTATACCTTAACGATATATCTGGAAATTAAATAAAAAAGGAAGTTGAATAGAAAAGGAAATTGAATAAAAATGGAAGTTGAATAAAAACAAAATGGAAGTTAATTGAAGAAACCACATACCTTAACGATCTATTTGGAAATAAAATAAAAAAAAAAAGTTGAATAGAAAAGGAAATTGAATAAAAATGTAAGTTGAATAACAATAAAAATGGAAGTTGCATCAAAATAGAAAATAAAAGTTCATTCAAGAAACCCCTATACCTTAACGATCAATCTGGAATTTAAATAAAAAAGGAAGTTGAATAGAAAAAGAAATTGAATACAAATGGAAGTTGAATAAAAATAACAACGGAAGTTCATTGAAGAATCCACTATACCTTAACGATTTATTTAGAAATTAAATAAAAAAAAGGAAATGTAATAGAAAAGGAAATTGAATAAAAATGGAAGTTGAATAAAAATAAAAATGGAAGTTTATTCAAGAAACCACTATAACTTAACGATCTGTTTGCAAATTAAACAAAAAAAAGGAAGTTGAATAGAAAAGGAAATTGAATAAAAATAAAAATGGAAGTTGCATCAAAATTGAAAATGAAAGTTTATTCAAAAAACCACTATACCTTAACGATCTATTTGGAAATTAAATAAAAAAAGGAAGTTGAATAGAAACGGAAATTGAAAAAAAAAAAAGGAAGTTGAATAAAAATAAAAATGGAAGTGCATAAAATTAAAATGGAAGTTCATTCAAGACACGACTATACCTTAACGATCTATTTGAAAATCAAATAAAAATGGAAGTTGAATAGAAAAGGAAATTGAATAACAATTGATTTTCAATAAAAATAAAAAAGGAAGTTGCATAAAATTAGCAATAAAAGTTCATTGAAGAAACCATTTTACCTTAACGATCTATTCGGAAATTAAATAAACAAGGAAGTTGAAAAGAAAAGTAAATTGAATAAAAATGTAAGTTGAATAACAATAAAAATGGAAGTTGCATCAAAATAGAAAATGAAAGTTCATTCAAGAAACCCCTATACCTTAACAATCGATCTGGAAATTAAATAGAAAAGGTAGTTGAATAGAAAAGCAAATTGAATACAAATGGAAGTTGAATAAAAATAAAAACGGAAGTTCATTGAAGAATCCACTATACCATAACGATCTATTTAGAAATTAAATAAAAAAAGGAAGTGTAATAGAAAAGGAAATTGAATAAAAATGGAAGTTGAAGAAAAATTAAAATGGAAATTGCATAAAATTAACAATGGAAGTTCATTCAAGAAATCACTATACCTTAACGATCTGTTTGGAAATTAAATAAAAAAAAGAAGTTGAATAGAAAAGGAAATTGAATACAAACGCAAGTTGAATAAAAATAAAAAAGGAAGTTGCATAAAATTAGCAATAAAAGTTCATTGAAGAAACCACTATACCTTAACTATCTATCTGAAATTAAATAAAAAAAGAAGTTGAATAGAAAAGGAAATTGAATACAAATGGAAGTTGAATAAAAATAAAAATGGAAGTTCATTCAAGAAACCACTATACCTTAATGATCTATTTGGAAATTAAAGAAAAAATGAAGTTGAATAATAATAAAAATGAAAGTTGCATCAAAATTCAAAATGAAAGTTCATTCAAGAAACCACTATACCTTAACGATCGATCTGGAAATTAAATAAAAAAAAAGAAGTTGAATAGAAAAGGAAATTGAATACAAATGGAAGTTAAATAGAAATAAAAATGGAAGTTCATTGAAGAATCCACTATACCTTAACGATCTATTTAGAAAGTAAATAAAAAAATAAAGTTGAATAGAAAAGGAAATTGAATAAAAATGGAAGTTGAATAAAAATAAGAATGGAAGTTGCATAAAATTAACAATGCAAGTTCTTTCAAAAAACCACTATACCTTAACGATCTGTTCGGAAAGTAAATGAAAAAAGGAAGTTGAATAGAAAAGGAAATTGAATACAAATGCAAGTTGAATAAACATAAAAATGAAAGTTGCATCAAATTAGCAATAAAAGTTCGTTGAAGAAACCAATACACCTTAACGATTAATCAGGAAATTAAATAAAAAAGGAAGTTGAATAGAAAAGGAAATTGAATACAAATGGAAGTTGAATAAAAATAAAAATGGAAGTTCATTCAAGAAACCCCAATACCTTAACGATCTATTTGGAAATTAAATAAAAAAGGTAGTTGAATAAAAATAAAAATGGAAGTTGCATCAAAATTGAAAATGAAAGTTCATGCAAGAAACTACTATACCTTAACGATCGATCTGGAAATTAAATAAAAAAAGAAGTTGAATAGAAAAGGAAATTGAATACAAATGGAAGTTGAATAAAAATAAAAACGGAAGTTCATTGAAGAATCCACTATACCTTAATGATCTATTTAGAAATTAAATAAAAAAATGAGGTTGAATAGAAAAGGAAATTGAATAAAAATAAAAGTTGAATAAAAATAAAAATGGAAGTTCCATAAAATTAACAATGCAAGTTCTTTCAAGAAATCACTATACCTTAACGATCTGTTTGGATATTAAATAAAAAAAGAAAGTTGAATAGAAAAGGAAATTAAATACAAACGCAGGTTGAATAAAAATAAAAAAGGAAGTTGCATAAAATTAGCAATAAAAGTTCATTGAAGAAACCATTATACCTTAACGATCTATCTGGAAATTAAATAAAAAAAGAAGTTGAATAGAAAAGGAAATTGAATACAAATGGAACTTGAATAAAAATAACAATGGAAGTTCATTCAAGAAACCATTATACCTTAATGATCTGTTTATAAATTAAATAAAAAAATTGATGTTGAATAGAAAAAGAAATTAAATAAAAATGGAAGTTGAATAAAAATAAAAATGGAAGTTGCATCAAAATTGAAAATGAAAGTTCATTCAAGAAAACCACTATACCTTAACGATCTATTTGGAAATTAAATAAAAAAGGAAGTTGAATAGAAAAGGAAATTAAATAAAAATGAAAGTTGAATAAAAATAAAAATGAAAGTTATATCAAAATTGAAAGTCGAAGCTCATTCAAGAAACCACTATACCTTAAAGATCTATTTGGAAATTAAATAAAAATGGAAGTTAAATAGAAAAGGAAATTGAATAAAAATGGAAGTTGAATAAAAATAAAAATGGAAGTTACATAAAATTATAATGGACGGGGAATGGAAAAGGAAATTGAATAAAAATTGATGTTCAATAAAATAAAAATGGAAGTTGCATAAAATTAGCAATTAAAGTTTAATGAAGAAACCCCTATACCTTAACGAGCTATCCAAAAATTAAATAAAAAAGAAAGTTGAATAGAAAAAAGGAAATTGAATACAAATGTAAGTTGAATAAAAATAAAAATGAAAGTTCATTCAAGAAACCACTATACCTTAACGATGTATTTGGAAATTAAATAAAAAAAGGAATTTGAATAGGAAAGTAAATTGAATGAAAATTGAAGTTGAATAAAAATAAAAATGAAAGTCGCAAAAATATAAAAATTGAAATTCATTCAGGAAACCACTATAACTTAATGATCTATTTGGAAATTAAATAAAAAAGAAAGTTGAATAAAAAAGGAAATTGAATAAAAATGGAAGTTGAATGAAAATAAAAATGGAAGTTGCATCAAAATTGAAAATGACAGTTTATTCCAAAAAACCATTATACCTTAACGATCTATTTGTCAATTAAATAAAAGAGGAAGTTGAATAGAAAAGAAATTGAATAAAAATGGAAGTTGAATAAAAATAAAAATGGAAGTTGCATAAAATTAAAATAGAAGTTCATTCAAGAAACGAATATACCTTAATGATCTATTTGGAAATTAAATAAATATGGAAATTGAATGGAAAAGGAAATTGAATAAAAATTGATGTTCAATAAAAATAAAAATGGAAGTTGCATGAAATTAGCAATAAAAGTTCATTGAAGAAACAACTATACCTTAACGATCTATCTGGAAATTAAATAAAAAAGGAAGTTGAATAGAAAATTAAATTGAATACAAATGGAAGTTGAATAAAAATAAAAAAGGAAGTTCATTCAAGAAACCACTATACCTGAACGATCTATTTGGAAATTAAATAAAAAAGGAAGTGAAATAGAAAAAGAAATTGAATAAAAATAAAAATGTAAGTTGCATCAAAATTGAAAATGGAAGTTTATTCAAGAAGTCACTATACCATAACGATCTATTTGGAAATTAAATAAAAAATGAAGTTGAATAAAAAAAGAAATTGAATAAAAATAAAAATGGAAGTTGCATAAAAATTGAAAATGAAAGTTCATTCAAGAAACCACTATACCTTAACGATCTAACTGAAAATTAAATAAAAAAGGAAGCTGAATAAAAATAAAAACGGAAGTTCATTGAAGAAACCACTATACCTCAACGATCTATTTAGAAATTAAAGAAGAAAAAGGAAGTTGAATAGAAAAGGAAATTGAATAAAAATGGAAGTTGAATAAAAATAATAATGGAAGTTGCATAAAATTAACAATGGAAGTTCATTCAAGAAACCACTATACCTTATCGATCTGTTTGGAAATTAAATAAAAAAAGGAAGTTGAATAGAAATGGAAATTGAATAAAAATAAAATTGGAAGTTGCATCAAATTAGCAATAAAAGGCCATTGAAGAAACCACTATACCTTAACGATGTATGTGAAAATAAAATAAAAAAGGAAGTTGAATAGAAAAGGAAATTGAATATAAATGGAAGTTGAATACAAATAAAAATGGTAGTACATTCTAAAAACCACTATACCTTAACGATCTATTTGAAAATTAAATAAAAAAAGGAAGTTAAATAAAAAAAAAAATGAATAAAAATAGAAGTTGAATAAAAAGAAAAATGGAAGTTGCATCAAAATTGAAAATTGAAGTTTATTCAAGAAACCACTATACCTTAACGATCTATTTGGAAATTAAACAAAAAAGGAAGTTGAATAGAAAAGGAAATTGAATAAAAATGGAAGTGGAATAAAAATAAAAATGGAAGTTGCATAAAATTACAATGGAAGTTCATTGAAGAAACGACTATACCTTAACGGTCTATTTGGAAATTAAATAAAAATGGAAGTGGAATGGAAAAGGAAATTGAATAAAAATTGATGTTCAATAAAAATAAAAATGGAAGTTGCATAAAATTAGCAATAAAAGGTCATTGAAGAAACTACTATACCTTAATGATATATCTAGAAATTAAATGAAAAAGGAAGTGGAATAGAAAAGGAAATTGAATACAAATGGACGTTGAATAAAAATAAAAATCGAAGTTCATTCAAAAAACCACTATACTTTAACGATCTATTTGGAAATTAAATAAAAAACGATGTTGAATAGAAAAGGAAATTGAATAAAAATAGAAGTTGAATAAAAATAAAAATGGATGTTGCATGAAATTAAAATGGAAGTTCATTCAAGAAACGACTATACCTTAACGATCTATTTGGAAATTAAATAAAAATGGAAGTGGAATGGAAAAGGAAATTGAATGAAAATTGATGTTCAATAAAAATAAAAATGAAAGTTGCATAAAATTAGCAATAATAGTTTATTGAAGAAACCACTATACCTTAACGATCTATTTCGAAATTAAATAAAAAAGGAACTTGAATAGAAAAGGAAATTGAATAAAAATGGAAATTGAATAAAAATAAAAATGGAAGTTGCATAAAATTAAAATGGAAGTTCATTCAAGAAACGACTATACCATAACGATCTATTTGGAAATTAAATAAAAATAAAAGTGGAATGGAAAAGGAGATTGAATAAAAATTGATGTTCAATAAAAATTAAAATGGAAGTTGCATAAAATTAGCGAGAAAAGTTCGTTGAAGAAACCACTATACCTTAACGATCTATTTGCAAATTAAATGAAAAAAGGAAGCGTAATAGAAAAGGAAATTGAATACAAATGGAAGTTGAATAAAAATAAAAATGGAAGTTTATTCAAGAAACCACTATACCTTAACGATCTATTTCGAAATTAAATAAAAAAGGAAGTTGAATAGAAAAGGAAATTGAATAAAAATGGAAGTTGCATAAAATAAAAATGGAAGTTCATTCAAGAAACGACTATACCTTAACGATTTATTCGGAAATTAAATAAAAATGAAAGTGGAATGGAAAAGGAAATTGAATAAAAATTGATGGTGAATAAAAATAGAAATGGAAGTTGCATAAAATTAGCAGTAACAGTTAATTGAAGAAACCACTATACCTTAACGATCTATTTGGAAATTAAATAAAAAATTAAGTTGAATAGAAAAGGAAATTAAATACAAATAAAAGTTGAATAAAAATAAAAATGGAAGCTCATTCAAGAAACCACAATATACCTTAACGATCTATTTGGAAATTAAATAAAAAAAGGAAGTTGAATAGAAAAGGAAATTGAATAAAAATGGAAGTTGAATAAAAATAAAAATGGAAGTTGCATAAAATTGACAATGGAAGTTAATTCAAGAAACCACTATACCTTAACGATTTATTTGGAAATCAAATAAAAAAGGAAGTCGAATAGAAAAAGAATTTGGATAAAAATGGAAGTTGAATAAAAAAAAAAATGGAAGTTGCATAAAATTAACAATGGAAGTTCATTCAAGAAACCATTATACCTTAATCATCTATTGGGATATTAAATAAAAAAGGAAGTTGAATAGAAAAGGAAATTGAATAAAAATGGAAGTTGAATAAAAATAAAAATGGAAGTCGTATCAAAATTGAAAATGGAAGGTCATTCAAGAAACCACTATACCTTAACGATCTATTTGGAAATTAAATAAAAAAGGAAGCTAAATAGAAAACGATATTGAATAAGGATGGAAGTTGAATAAAAATAAAAATAGAAGTTGCATCAAAATTGAAAATGAATGTTTATTCAAGAAACAACTATACCTTAACGATCTATTCGGAAATTAAATAAAAAAAGAAGTTGAATAGAAAAGGAAATTGAATAAAAATGGAAGTTGCATAAAATTAACAATGGAAGTTCATTCAAGAAACCACTATACCTTAACGATCTATTTGGAAATAAAATAAAAGTGGAAGTGGAATAGAAAAGGAAATTGAATAAAAATTGATGTTTAATAAAAATAAAAATGTAAGTTGCATAAAATTAGCTATAAAAGTTCATTGAAAAAACCACTATACCTTAACGATCTATCTGGAAATTAAATGAAAAATGAAGTGGAATAGAAAAGAAAATTGAATACAAATGGAAGTTGAATAAAAATAAAAATGGAAGTTCATTCAGAAAACCACTATAAATTAACGATCTATTTGGAAATTAAATAAAAAAAAGGAAGTTGAATAGAAAAGGAAATTGAATAAAAATGTAGTTGAATAAAAATAAAAATGAAAGTCGCATAAATATAAAAATGGAAGTTCATTCAAGAAACCACTATACCTTAACGATATGTTTGGAAATTATATAAAAAAGGAAGCTGAATAGAAAAGGAAATTGAATAAAAATTGAAGTTGAGTAAAAATAAAAATGAAAGTCGCATAAATATAAAAATGGAAGTAATTCAAGAAACCACTATACCTTAACGATCTATTTTGAAATTAAAGAAAAAAGGAAGTTGAATAGAAAAGGAAATTGAATAAAAATGGAAGTTGAATAAAAATAAAAATGGAAGTTGCATAAAATTAAAATGGAAGTTCATTCAAGAAACGACTATACCTTAACGATCTATTTGGAAGTTAAATGAAAATGAAAGTGGAATGGAAAAGGAAATTGAATAAAAATTGATGTTCAATAAAAATAAAAATGGAAGTTGCATAAAATTAGCAATAAATGTTCATTGAAGAAACCACTATACCTTATCGATCTATTTGGAAATTAAATGAAAAAGGAAGTGGAATAGAAAAGGAAGTGGAATACAAATGGAAGTTGAATAAAAATAAAAATGGAAGTTTATTCAAGAAACAACTATACCTTAACGATCTATTTGGAAATTAAATAAAAAAGGAAATTGAATAGAAAATGAAATTGAATAAAAATTAAAGTTGAATAAAAATAAAAATGAAAGTCGCATAAATATAAAAATGGAAGTTCATTCAAGAAACGACTTTACCTTAACGATCTATTTGGAAATTAAATAAAGAAGGAAGTTGAATAGAAAAGGAAATTGAATAAAAATGGAAGTTGAATAAAAATAAAAATGGAAGTTGCGTAAAATTAAAATGGAAGTTCATTCAAGAAACGTGTAACAACCCTCACTTTGCCTTAGTCATGCTCACATACATTTATATGATTTTGTCTTGTTAAGTTGCATTCATAAGCTCCTGTTTTGTTTTATCTAAGTGTTGCTTGCATGTTTTGCTTCTTGCTTGGTGTGTGTTGCCGATGTCATCTTAAGCCTATGTTAGACCTTTGAACCTCTTACACCTAGGACCATCTTAGAACCACTTTGGTTGACCTCCATCTTCACCCTGGCATGTTGGCCAAGATGTCATTATCTAGGCCGAGGTGTTCATCACCAAGGCCGAGATGTGTATTAGCTAGGCCATGATGTTATCCTTGCACCTAAGTGATCTTGTTCCTGGACTGGAATGACCTAAACCGAGGTGTGGCACATCTAGGCCGAGGTGTGGCATAGCTAGGCCAAGTCTTATCCTTCCTAGCCGAGATCATTGAGACCCCTTTTGCCGGAGCCGATGTTCTAACCTGAGATCCTCGCCTTACCAAAGTGCCCTTGCTACCTTGCTTGTTATACACACTTTGTCATGCTCTTGTCTTGTCATTCAGTCACCTTTTTGAGGAAATCCAATCCGGTGGTGCCACGTGTCCCAGCAGAGGGTTAAGTCTGCTGGCAGTAGAGAAAATATATCATTTTGTCATATCTTTGTCCTAGGAAGAGAGAGAAGCTCTAGGAAGAGAGGAAGAGGAGTTCTTGAGAGAGAAGTAGATTTCCAAGCTTGATCCTTAGAGTCTAAACCGTTTGATTCGAGTTTTGAGGTTAGATTCTTGATTTACTTTTGTTATTCTTTATGTTTATTTGATCGCATTGCATGATCTAGCATGATTCATGAGCCATGCATTGATGAAAAGCTTGTTTTATAAAGAGAGAATGATGTTCTTGTGTTCTTCGAATAAAACCATGTTTTGATCCGAAAGTTTGTATCAAGATCCATGCTTTTGTGTTTGTTTTCATATGATCTTCAAGTATGGGTATCAAGGTCCATGTTTTTGAACTCATAGCATGAAATCTCAGATTTTGTAGTAACAAGTTATGATTTTAGCATTCATGTTCTTTATGTTCTTCATGTTCTTGTTCTTCAAGGAAGGAAACCCAGATTTCCAGACTTCACCTTTCCCTAAGTGTGGTCACCAAGACCACTCTTGCCTAGATCTCACACCTAGGCCAAGCATCGTATCTCACCTTGGCCTACCTTGCATGATCACTTGCACCCTTAGTCTATCTTGCATGAACACCTCGGCAAGCAGCCGTTCGCCGAAGCCTTGGTAACCACACCTCGACCAATAGGTGTGGGACCTCGGCAAAGACCTAGTTGGTACCCAGCATGTTTTCCCCGAGATGAAAAACAGTGTTTTAACTTCCAACATGTTTTGCTTTGACTTGACCTAATTTTGAAAGAAATGCCGGGATCATTTGCACTCATGAAAAGCTTGTTTTAAGAATACATTCCATACCCATCTTTGAGTATCTCTTCTTGTCTTCTTGAAGTGCATTCAGTAGACTTTATTTTGTGTTTGTAGGACTTGGACCCTTGCTTTAACCCCGACGTCTGAAGAGCTATGTGAGTGGTATTTTTAATAAACCTATGTTATAAAGTTTTGATAAAACCTTGCTTCGTTTTGGAAAAGTATTTGTTCAAGCATGAATGATTGTCCCTAGTTTTTTATCAAGTATTATATTTGTTTTGATGACATTCTGGGAAAGTCCTTAGTGCCAAGGGACTATAATGCAACTGCACCCTTGTTTTGAAAGTCCTTAGTGCCAGGGGACTATAATGCAACTGCACCCTTGTTTTGAGATATCTCCCTTTGTTTTGCCACTGACGGTTTTCCGCGTGGGTTTGTTTGTCCGGAATGTCATCGTTTGGTATTATGTAGATGTTATTAACATCCAAGAAGCTTTGAAGATTTGATAGATGAACTTGGTTCATCCCTTTGATTTGTAAAGTTATGATATGTATTGTTTTGTAAAAGATCTCGGATATCATTCATTCAAACCTTTATTACTTATACCATTCACTAAGTATCCAAGCTCACCCTCTCCTTATATATATGTAGTTGACGAGCAAGAAGGCGGTGACGCCTAGATGATTATTTGCAAGATGTTTTTGGATTCATATTTTGTAGCATCTTAAAGATTATGCTTCTTAGCTTTGTATTTCATGTATTTTGTATATGTCGGCTTGAGAAGCCTTTTTATCAAGATGTATCTTGTACTTTATTTTATTTGTATCCAAGTTGTAAAACGATGTTAAGATGTATGTCATTTCATTTGATCTAGACACAGCTCTTATGGACTACATAGATTTAAATAATTTATTACTTCCGCACATGTAAGCCCCATATGTATACTCTGATTGTGTGTGAATTTTTGTAAGTTGGCCTTTGGTAATCTCAGATTACTGGCCATCACCGCACCATTCTACTAGGGGCGGAATGGGGTCGTGACATATTTGGAAATTAAATAAAAATGGAAGTTGAATAGAAAATGAAATTGAATTACAATGGAAGTTGAATAAAATAACAGTGAAAGTTACATAAAACTAACAATGGAAGTTCATTCAAGAAACCACTATATCTTAACGATTTATTTGGAAATTAAATAAAAAAGCAAGTTGAATAGAAAAGGAAATTGAATAAAAATGGAAGTTGAATAAAAATAAAAATGAAAGTTGCATAAAATTAACAATGGAAGTTCATCAAAGAAACCACTATACCTTAACGACCTATTTTGAAATTAAATAAAAAAGGAAGTTGAATAGAAAAGAAAATTGAATAAAAGTCGAAGCTAACTAAAAATAAAAATGAAAGTTGCATAAAATTGACAAAGGAAGTTCATTCAAGAAACCACTATACCTTAACGATCTATTTGGAAATAAAATAAAAAAGGAAGTTGCAAAAAATTAACAATGAAAGTTCATTCAAGAAACCACTATACCTTAACGATCTATTTGGAAATTAAATAAAAAAAGGAAGTTGAATAGAAAATGAAATTGAATAAAAATGGAAGTTGAATAAAAATAAAAATGGAAGTTGCATCAAAATTGAAAATGGAAGTTGATTCAAGAAACCACTATACCTTAACGATCTATCTGGAAATTAAATAAAAAGTTAGCTAAATAGAAAAGGAAATTGAATAAAGGGGGAAGTTGAATAAAAAGAAAAATGGAAGTTGCATCAAAATTGAAAATGGAAGTTTATTCAAGAAACCATTATATCTTAACGATCTATTTGGAAATTAAATAAAAAAAGAAGTTGAATAAAAAAGGAAATTGAATACAAATGGAAGTTGCATAAATTAACAATGGAAGTCCATTCAAGAAACCACTATACCTTAACGATCTATTTGGAAATTAAATAAAAAAGAAAATTGAATGAAAATGTAAGTTTAATAAAAATAAAAATGGAAGTTGCATAAAATTAAAATGGAAGTTCATTCAAGAAACGACCATACCTTAACGATCTATTTGGAAATTAAATAAAAATGAAAGTTGAATGGAAAAGGAAATTGAATAAAAATTGATGTTCAACAAAAATAAGAATGGAAGTTGCATAAAATTAGCAATAAAAGTTCATTGAAAAAACCGCTATACCTCAACGATCTATTTGGAAATTAAATAAAAAAGGAAGTGGAATAGAAAAGGAAATTGAATACAAATGGAAGTTGAATAAAAATAAAAATGGAAGTTCATTCAAGAAACCAGTATACCTTAACGATCTGTTTGGAAATTAAATAAAAAAGAAAGTTGAATAGAAAAGGAAATTGAATAAAAATTGAAGTTGAATAAAAATAAAAATGAAAGTTGCATAAATATAAAAATGGAAGTTCATTCAAGAAACCACTATACCTTAACGATCTATTTGGAAATTAAATAAAAAAGGAAGTTGAATAGAAAAGGAAATTGAATAAAAATGGAAGTTGAATAAAAATAAAAATGGAAGTTGCATCAAAATTGAAAATGGAAGTTTATTCAAGAAACCACTATACCTTAACGATCTATTTGGAAATTAAATAAAAAATGAAGTTGAATAGAAAAGGAAATTGAATACAAATGGAAGTTGAATAAAAATAAAAATGGAAGTTGCATAAAATTAAAATGGAAGTTCATTCAAGAAACGACTATACCTTAACGATCTATTTGGAAATGAAATAAAAATGGAAGTGGAATGGAAAAGGAAATTGAATAAAAATTGATGTTCAATAAAATTAGCAATAAAAGTTCACTGAAGAAACCACTCTACCTTAACGATTTATTTGGAAATTAAATAAACAGGAAGTTGAATAGAAAAAGAAATTGAATACAAATGGAAGTTGAATAAAAATAAAAATGAAAGTTCATTGAAGAAACCACTATACCTTAACGATCTGTCTGGAAATTAAATAAAAAAGGAAGTTGAATAGAAAAGGAAATTGAATACAAATGGAAGTTGAATAAAAATAAAAATGGAAGTTCATTCGAGAAACCACTATACCTTAACGATCTGTTTGGAAATTAAATAAAAAAGGAAGTTGAATAGAAAATGAAATTGAATAAAAATTGAAGCTGAATAAAAATAAAAATGAAAGGCGCATAAATATAAAAAATGGAAGTTCACTCAAGAAACCACTATACCTTAACGATCTATTTGGAAATTAAATAAAAAAGGAAGTTGAATAGAAAAAGAAATTGAATAAAAATGGAAGGTCAATAAAAATAAAAATGGAAGTTGCATCAAAATTGAAAATGGAAGTTTATTTAAGAAACCACTATACCTTAACGATCTATTTGGAAATTAAATAAAAATGGAAGTTGAATAGAAAAAGAAATTGAATAAAAATGGAAGTTGAATAAAAATAAAAATGGAAGTTGCATAAAATTAAAATGGAAGTTCATTCAAGAAACGATTATACCTTAACGATCTATTTGGAAATGAAATAAAAATGGAAGTGGAATGGAAAAGGAAATTGAAGAAAAATTGATGTTCAATAAAAATAAAAATGGAAGTTGCAAAAAATTGGCAAGAAAAGTTCATTTGAAGAAACCACTATACCTTAACGATCTATCTAGAAATTAAATAAAAAAGGAAGTTGAATTGAAAAGGAAATTGAATACAAATGGAAGTTGAATAAAAATAAAAATAGAAGTTCATTCAAGAAACCACTATACCTTCACAATCTATTTCGAAATTAAATAAAAAAACGAAGTTGAATAGAAAAAAAATTGAATAAAAATGGAAGTTGAATAAAAATAAAAATGGAAGTTGCATAAAATTAACAATGGAAGTTCATTCAAAAAACCACTATACCTTAACGATCTATTTGGAAATTAAATAAAAAAGGAAGTTGAATAGAAAAGGAAATTGAATAAAAATGGAAGTTGAATAAAAATAAAAATGGAAGTTGCATCAAAATTGAAAATGAAAGTTTATTCAAGAAACCACTATACCTTAACGATCTATTTGGAAATTAAATAAAAAAGGAAGTTGAATAGAAAAGAAATTGAATAAAAATAGAAGTTGAATAAAATTAAAATTACAAGTTGCATAAAATTAAAATGGAAGTTCATTTAAGAAACGACTATACCTTTAACGATCTATTTGGAAATGAAACAAAAATGGAAGTGGAATGGAAAAAGAAATTGAATAAAAATTGATGTTCAATAAAAATAAAAATGGAAGTTGCATAAAATTAGCAATAAAAGTTCATTGAAGAAACCACTATACCTTAACGATCTATCTGAAAATGAAATAAAAAAGAAAGTTGAATAGAAAAGGAAATTTAATACAAATGGAAGTTAATTCAAGAAACCACTATAGCTTAATGATCTATTTGGAAATTAAATAAAAAAAAAAAAGTTGAATAGAAAAGGAAATTGAATAAAAATGGAAGTTGAATAAAAATTAAAATGAAAGTTGCATCAAAATTGAAAATGGAAGTTCATTCGAGAAACCACTATACCTTAATGATCCCATAAATCAATTCATAATCCATTTCCATTACATGACCACTATATCCATGTTCCATTTGATTTTCCATTTCTTATCAAGTTCACAATTCACAACACCGGCTCAGAACCTGGCCAACAACTTACATGAGACAGTAACTCATATTAAACGTTTCCCATTCCACAATAGATAAGCATACTAGCTATATCAATACTTCGATAAACGAGCCTATAAGCTATATCAACATTTCAACAGATAAGCATACAAGCTGTATCCAGACTTCGACAAATAAGCATATGAGCTATATCAACACTTTAACTGACAAGCATATGAGCTGTATCAGCGTAGTCCATCCCCTATCTTCTCCCAAACAACATCCGGTTTAGAGGTCCATCCCCTATCTTCCCCTAAACCGTGGAGTACATCCCCTATCTCCTCCCACACACACAAGGTATATACACATAGGTCATATACACAATCAATCAATACATAACGTTAATGTATTCTGTCAACCGTCATACTCTATGACACATCTAATTGATTAGTTTTAGTTTGCCTAATCATCATGCATTATCTACAATAATCACAACTACCCTCCACCGGTAGCCCAAATCAATTATTTCTAAACAGATAATAAAAGCTCCAACAGATAAAATATCAATGTTTTCAAAAGGGAGCGATTAATAAATCCAACTCCACCATTCTACCATATAATGAGCCAATTTCATTATTTCCAACTCAATTCCATATTACCACAATTTTCCCAAATTAATTATACCAATTAATTTGTACAACAAATTAGGGTTTTCTACCCCGTTTCCCAATATTGACCTAATGGTCTATATATCAACAACCAACAACAATATCATTATTTTGAAACCCAAAATACACATTTTTAGAATCAAAATAACAAAACTCCTTTTCAACATTTTCAAACTCTAACTTCCCGAAATCATCCATTTAACAAAATGCCCAAAAATCTAGATCAAAACCCATAAGAGTGAGTAGGAATCCCTACCTTAAATTCGGAGCTCAAAAGGAGGAGTTAAAGAAAACCAAAATGCTTCAAACACCAAGATCCACAGATCAAAACGAAGCCCTCGACGATCAATACAACTTTTACAAAGGCCAAAGGAAAGGAAAGCACTCTAACTAGATCAAACCCTAGAGAGAAGGGAGTTTCTAGAGAGAGGCTCTCAAAATCGGTTTTGGAAAAGTAAGAGAGAGAGAGAATATAAAAAAGTGATTTCAAAATGCCCAGCTGCCAACTGATATACGACATTCTCGCTCGAGCGGAGAACACAACGCTCAAGCGTCAAGAACAAAAAACTAGGTCCGCTCGAGCGCAAGAAGGCCCGCTCGAGCGCCAAGACACAGGAATAAAGTACATCCGCTCGAGAGCGAAAACCAGTCCGCTCGAGCATAGATTTCCCCCTTCCAGAACTTACACAAAAAATGTACCACCCGCTCGAGCGCCAACAAGACCGCTCGAGCGCAGGAAACCCGCTCAAGCGTAGAAAACACACCTGCAGAAGTTTTGCAGGGACACGAAATACTGGAAGGGTGTAAACCCCGTTCGAGCGCAAGAAAACCCGCTCGAGCGGACCATCCAAAAACTATGCAACAACAATGGGAGCCAAAACTCTACCAACCTGAATCGACCAAGCCTAACACATCCTAAAACTCAAACGAATCGATTTAAAGGATGACAACAAGACAATTACAACTAACAACTTCACGGAACCGAGTCCGGAATACAACTGAACAGTAAAGGGACAACCAGGATCGCTATAACCTCCCCCCCTTAAAGAATTTCATCCCCGAAATTAAACACAAGTTTTTCAAAAACAAGTTTTCTCCATTTCCAACAATATTACTACATAATATTAAACATTCCGACCCATTACCGGTCAATCTCATCTCTTTTCAAGAGGCATTTCACATTACACATAACAACCTGCATTCCTTTGAAATTTACCAATTTTAACTCATTTTCCACAATTCCATAACACATGCAACATTAATATCATGCTTGCATTTCCATAATACTTAACATATACAATGTTAACATAACTTCCATTTACCAAAACATTCACAATGTTTTACAACTTGTAGACACCCCATTTTTGACCGTCCTCAAGACTTGGATGTCACCGTTTGAACACTCGGTGATTATCCGTGTTTGTGTTCGTCTCGAGTTCCCAGAGGCCTTGGCAGCGCGCCTCGTCTCAGGACCTCCTGACTCGACTGCTTCGTGTATGGTTTTGGCACCAAACACCTGTGTTTTTGCCTTGAAGGGCAGGGAATGGCTTGTTGGCCATCCCCACACCCCACCGGCCCTCCCCTACCATCACCGGCTGCATATGTGTACCACCGGCCATGGTTTCTTAAAAACAATGGCCGGTCGGCACTATGTTTAGCCGACCGGCACTTTATTGTGCCGGTGACCTATTTGGTTGGCCGGTGACCTTTCTGCACCCATTGGAGCATGGTGCATGCCAGCTGTGCCAGCTGGAATGCACCCACACCACTCCCCATGCACGGGGATGACCCCTTTGCACCTTTGAACCCCCAAACCTTCTAGAAGGTTGAACCCTTTGGCCAAGCTTCTTGGAGAAGCTTGGCCAGCTGTCTTAGCTTCTCCAAGAAGCCAAGACCCCTTTGCACCTCTTGACCCTTTCTCCTTTGCTTAGCCACTAAGCTTCTTGGCTTTATTTTGCCTATATAAGCATCATATCTCTCCCTTTGTGAAGGGTTGGCCATTCTTGAACAAAAAACCAGAGCTTTGTATCTATATATCTGTCATATATCTCCTCTCTCTAGATTTTCCCTCTCTCTCCTCTTGTGCGTGTGTTTTTAGGCTTAAAAGTGTAGTTTTACCTTACTTTTGCACTCACACACACACTATCACACCTTAGCTCGAGATTGGGAGGCTTGGAGGGTTGATTCTTGAGCTTTTGGACTGGTTTTGATCAATAGAGGTGGCTGGATCACTGCTCTTCAAGGTTTCTTCAAGGGTGAGCACTTTACTTTAGTTTCCCCATTTTTGCAACAAGTTTTACCTGTCTTGCTTGCTGATTTGGGTCTTGTGTATAACATGAAAAAGTCTTATATTTTCTTGCTTTAGAACTTTCATTAAGGTCACTTTGTGGTTTGAGTGCAAACTCACCCTCTTAGGCCTTATTTTGGCCTCTTTGGTGCCTTTTCTTGAGGCCTTGTTTGCCTTGGTGTTTTGGTCTTCTCACCACTGAAAACCAGTGGGTTTTTAGTGGTGAGAAAGGTGGTTTGAAGTCTTGTATAGGGGAGGGACACCCCTCTCCCCTTTGTCCCTCTTTTGCCTTTGTTTTTGGCTCATAAGGGAGCATGCATACTTGGTTTGTTTTGGCTTCATTTCAGAGCTTATTTGGTGTTCATATGATATGTTATATCTCTGTTTTTGGTTGGATTTGTAGCCCTTAGCATGCATCTTATACTTGCTTTGAAATGCTCTACTTTGCCTAGAAATGTGCCATGTGTTTAGCCTTGTATATCCTCATGTTTTAGCTTGGCTTATTGAAGCTTTTGGTCATGATTTGTCATGTTTTAGGTCTGTTGGCCACTGATTTTGCCATGTGGCATTTTGATGTAGTTGCTTTGCATTGTGGCTTGTGAGCCTTAAGGATGTGATCCATGCATATGCATTGGTTAGGTTATTTAGGTGATTTGGAATCATTCAACATGCTATTTCAGTCCACATGCCATGCCTATATGCCTCCATTTATCATCTATTTCATGTTTTGAAATGTTGGTCTCTTATGCCTTGAAATAGGCCTTGTGCATGCTTGTATGTTTAAGGTATTTGGGCTGCCATATCATGTTTTTATGGCCTTTTTTTGCATGCTAAACATCTGTTTTTGGTCGCTTGGTTCATGCCATGAGTGGTCTTGTTAGTGGTGGTGGAGTACCCTCTTTTGTGCCTTAGCTTTAGGCTCATAAACTTGCATGCTTGTATAGCATTTTGTCCATGATTTTTAGCACTTTTGGCCACTGTTTTGGGGTGGATTGAGGTCTGCCCCATTATGGTTTAAGTCCACCATTGCACGTTTACCACATGTTTGTTGCATGCTTGATTAACAAAGCCTTGTTACATGATAGTTCTATTACATGTTTTGTCTTTGTTTGCATTGCATTTGCATCTCGTATGCTCTAGCGTTTTGTATACTCAACATGATGTTGCATAGCATTTGGCATGCCTTGCATTTAGTATCATGTTGCATTGTTAAGCCATGTTTGCATAACATGCATTGCATTACTTGGTTTGGGGTGTCAACCAAGTGTGGAGATGAGAGGTGTTGTACTAAGTGACAAAACACGTCTCAATTCTCATGTCACTAAGGCCCTTGACTTGACATGATAGGGTCTTGGTCTCATTTGTGTGTTGCATGCATTTACATTGAATGCAATCTTGGTCCCTTAGGCCATCATGCATCAAAATGCATAATTGGTGGCCCAAGGACCAAGGGCCATGCTTCCTTGAGTCCCATACATGATAGGGGCATGGCCATGCTTACATGTGCCCAAAATTCCATGCCATACACTGTCTGTCCTTGTTGCTGTCAAAAACCAGATTCTGCAGAGAATTGTTTGCCGACCGGCAGTAAAGAGTGCCGACCGGCAATGTATTGGTGGCCGACAACCTCATAAGCAGCCGACAGACATTTTACATGGCCGGTGGCCATTTCATCCAGCCGATGGTGTGAAGCAGTGTGCATAGAAGGTATTCTGGGACTTTGGCAGTCTTTGGAAAGGCAGGACAGTGAAAACAGAGGCAGCAGTGGTATGGTGCGGGTTTTCCGGGCGAGACGGATCGAGCATGCATCATTCGCGCATCCCGAGGCAGGGCTGAGGCCCCCTTCTTTTTACATTCGATTTAATTTGATAATTAGAATTTTTGTAATAATTTATTCTGTATTTGGACTGTACTATTTGGGACTGTATATTCTTTTGGTCCCTCCGTGTGAGGGCACATTTGTAATAAGTGTGTGTGAGTGGTGTGTATGTCTTCCAACCTCCACTTCTTTCTCCCTTTTATTTACCTGCTTATGATGGTAGATTAGGGCATATTTAAATTAGCATAACAGTATGATAGCATGCGTGCATCCATACATTCGTTTACATGCACCGGGCTCGGCGCATCATACTAACTGCACTCGTATTTTCAATTCCAAATTGAATACATGCTACCTGTGTATTTCACATGCCATGTTTAGGATAGCCGAGCCTGTCTAGATTGCATCTTTGCCTGTGTTGCATTAGCCACTTAACATGAACTAGGATCATGCATGATTACTAACTGGTTTCTGTTTTGGCTTGGAGTACTAGGTGAGTGTTATGCTTTAGCATACCGCATGCGTGTGAGTGTTGCCATAAGCATGATTACCATGAGGCTAGCTGCTTATGTGATATAACTGCTTGAATGCCTGTGGATGGAGGTCGAATTGCTTAAATTGGGATAATGCATTAAAACTGTGAGTTTTAAGCCCACTAGTTAGTGGCAAAACCATCTTTTCTAAAAGCCCATTTGAGGGTGGCAAAACCTGCATTTTAGCCTACTTGGAGTAGCAAACCATTTTCAAAACAAACATTAATGTTTTGTTCCAATTTAGGCGATTTGGTCTATACTTGTTTGCTGTGCGCATAACATAGTAAATCTAGGCTAATAACCGGAATAAGAACACATAACGTTTTCAAAAAGATATCACGGTTAGTAGAGGCCGGTCTTGACCGGGCGAAAGGGGGTGCTCATAGCTGACCTTCCCCGATCGTACCCAAGTTCCCGAGCCAAGCAACTTTGGTGATGACGGACACGTGGCCTTTGGCACCGAGTCAGGGTTTCCTAAATTTCCCCAAAAAAATATTTAGGTGGCGACTCTGTATCTGGCAAAGCAGTCCATGTTTGGCACTTCTTTTCAAAATCTGTTTTTCTCAAAACGATTTGCCAGAGTTGGACTCTTTGGTTCAGATTAAGAACCACAAACAAAGGGAGTCCGAACTGTAAGCGAGCCCCGGGGCGTCTACAGTTTCTGGCGACTCTGCTGGGGATTTAGAGAGCTTGACTCGAACTCGTGATATCCTGTTTTGACTACACTGTGTTTCTTTGCATTGCATGTGCATTGGTGCGCCTAGGACACCGTGTTGGCCATCTGCTATTCCTGAGCGGTTTGCTGGAGGCTTGTCTTGTCAAGGCATGACCATAAGGCTGACCGGTTGCGGGCTCTGCCAGTATGGGAACACAAACCCCGGTTTTACCGGGGCACCCTTTTGACCATTCGACCTAGTGCATATCGAAATCCATAGTGACCATTCCAAACTAGGACAGGTTGCTTACCCGATATAGGTTGTTTGAAACCGCTGCGTGCGTAGTGAAACCCTAGCTCCTGACAAAATAGGACAGGGAAACCCTACCCCAACATAGGGGTGTTTGGTTCTCTTTTACGTGCTATGTGCTTTTAGAGTGTATCTCTACAGGAATGCGCATGTCAGTTTGCAAGATTGGGTATCAGGCCTGAGGACACCAGTAACAGTATTTTGGGGAATCAGTTATCTGTGGGTACCAGATTCAGACTTGGGGCAATGATTCAGAAACAGTGATCAGTATTTGAGGAACAGTGTATCCAGTTCACTAGCAATGTGTTATGATATCCAACCGTGTGTTGTATGTTTATTTTATGCCGTTATGCTGTCCGATTGTCTGTTTATTTATACGCTTTATTTATCTTTTTACTAGGTAGTTGAGCACAATTGCTTCTGACCCGGTAGATATTCCCCAAGCACCCTGGATTAGAGGTCGTCGACTCCATCGATCTGAGGATCTGGTAGACGGACAACCAGTGTACTACTCACTACCCCCGGTTACTAGACGGAGGTCAGTCAGGCAGAGGACATCAGCACAGCAGTCAGTTCAGAGGGCCTTATCTACCCCACCTGTGTTCAGTAGGGATCAGGGTTCCGTGTCACCAACAGAGAGAGAATATATACCGGTAATTCAACCAGAGCAGAATAGTATGGCTAGTTTAGAGGAGATGGTGCGCCACCTCCAAGAGAGCATGAAAACAATGCAGCAGGATGCCGTCCGTCAGGCAGAATTCGCCAGGCAACAGGCCACAGTTGTGAAGGAACAGGCAGAGACAATTGCCAGGCTAGAGCAGCAAACTGGAGCATCTGCTTCGCATCAAGCTCCTCCCCCACCAGGAGTTCCAAACCTCGGGGAGACAGCCAATGTTCAGAATGATACAGAACTGCCCACAGGACCACCCCCACCTCCAATCCTACCTCAAATCCAACCTCAGCTATCAAAAACACCCACCAACCTACCGGACTCTCCCTTTGAGTTCGAGACTGACCCACCGCACTGAAGTTAAGCAAGCTTGAAAAGCTGTTCAAGAGATCTCAGGGGTCAAGACTATCCCCGATATGAAGATGGATACACCGACGCAGCCGTGACGCTGCCCGACAGATTCAAAATGCCTCATATTGATCGATTTGATGGGTCCGGGGACCCCATGGTGCACTTAAGACTGTTTTCAGATATCCTAAGGCCAATGGGCCTCAGTAGGCTTCAGAAGTTGTCTTTATTTGGCCGGACCCTGTCGGGTGTGGCGGCCATATGGTATGCCAAGCTAGAAGATGACGTCAAGAGGAATTGGGACGAAATGGCTGAGGCCTTCATCGCGCAGTACTCATACAATACACAGATTGAGATTACGACCCGTGATCTCGAGACGACTAGGCAAGAGCCTAAGGAGAGTTTTTCAGAGTTCGTAACCAGATGGAGGGCCAAGGCTTCGATGATGACCTTGAGGCCTACGGACAAAGACCAGATTCGGATGATTGTGCGCAATCTTCAGCCGAAGTTGATGCAAAAGATGATCGTTCTTCCCTTCCTACTTTTTCTGACCTACACGAAATGGGGGTACAGATTGAGGATGCCTTGAAGCAAGGCTTGATTGATAACGACCGGGAGCAACCCCGACGAACTTTCAATCGTGGTAGCAATGCAGGCCCGAGCGGCACTACAACTACGAGAGCCTCCGAAGTGAGCATGGTCACCACTAACCCCCCTCCAAGAAATACGGCAGCTGCACCATTCTCCGGTGCGTCCGGAAGTAACCCACCAACAGCCAAATACCCACCCAAGAACACCAGAACCTTCGCCCCACTTTACATGCCCCTGTCCAAGGCTTTGGGGGTGCTAATCAAAAAAGGGCACTTGAAGCCCCTAGAGCCGCGGCCCTTACCAGAGAAACTCCCCCTACCCATAACCCAGCCAAATATTGTTCATTCCACCAACAGCACGGTCACGACACCGATCAGTGCTTCCGGTTACGTCATGAGATTCAAGATCTCATTGATAACGGGGTGATTCTGCCTCCTGAGAAACCCAATGTTACTACAAACCCTCTCCCACACATAACCAAGCTCCACCACCCAAAAGACTCAATTTCATCCAAACTGGGATTGTGTCCTACGATCCTAGTATCTATATCACACCTTCCCACCTGCCCAAGCCAGAGGTGTTCCTTCCCGATTGCACCGACTTGTGCATGATGGACATCTCCATAATCCAACTTAAGCCAGCGGTGGTGACCACCGAGAACAGGAGAGAGGAGATCCCAAAGGAAAAGAGGATTGTTGGGCCAGAGTCTGCGGGATCTGGAATTTGTGTTGAGAAAACGTATAGTCCGGGTGACTACATTTTATCGATAGGCCAGGATGCGCCAGTTGTGGAACTTCCAGCAGGAGGAGAACTGTGTGTAATCCAAGGAGATAGTCTGGGACAGGGAGCAGATGATGTAACAGCTGTGGGGGAGGACCTTGCCGATCTCCAGTTTTACAGTGACCAAGACCCGGAAGATGCGGCAGTAGCGTGGTTCGATTATGAGAATTCAGCAGAAATTATTGGGTGGTTGGACGATCAACCCGATGTGGTAGGAGAATTTCAGGCAGAGCAGGCCCAGCAGGGGCGAGAATATCAGTAACGGCCGGGAGGGTCGAAGAACAGAGTACATCGCCGGAGAGCGCCGGTGTTAAGAATTTCGCCCGAGATTGGAGTATTTTGAGTACGGGGATTATTGAACAGTCAGTTATGTCGGAACAAGCAAGTTTTGAAGATTCCGAGAGAATCAGGAAGGCGAAGGCCCATGTGGGAGCTGAAATTGCTGTGTGCACAGGAACCGAGAATACTGCAGGCATGTGGATGGAAGGTGCTGCGAGCGCAAGAACAGTCATACCAGAGCCGGACAGGTGTCTGTCGGCCGCTGATGGAATGTGGTGGGAAGATGAGGACTTATGTCTTGCTCACACGACGAAGATTGGGGGAATAACCAACCTGATAACACCTGGTACCTTGGAGAGGTCGACCACATGACGCGGAGTGGGCGGTACTTCAAACCCCCACACTAGATCAACCAGAGGCCTCGGGGAAGGATAGAGAAGCTGAGAAGCAAAAGGAGAAGCAGCTTGAGGAGGAAGCTGTACTCAAACAGCTAAAAAAGATACAAGCAGACATCTCCATCTGGGGACTGCTCATGGCCTCACGAGTACATAGGCAGGCTGTCCTGACGGCCATGGATAAGGCCAAACTCTCTATAGAGACTACACCAGAGCAGCTGGTTGGGCTGGTTTTTCCGGGAGGAGGTTCCCCGGCATTAACCTTTTCAGACAAAGAACTTCCGCCCGAGGGCATAAATCACAATAAACCCCTCTACATCTCCGTGGAATGTAGAGATAAGTGGATACCGGTGGTACTTGTTGATACCGGGTCTGCCATCAACGTCTGCCCAGCAAGGACGGCGTATGCGATTGGCTTGAAAACCGCAGATTTCGTACCAACAGCCCAGGTCATCCGGGCGTACGACAATACAAGTAGAGAAGTAATGGGAACAGTTAAAGTTCAGACAAAGGTTGGGCCGGGGCAGCACGAGATAGATTTCCATGTCTTAGAGGTTCCTGCAACCTTCAATTTGCTTCTAGGGCGGCCGTGGCTGCATCAGGTGAAGGCAGTGTCATCTACTTTGCATCAAATGGTGAAATACCCCTATGGGAAGGGAGTAGCCATTGTCTTTGGGAATTCATCAATCCACCCACCACCGGAGGTATCCACGCCTGTTCTAGAAATCGAGCATGGCATGGAGGATGTGTTTATATCAGGTTTTACCTTGGCCGAGGCTCAGGTCGTACAGAATATCATGGCTGCTAACGAGGGATATATGTCAGTGCTCAAGCAGTGTATCTCATGAACAAGCTCCAATACATCCCCGGGATGGGATTAGGAAAGAGCGGCGTAAGGGCGTCGCGGCATTGGCCGAAGTGCCGCATAACCCCCATACCTTTGGTCTGGGTTATCTACCCACCAAGGAAGATTGGGTAAGGAAAGGAAAAGAGATGGCTGGAAGAGCCAAAGCAAAACAAATGGGAAAACCCTTTGAATTTGATGCATCGGCCCATTCGGGGTACCCTAAACGGACACTTCGTCCGGGAGGGGAAGGATTTTCCATTCTGTGGTTTTTCGGAGCCATGGCTGAACGCAGAGAAGAAGCGCTTGCCAGGGTTCGAAATTTTCTTTGACCTGCAGTTGCTTGGGGATGATGTTGCTGAAGAGCAGACAGACCTAACAGTCGAGGTTGAGCATAGTGTAACAAGCCCGCGAGGGACCTCGCCACAGTTCGGACTCGATTTTGTTGCGGTTCTAAATCTCGAACCAAAGAGTCCAAATCCGGCAAATCGTTTTGAGAAAAACTGATTTTTTGAAAGAAGTGCCAAACATGGACTGCTTTGCCAGATAACAGAGTCGCCACCTAAATATTTTTTTAAATGGGAAATTTAGGAAACCCTAACTCAGTGCCAAAGGCCACGTGTCCGTCATCACCAAAGTTGGCTCGGGAACTCGGGTACGATTGGGGAAGGTCACATCGTGAGCACCCCCGCTCGCACGGTCAAAGACCGGCCTCTACTAACCATGATATCTGTTTTTGAAAACCTTGTGAGTTCTTATTCCGATTATTAGCCTAGGATTACTATGTGATGCTCGCAGCAAACAAGTATAGACTGGGCCGCCTGAATTGGAACAAAACATTTGAAAATGGTTTGATGGTGCTACCCGCAGGTAGGCTAAAACGCGGATTTGCCACCCTCAGGTGGGCTTAGAAAACATTGATTGATGAATTGTCCCAATTCAGATAACTCAACCTCCACCCACAGGCATTCAAGGCAGTTATATCATATAAGCACATAGCCTCATGGCAAGCATGCTATCATGGCAACACTCACACGCATGCAAGGATGCTAAAGCATAAAACTCACCTAGTACTCCAAGCCAAAACAAGAACCGATTAGAAATCATGCATGGATCCTAAGTATACAGAATGCCTAATGCAACACATGCAAAATGCAACTATAGCAGGCTCGGCTATTCTAAATGGCATATGAAATGCTACAACTATCATGTATTCATTTGGAATTGAAATACAAATGCAGTTTGTATGATGCGCCGAGCCCGGTGCGTGCAAACAGATGAATGATGCAAACATGCTGTCATACCGTTATGCTAATTGAAATATGCCCTATATCTAACCATCATAAGCGGGTAAATAAAAGGGAGAAAGAAATGGGGGTTGGAAGACATACATCACACTCACCCACACTTATTACAGTTATGCCCTCGCGCAGAGGGTCCGAATAAATATACAGTCCGAATGAAAGAATAATACAGTCCAAATATTACAGATTCTTAATTAATTAACAATTAACTAAGAAAAACAGTAAACTGGCGCGCAGGCCAGGGAGCTGCCTTGCTTCTGATGTATGATGTATGTTGGGCTGCCTCGGGCGGAAATCCACCGGGATGCCCTGATTAGCCTCTGTTTGCAGTGTTTCTCGAAATGCGCGCCAGACTCCGAAAGTTGCTAATCTCTGAGTTTTGCTGCAACAGAGAGCAGGAAAAGGGCACAGCAGTGTATTTCACAAATATATGCATGCCTCGATCCTCGTGCCACCAATCACGCATACCGATGCATGATGGCCGAGGAGTCGAATTGCACAACTCAATATAGGGATGAATGCAGATGAATGCTAACAACACTTAACTCCATCATGGATAATCCGGAGTGTCGGTGACTTGGGAATTGAGACCCGTTCCGTTACTCGGAGTACGAAACGTGCCTCGTTTCCCGTGCAATATGCATGATATGCATGAAATGCAACTAACATACAACCTAGCATGCACGATGCTATGAGAATGAGATGCCTCGAAATGCGTGCCCACTGGCACGCGAACCGAGGTGATGACATAAGGCACGAAATGCAATGATGGGCTTACACCAACATGAGAAGGCCTCAGCCACACTCATACGGGATGCCGGAATGATAAAAATGAGGTGCCTCGAAGTGCGTGCTCACGGGCACGCAAACTGAGACGATGATGAAATGCAAATCGGATAAAAACAGAGGGCCTCGAAATACGTGCCCACAGGCACGCAAACCGAGGCAGAGCATACGCAATGCAAACCGGATAAAACAGAATGTCTCGAAATGCGTGCACACGGGCACGCAAATCGAGCGGAGGCATACGCAATGCCAATCGGATAAAATAGAATGTCTCGAAATGCGTGCACACGGGCACGCAAACCGAGGCAGAGATGTGAAGTGCAAATCGGATAAAACCGAAGTGCCTCGAAATGCGTACACACGGGCACGCAAACCGAGGCGATGATATGAAAATGCAAATCGGATAAAACCGAAGTGCCTCAAAATGCGTGCACACGGGCACGCAAACCGAGGCGATGGTATGAAAATGCAAATCGGATAAAACCGAAGTGCCTCAAAATGCGTGCACACGGGCACGCAAACCGAGGCGATGATATGAAAATGCAAATCAGATAAAACCGAAGTGCCTCAAAATGCGTGCACACGGGCACGCAAACCGAGGCGATGGTATGAAAATGCAAATCGGATAAAACCGAAGTGCCTCAAAATGCGTGCACACGGGCACGCAAACCGAGGCGATGGCATACAAAGCATGAAAATGCAAATTGGGCTTACGCCAACATGAGAGGGCCTCAACCACACTCACATAGGCTGCCGTGAGATGAAAATGAAGTGCCTCGAAATGCGCGCACACGGGCACGCAAACCGAGGCAGTGACATACAGGCATGAAATGGCATGAAAATGTAGATTGGGCTTACGCCAACATGAGAGGCCTCAACCGCACTCACATAGGCTGCCGATAGATGAAAACAGAGTGCCTCGAAGTGCGTGCCCATGGGCACGCAAACCGAGGCAATGCATTAAGGCATAAAATGACATGGAAAATGATATGCAAGCATGCAAAACAAAATTCAGCCACTAAATAAAGGGGAAAACAGCCCCGAAATGATGCGAAATGACAACCGAAGCATGCAATCATCCCGAAAATGAGAAATTAAGCCCCGAGATGGCCTATAGCTATGCTATACATGCAAAATATGATCATGGCAGCAAGGACAGTAGCAAGGCAGTTTCAATATAGCATATTTCAGTAACAATCATGGCAAAATGGAGACATAGATATGGCAACAAATCATACAAGATTAATGGCCAAAGAGCATTACAATGGGAGGTGGGTATATACAAACACCAAATGGCAAACTTTCTTCTACAACATGAAAGAGGGCCAAAAATAAGCATATATGCAGTTTATGGAAGCCTCTAAATCATAAGACAAACCTGCTAGAAATGGGAGGCAAAAATGGAGCCACAAAAGGGTATAACATAAGACATGCAATCTATACATCAAATGACCAAACCTTATTCATGAACATGTAAAGGGGGTCAAAATAAGACCAAAACCAGTAGGGGTCGAAGTCCCAAAAAACAAACACAAAATAGGTCAAAAATTGGATACAAAATATGGCATGCTTGATGAATTGAAGGAACTAGTATATACAATGGCCAATGAAGTTGAGCTCCTCTACAATGTTGTAGAGGGGCTCAAAATAAGCAATAAAGCAGTAGGGGTCGGAGCCCCAAAAACCAACACAAATAGGTTAATTTTAGCATGCAAAAATGTGACAATCTTGATGGACATTGAAGGAACTAGTATATACACATACCAAATGAAGTTGAGCCCTTCTACAATGTTGTAGAGGGCTCAAAATGAGCACAAAAGCAGTAGGGGTCGGAGCCCAATTCTCAACCAATTAGAGTATAAAAAAGATCAAGAAAAAGCCCAAAAGTTGGTTTTGAATACTTACCCTTGAAGACTTGTCTTTCCTTGCTTCTTGGCTTGGATTTGTGGCTTCTCAACCTCTGAAATTCACTTCCTAGCTGCTGGAATCAAAGTTGGAATGGTGAGGCTAGGTGTTGGTGAAGAAATCAAGTAAGACTTGAAGCTTTTTTGAAGGTTTTGGCTATGGAGATTAGGGTTTTTGCTTAAGTGTTCTTGAAGGCAAATCTTCTAACCTAGGCAAAGGAGCCCTTGGTTCCTTTAAATAGGCAAAACAAGGTGTAAAAGGGGAGGGCAAAGCATCCAAGCTTTCCCTCCCAAAATATCCCCCGGATGGGGGAGATATTTGGCAAAAATATCCGGACAGCTGTGCTGAGCTGGAAAGCAAGAATCCGGCGGCCAGGTAGATTTCTGGAGGTGGCCGGCCGGCCACCACCTGGTCGGCCAGCCACTCAGCCTAGCCGACCGGCCACCCCAAGAAAATGAACAGAAGATTTTCTGGCCGACCAGTATGCCAAAGTGTCCTCCCAAGTGTGTAGATCAATGCCCCAAGGTCGGAATCTGGCAACTCTGAAGCAGAAGTCAAACATAGAGCTTGAAGAAGAGGCTCAAAATGAACTGTATAATTTCTGGCCGACCACCTTCTTTTTGTGTCCTCCAAGATGTGTAGAACAAGGATCCAAGGTTGAAATTCGGCACAACACTGAAGCAGGAGCCACAACATAGAGCTTGAAGGAGAGGCCCAAAAATGAAACCCACAGTTTCTGGCTGACCAGTAGTTTTTAGGGTCCTCCATGTCCCTGATCACAGATATGTAGCTTTGGTCGGAAGAAAATGGGCCTAGGGTGTTCAACATTGGCCCGGAAGTGAGCAAAACGGGCGCCGGAGGAGCGAAACTGGTTATCTGGGATAATTGCTGGCCTCCTACCCTCCAGTGATCTTCCCAATGTTGAAACAGAGGTACCTGCCAAATTTGAACAAAAACTAATGAGAAATGAACGCTTGGGGCCAAAACCGAGCCATTCGGGATCCCGAAAATGGGCTGCGGGTGCCGGAAGTGGTGTTCGGCAGCGAAATGGGTATCTGCAACTCCAGTGTCCCTCGGAATGACAAAACAGAGGTTCCTGCCAAAAATCAGAGAAAACCGATACAAAATGAATGCTCGGGGCCCAAACCGCGCAATTCGGGGTCCCGAAAACCGGCTATGAGCACCGAAGGTGGCGTACGGCCACGAAGTGGGCATCAGGGGCCCCAGGGTTCCTCAATATGATAAAACAGAGGTACTAGCCAAGAACCGGAGAACTCGGAGATGGTTGGGCGGTCCCGAGCCGAGGCACACGGCCTGACGGCCGAAAACCGGGAACCGGGCTCCGAAATGGGAAAAATGGCCTACGGCCACGAAAAGTAGCGCACGGCCACCGAGAGATGGTCTACGGGACCACTCCCTTCCCTCAGGAAAGAAAACAGAGAAAACCGAGTCTGGTTCGCAAACCGAGACAAGGCACAGAAGAGAGTTCGGAAGTCCGGAGGCAAGGCGCACGGCCGCGACTCTGGGGCTTCTGAACGAGCACGATATGCAACACCACCGAGCGCTCAATCGGTGACGTCTGAGTCTTAAGGTCGGTCAAAATGGGGTGTCTACACATAGCAAAGAATTGGAGTCTGCGGACACAGAGTTTGAAATGGGGGTAGCACTGGCATGTCTACTTTCAGATCCTTTGATCGACCAGTTGTGCTTGGGGGATAACTCCTCGGTGTCCATGATCGGAGATGAAACGGCTGCGGGCCTACCAGCAGCTATTTTGGATGCATCCATCGCACCCTCCCTCTGGCAGTACGAGGAGGGATTTTTAGCAGCACCGGGTCAGGTAGTGAGCCGGAATCTGATTCCACCGAGTCTTGTGAGTCGGAATCAGGTTCCAGCTCGTCTGAGTCTGAGTCCGGTATTCCTGGGGGTGATAACCCGGATGCCACAGTCCTGTCCAGGTCGTCTTTTTCTTCTCTTTTGAGTCTGTTGTAACAGAAGAATTGGACGGTTTGGAAGTACTAATGAGAATGAGGTGAATGTGGTTTCCGAGTACTTTTCTGTGCCTTTGATTTATTGCTTAAATCAGGACTTTCAAAATTTTGATGAAAACGACGAGGACGAAATTCCTCCGGTTTTGCAACGACTAATTGAACAAGAGCAGGAGAGGTTTGTTAAACCCTTAATGATGAAATCACTACCGTGAACATTGGTACTGAGAAGGACCCGCGGCTGGTCCAGATCGGGTCCACGTTGTCTTCGGAGGAACGCGAGCGCTTAGTCGCTTTATTAAAAGATTTCAAAGATGTTTTCGCGTGGTCCTACGAAGACATGCCTGGAATCGATCCTGAGATTGTACAGCACCGGATCCCTCTTGACCCCGAGGCCCGACCTGTCAAACAGAAACTCAGAAGGATCCGCCCTGATTGGGCCATTAAGATCAAGGAAGAGGTCACCAAGCAGATTGACGCAGGCTTCCTGCTGGTATCCGAATACCCGACTTGGTTGGCCAACATTGTTCCAGTGCCGAAGAAGGATGGCAGAATCCGGGTATGTGTGGATTTCAGGGATTTGAACAGAGCCAGTCCGAAGGATGACTTTCCCTTGCCCATCGAGAGTTGGTAGATTTCACAGCGGGGCATGCTTTGCTTTCGTTTATGGATGGCTTCTCAGGTATAATCAGATAGTAATGGCACCCGAAGACCGGGAGAAGACTGCTTTTACCACCCCGTGGGGTACATATTGCTACAGAGTGATGCCATTTGGGTGAAGAACGCTGGGGCTACATATCAACGGGCTGCAACCACAATATTGACATGATCCATAAAGAGGTCGAGGTGTACGTGGACGACATGATTGTCAAGTCCAAAGAAAGAGAGGGCCACTACACCGCCTTGCAAAAGTTTTTCCAAAGAATCAGAGAATTTCGGCTGCGGTTGAATCCTCAGAAGTGCACATTCGGTGTTACAGCGGGAAAAATGCTAGGGTTTCTGATTACACAAAGGGGCATCGAAGTCGACCCTTCCAAAATCAAGGCCATCTTAGAAATGCCACCACCAATGACTGAAAAGGAGTGCGAGGCTTTCTGGGTAAAGTGCAATTCATAAGGCGGTTTATCTCAAAATAACCTTAACTTGTGAACCACTTTTTGGTCTCCTGAAGAAAGGAAAGAAGTTCCAATGGGACGGCCGATGCCAAGCTGCATTTGAACAGATTAAAGAATATTACAGAACCACCCGTGTTGTCACCACCAAAGCCAGGGAAACCGTTGATATGTACCTGTCAGTAACTGAGACTACAATGGGCTGCATGCTCGCACAAGAGTCGGAAGATAAAGTGGAAAGGGCCATCTACTATCTGAGCAAGAAGATGCTGGATTACGAGACCCGCTACACTCCGCTGGAGAAGGCTTGTTTGGCCTTGGTATGGGCTACCAGGAAGCTGCGGCACTACCTGTTAGCTCACTCTGTAATGTTGGTTTCACGACTTGATCCCATCAAATATCTTTTCGAGAAACCAGCACTTACGGGTAGGCTAGCTCGTTGGCTGCTGTTGCTCTCCGAATTTGATCTCAAGTATGTGACGCGCAAGTCAGTAAAAGGGAGAGCGGTAGCAGAGTTCCTTGCCGACCACCCGGTTGAAGGGGATGAAGCGGTTGAGTACCTATTCCCAGATGAAGCCATTTTGCACATCGAAGATGAAACTTGGACGATGTACTTTGACGGAGCGTCAAATCAATACGGGTATGGGATAGGGGTGTTGCTGATAGCGCCTGACGATTCCCGTATCCCTTTAGCATTCAAGCTTCGGTTCAAAGTCTCGAACAATGAGGCAGAGTATGAGGCATGTATTGCCGGTCTAGAAGCTGCCCTAGAACTAGGGGCAAGACGATTGGACGTCATTGGGGATTCGAACCTTGTTGTGTCTCAAGCAAAGGAGACTGGAAAGTCAAGAGGAAAAGATGATAATTTACCACCAGACCTTGGATTTGTTAATTCCTCGGTTTGAGAAGCTAAATTTCACTCACCTAGTAAGAGAGAACAACAGGTTCGCAGATTCGCTAGCAACTCTATCTTCCATGATAGACATCCCATCTGGAGTCCGGATGCGTCCAGTCATTATTGACCAGAAATTTGCACCTGCCTACGAGTCAATCTCTGCCATAGATGAAGTGCAGGACAACAACCCTGGTATTACGACATATGGAACTTCTTGGAGAAGGAGGCGTATCCACCAGGGGCAAATGCCAAGGACAAAAGGGCAATCAGAAGAATGGCTGTTCAGTTTATCATCTGCGGGGGTAAATTGTACAAAGAGGTCATCTGGGAATGCACAAGCTGTGTGTAGAAGCTGAAGAGTCGAAGCGCCTGATGGAGGCCATCCATGGAGGAGAATGTGGGGCACATATGAATGGGGTGATGCTGGCACGGAAGATCCTCAGACAGGGTACTACTGGTCTACCATGGAGGAAGATTGTATCGGCTTTGTTCGGCGATGCCACAAATGCCAGATTCACGCAAACGCATGAACATCCCGCCGTCAAAGCTGTACAACATGACGTCGCCGGCCATTTTCAGTTTGGGGAATTGATGTGATTGGGCTGTTACCCAAGGGGTCGAATGGGCATGAGTTTATCTTGGTAGCAATAGATTACTTTACGAAGTGGGTCGAGGCCCAATCTTATGCGTGTTGAAGGCTTCGCATGTCGCAAAGTTTATCAGAAACAACATTATCTGCCGTTATGGAGTCCCGAATGAGATCATTTCAGACAATGGTTCCCACTTCAAGAAGGAGGTGATTGATTTGTTGGAGAAATACAATGTGGCTTTTCATAAGTCGTCCACATATCGGCCGCAGACCAACGGAGCAGTTGAGGCCGCCAACAAAACATCAAACACATATTGCAGAAGATGGTGGAAACCTACGGGACTGGCCAGATAAGTTGCCGTTTGCTCTGTGGGGCTACCGAACTTCAATTAGAACTTCTACTGGGGCGACTCCGTATTCCTTGGTTTATGGGATGGAGGCCGTTCTACCTATAGAGATTGAGGTTCCGTCTTTATGAGTATTGGCTGAGTGTCAAATAGCCGAGGCAGATTGGCAGCAGAGCAGATTCGAGGAACTCATGCTCTTTGATGAGAGAAGACTGAAAGCACTGTATCACGTCCAAGGATATCAGCGTAGAATTGCCCGGGCTTTCAACAAGAAGGTTAAGTCCAGGAATTTGAAGGAAGGAGATTTGGTACTCAAAGACAACCAAGCTCCTATCCACGACCCAAGGGGCAAGTTCAGACCCAATTGGACTGGTCCCTATATCATCAAGTCTATCTGGTCAGGTGGAGCTGTGGTTCTGATGGACCTAGATGGCCTAGAGTTCTCCCAACCGATCAACATGGACAAGTTGAAGAAATATTACCCCTGAGAGGCTCGCTAGGCCGAAAACCCGAAAGGGCGACCTAGGCAAAATTCAGAGCACAAAAAATTAGAAAATATAAAAACTGAGCTCGCAAGGTTGAAAACCCGCAAAGGGCGGCCTTGGCAAAAGTTAGAGCGCAAAAGGAGAGTGAAAATACTCGAGTGAACCCAAGCCTGAACTACGTAAGGCTTGATTCCCATCTTTGGGATACGTAGGCAGCTTCATCCTGAAGTTCAGCCATAAACTTTTCCCCGATCAACTTTGTCCATTTGATCATCTCGGTCATCTTTGTCCATCAGCGTTATCGCAATCTCCGGTACAGTGCTATTCAGACTAGGGGCAACTTTCCGTTGCTGTACAGTGCCGCGGTACCGTTCAAACAAGGGGCAACTTTCCAGTTGCTAGGATCCGGGTTGTGCATCTCAGTGACAAATTTGGGTGTCCAGTTCTGATCCATACGAAAATAGTTTTGAAAAGTTTTAATAAAAGTGACTTTGTTCAAATAAATCTTTTTACAACTAAGACCATTTTGGACCAAAGCGGAAAATTTTCAGTACCACAACCTTCAATTTCATTGATTTCAATACAGAGTTCTCTTGCTCTTGCATACAATTGAAGTTGCTTTTTATTACATTCATAAAGAAAACTTGAAAGTACTAATAAAGCAATAAATCCGGGGCATAGTCAAGTCAGGCCTCCTGCGCCCCCTCCCAGAGCTGGTCGAAGCCTCTGATGCCAAATGGGCCCTCCTGTGCCTCTTCATTAAGCCAATCCAAGCACTCATCAGACAAAGTGCAACTGAAAGGGGAGCGGGGCCAGGAGTTCTCTCGTCCTCCATGCTGTGGCATATCGGGCCAGCTGTGCGCCTCGAATCGGGAATGTAGCCGGGTACTCTATCCCTTCCGGCGGACAAGTCTGATCATGACCAAACTGGCGCAGGATACGGAATGGAAAGTAGAAGACACAGTGAGTCAAGCCAATCAATTGATCCCGGGTTGACGGGTCATGCTGTAACTCATTACGGGAGATTGAGCCAAGGGCACCGCCAAGCAATACGGTCTGCGGACAAGCTGCACATCCATTCAAACCACCAACCCTCATCAAGGGCATCAACTAGGCGTTGCCGAAAGAAGTAACCGCGAGCTGAATAAGCTGGGCAAGAGTCCACAACCTGCAGTTTATCCATCAACCATACCTGGGGAGGGATGAAAAATGAGAGAATAAAGAATAGAGAGATGTACGATGAGAGAAAAAGTAGAAAAGGGTTTTGTGAGAAAAACCGAGCCAGAGGGCCGAGTGATGTGAGCAAATATATATGTGAGATTGGGTGGGAAACATTACCTGCAGTAATAGTGGACTCCCTGCTAATCTGGTCGTCTCTCGACGATAAAAGGCGTCTAAGCCCAGCAACGTCTCAGCCAGAATCATGGCAATGCAGCTTTTGCCCTCCTTCAAGCCTTGGGCAACCTCAATCAACCGGACACTAGGCCCTCCGGAACCTGAGACAAACAGAAAATGAGATAGCATGCACAAACAGAGGGCGTGTCGCCGAAAGCCTTGCCAGTGATGGTCACCGGATCACCGTCTCAGAAAAACGGCAAACCAAGCTCGGAACATCCAGCATCCCATCACAAATCAAGAACGAGCATCGGGTATTGAAGCCCACACATTTGCCCTAAGGCTTGGGCATGGCCAAAACGAAGTTGGGGCAAATCTCTCATTGCCTCAGATTCCATTAGAGCTTGGAAATCTTCGAAGGTAGGACACACCTCTTGCCCGCTAAAGCTAAGACGTGTCACGGATTCCAAAACCTTGCCGCGGCATGAAGAAATGGAAAATGCAGCGGGGTACGGCGCAAAGTGAATAGTGCGTTTATGCCGAAAGGCCCGGAAATTCAGCTTTTCCGAGCCATCCAAGTTGTTAATCCAAGTTGCGAGATTTTGGGCAAGAAATTCTTCCATTTGGAGTAAATCAGTGTGGAAATGAAGGAAAACTACGAAGTTGGATCTTTTGTAGGATAAGGTTGAATGGAGGACAGGTGTCAACATTCTGCTGGTTCTCCCTTCTTGGCCGACCGGCCAATAGATTGCCGACCGGCCATCTGTTTTGGCCGATGGATCATTTTCGGCCGATGGCATTTCACGGCCGGTGGACTTTTCTGTGGCCGGTGGTTCTCCCCTTTGTCCCTGAGCTTTATGCTAAGGATTGGGAATCCCACCACTCCAATACCCTCCAGTGATCAATTCTCACGAGGGCGCGCCCATTTGCTTATCGAGTTGTTGTATATTTGCTTATCGAGTTGTATTTCACTCTCTTTAAGTCTTTGTTGTTATCGAGTTGTACTCGCACTGTTGGTCATAACGAGTCCCTTTTTTGCTTATCGAGTTGTAATTGGTTCACTACCTGATTATTACGATGCGATGCTTCGTTTTCAAAACACGTGTCAATTTCAGTCACATTGTTATGTGATGCCTTGCGATGCGATGCATAGAACGTGCAAATGCAACACCTTTTGAACAAATAGTGTTTCATTTCCGTCATGTATTTTTGTAAAAAATATGCATTTCAAAAATAGAACCTGCCTGAGGCAATGCAATGTGCTTAAACTCCTAATAAAAAGGAAAGTAAAGCAGGAGAATAGCAGGGTAGCAGAGTACCGGGTTGACACCGTAACCTCCCCTTTCGGTCATTGTACCTTTCGCCCTTGTTCGGGTCAATTGTGTGGTTCACCTTCATCATCAAGGCAATACAAGAAAATGCACTTCAGAATGCAAGTGACTTCGAGTTGACCTCAGGCCATGACTTTTGTGAGCGATGCTCGGTACATGCGAAGGACGTCCTTCCGTATCCTTTTATATCTTGTGAATTCCAAAATCATTTCAATTATACGTGTTGTACATTACATTCCAGCATCATGTTTTACCATGTTCAATTTCAAGTTCCTTTTTATACACATTGCGTGCATGCGTGCATTGCTTTACTTATGTGTTCAAGTTCCTTTTTATACACATTGCGTGCATGCGTGCATTGCTTTACTGATGTGTTCAAGTTCCTTTTATATACACATTGCGTGCATGCGTGCATTGCTTTACTATATGTGTTCAAGTTCCTTTTATATACACATTGCGTGCATTGCTTTACTTACATGTGTTCAAGTTCCTTTTATATACACATTGCGTGCATGCGTGCATTGCTTTACTTACATGTGTTCAAGTTCCTTTTATATACACATTGCGTGCATGCGTGCATTGCTTTACTGATATGTGTTCAAGTTCCTTTATACACATTGCGTGCATGCGTGCATTGCTTTACTATGTGTTCAAGTTCCTTTTATATACACATTGCGTGCATGCGTGCATTGCTTTACTTACATGTGTTCAAGTTCCTTTTATATACACATTGCGTGCATGCGTGCATTGCTTTACTTACATGTGTTCAAGTTCCTTTTATATACACATTGCGTGCATGCGTGCATTGCTTTACTTACATGTGTTCAAGTTCCTTTATACACATTGCTGCATGCGTGCATTGCTTTACTTACATGTGTTCAAGTTCCTTTTATACACATTGCATGCATGCGTGCATCTTTACTTACATGTGTTCAAATTCCTTTTACACATTGCTCGCGTTGACCGCTTGCTTTACTTGCATATGTTCAATTCCAGGTTTCTTTGTATACACATTGCTTGCATGCGTGCATTGCTTTACTCACATGTGTTCAATCCCGCTATTTCTATACATATTGCATGCATTGTCACGCACTTTCGATTGCTTTGTCATGCATGTTGCTAACGACATTGTACCTGTTAAGTTTGTTTTCTTTACAGGCACGATACTGTATGTACGGCTCATTTGAGGCCAGTGCAACCGGACGAACCGGACAGGTATTGTCTCCTCCGCGTGAAACGTATCGAGAATTACATAATTCTCTTACATCCTTTCTGCATTGTAGTGTAGTTTGGTGTATGCTAGCTTAAAACTGTCGCATGCGTGCTTCATTACAGCTTTCTTTGCATGATCATAAGTTATGCTCGGCTTCTTGCATTTTCAGTTGCATTTTGCCCCTGCCTTCGGGCGCATACCTTGTTTGTCTTGCGTGTTTGTCCAAGTCTTCGGCCTTGTCAAAAATGGGTCATCTCTGGGCTTTGACACTCACTCCCGTCATTGTTATGACTTTCGAGTTCTATCAAAGAGGGGCAACTGTAGACACCCCATTTTTGACCGTCCTCAAGACTTGGACATCATCGTTTGAACACTCGGTGATTATCCATGTTTGTGTTCGTCTCGAGTTCCCGGAGGCCTTGGCAGTGCGCCTCGTCTCAGGACCTCCTGACTCGACTGCTTCGTGTTTGGTTTTGGCACCAAACACCTGTGTTTTTGCCTTGGAGGACAGGGAATGGCTTGTTGGCCATCCCCACACCCCACCGGCCCTCCCCTACCATCACCGGCTGCATATGTGTACCACCGGCCATGGTTTCTTAAAAACAATGGCCGGTCGGCACTATGTTTAGCCAACCGGCACTTTATTGTGCCAGTGACCTATTTGGTTGGCCGGTGACCTTTCTGCGCCCATTGGAGCATGGTGCATGCCAGCTGTGCCAGCTGGAATGCACCCACACCACTCCCCATGCACGGGGATGACCCCTTTGCACCTTTTAACCCCCAAACCTTCTAGAAGGTTGAACCCTTTGGCTAAGCTTCTTGGAGAAGCTTGGCCAGCTGTCTTAGCTTCTCTAAGAAGCCAAGACCCCTTTGCACCTCTTGACCCTTTCTCCTTTGCTTAGCCACTAAGCTTCTTGGCTTTATTTTGCCTATATAAGCATCATATCTCTCCCTTTCATGAGGGTTAGCCATTTTTGAACAAAAAAACCAGAGCTTGTGTATCTATATATCTGACATATATCTCCTCTCTCTAGATTTTCCCTCTCTCTCCTCTTGTGTGTGTGTTTTTAGGCCTAAAAGTGTAGTTTTACCTTACTTTTGCACTCACACACACACTATCACACCTTAGCTCGAGATTGGGAAGCACACCAATACATTGCCGGTCCCCGCTCGAGCGTCAGAATCCCCGCTCGACCGGAAATTGTCAAAAGCACCGCTCGAGCGCCGGATGCACACTTCCAGAAGTTTTGCAGACCAAGGTCCCCGCTCGAGCGTCAGAATCCCCGCTCGAGCGGAGGAACAAAATCAAAGGGGCCCGCTCGAGCGTCAAAACTCCCGTTCGAGCGTCCGATGACCTGCAGAGCAAAATGTTGAGAGATGAAAAACCACGCTCGAGCGTCAAAACTCCCGCTCGCTCGAGCGTCAAAAGCCCCACTCGAGCGTGAAGGCCAAAATCTGGGCATCAACTCTAGGTTTCCAAACACAACCAACCTGTTTCAAACCTGCCAAATATAACCCAAGACTCAAACACAAAGAGTAAAGGATAGAAACGAGAATAAGGCAACAACACATCCACGGAACCGAGTCCGGAATACAATACACAAAGGAAGGGGAAAACCGGGATCGCTATACTATACCTTAACGATCTATTTGGAAATTAAATAAAAAAAGGAAGTTGAATAGAAAAAGAAATTGAATAAAAATGGAAGTTGAATAAAAAAAAAAATGGAAGTTGCATAAAATTAACAATGGAAGTTCATTCAAGAAACAACTATACCTTAACGATCTATTTGGAAATTAAATAAAAATGGAAGTTGAATGGAAAAGGAAATTAAATAAAAATGGAAGTTGAATAAAAATAAAAATGCAAGTTGCATAAAATTAAAATGGAAGTTCATTCAAGAAACGACTATACCTTAACTATCTATCGGGAAATTAAATAAAAAAGGAAGTTGAATAGAAAAGGAAACTGAATACAAATGGAAGTTGAATAAAAATAAAAAAGGAAGTTCATTCAAGAAACCACTATACCTTAACGATCTATTTCGAAATGAAATGAAAAAAAGGAAGTTGAACAGAAAAGGAAATCGAATAAAAATGGAAGTTGAATAAAAATAAAAATGGAAGTTGCATCAAAATTAAAAATGAAAGTTTATTCAAGAAACCGCTATACCTTAACGTTCTATTTGGAACTTAAATAAAAAGGAAGTTGAATAGAAAAGGAAATTGAATAAAAATGGAAGTTGAATAAAAATAAATATGGAAGTTGCATCAAAATTGAAAATGAAAGTTTATTCCAGAAACCGCTATACCATAGCGATCTATTTGGAAAATAAATAAAAAATGAAGTTGAATTGAAAAGGAAATTGAATAAAAATGGAAGTTGAATAAAAATAAAAATGGAAGTTGCACCAAAATTGAAAATGGAAGTTTATTCAAATACCACTGTACCTTAACGATCTATTTGGAAATTAAATAAAAATGAAAGTTTAATGGAAAAGTAAATTGAATAAAAATTAATATTCAATAAAAATAAAAATCGAAATTGCATAAAATTAACAATAAAAGTTCATTCAAGAAACCACTATACCTTAACGACCTATCTGGAAATTAAGTAAAAAAATGAAGTTGAATAGAAAAAGGAAATTGAATACAAATAGAAGTTGAATACACATAAAAATGGAAGTACATTGAAGAAACCACTATACCTTAGCGATCTGTTTGGAAATTAAATAAAAACGGAAGTTCAATAGAAAAGGAAATTGAATAAAAATGGAAGTTGAATAAAAATAAAAATGGAAGTTCATTCAAGTACCTTAACGATCTATTCAGAAATTAAAGAAAAATGGAAGTTGAATGGAAAAGGAGATTGAATAAAAATTAATGTTCAACAAAAATAAAAATCGAAATTGCATAAAATTAACAATAAAAGTTCATTCAAGAAACAAGTATACCTTAACGATCTATCTGGAAATTAAGTAAAAAAGGAAGTTGAACAGAAAAAGGAAATGGAATACAAATGGAAGTTCAATAAAAATAAAAATGGAAGTACATTCAAGAAACCACTATACCTTAGCGATCTATTTGGAAATTAAATAAAAAAGGAAGTTGAATAGAAAAAGAAATTTAATAAAAATGGAAATTGAATAAAAATAAAAATGGAAGTTGCATCAAAATTGAAAATAGAAGTTCATACAAAAAACCACTATACCTTCACGATCTATTGGGAAATTAAATAAAAAATGAAGTTGAATAGGAAAGGAAATTGAATAAAAATGGAAGTCGCATAAAATTAACAATGGAAGTTCATTCAAGGAACCATTATACCTTAACGATCTATTTGGAAATTAAATAAAAATCGAAGTTGAATGGAAAAGGAAATCGAATAAAAATTGATGTTCAATAAAAATAAAAATGGAAGTTCATTCAAGAAACCCCTATACCTTAACGATCTATTTCGAAATTAAATAAAAAAAGGAAGTTGAATAGAAAAGGAAATTGAATTAAAATGGAAGTAGAACAAAAATAAAAATGGAAGTTGCATAAAATTAACAATGAAAGTTCATTCAAGAAACCACTATACCTTAACGATCTATTTGGAAATTAAATAAAAAAGGAAGTTGAATAGAAAAGGAAATTGAATAAAAATGGAAGTTGAAAAAAAATAAAAATGGAAGTTGCATCAAAATTGAAAATGAAGTTTATTCAAGAAACCACTATACCTTAACGATCTATTTGGAAATTAAAAAAAAAAAAGGAAGTTGAATAGAAAAAGAAATGGAATAAAAATGGAAGTTGACTAAAAATAAAAATGGAAGTTGCATCAAAATCGAAAATAGAAGTTCATTCAAGAAACCACTATACCTTAACCATCTATTTGAAAATTAAATAAAAAAGGAAGTTGAATAGAAAATGAAATTTAATAAAAATGGAAGTTGAATAAAAATAAAAATGGAAGTTGCATAAAATTAAAATGGAAGTTCATTCAAGAAACGTCTATACCTTAACGATCTATTTTGAAAATTAAAGAAAAATGGATGTTGAATGAAAAAGGAAATTGAATAAAAATTAACGTTCAATAAAAATAAAAATCGAAGTTGCATAAAATTAAAAAGAAAAGTTCATTCAAGAAACCACTATACCTTAACGATCTATCTGGAAATTAAGTAAAAAACGAAGTTGAATAGAAAAGGAAATTGAATAAAAATGGAAGTTGAATACAAATAAAAATGGAAGTACACTCAAGAAACCAATATACCTTAACGATCTATTTGGAAATTAAAAAAAAAAAGGAAGTTGAATAGGAAAGGAAATTGTATAAAAATGGAAGTTCAATAAAAATAAAAATGGAAGTTGCAGAAAATTAACAATGGAAGTTCATTGAAGAAACCATTATACCTTGACGATCTATTTGGAAATTAAATAAAAAAGGAAGTTGAACAGAAAAGGAAATTGAATACTAATGGAAGTTGAATAAAAGTAAAAAATGGAAGTTCATTCAAGAAGCCACTACACCTTAACGATCTATTGGGAAATTAAATAAAAAAGGAAGTTGAATAAGAAAAGGAAATTGAATAAAAATGGAAGTTGCATAAAATTAACAATGGAAGTTCATTCAAGAAACCACTATACCTTAATGATCTATTTGGCAATTAAATAAAAAAGGAAGTTGAATAGAAAAAGAAATTGAACAAAAATGGAAGTTGAATAAAAATAAAAATGGAAGTTGCATCAAAATCGAAAATAGAAGTTCGTTAAAGAAACCACTATACCTTAACGATCTATTTGGAAATTAAATAAAAAAAGAAGTTGAATAGAAAATGAAATTGAACAACACTGGAAGTTGAATAAAAATAAAAAAGGAAATTACATCAAAATTGAAAATGGAAGTTTATTGAAGAAACCACTATACCTTTACGATCTATTTGGAAATTAAATAAAAAAGGAAGTTAATTAGAAAAGGAAATTGAATAAAAATGAAAGTTGAATAAAAATAAAAATGGAAGTTGCATAAAATTAAAATGGAAGTTCATTCAAGAAACGACTATACCTTAACGATAATTTGGAAATTAAATAAAAATAAGTTGAATGGGAAATGTAATTGAATAAAAATTGATATTCAACAAAAATAAAAATGGAAGTTACATAAAATTAGCAATAAAAGCTCATTGAACAAACCATTATACCTTAACGATCTATTTTGGAAATTAAAGAAAAATGGGTGTTGAATGGAAAAGGAAATTGAAAAAAAATTACGTTTCAATAAAAATAAAAATCGAAGTTGCATAAAATTAGCAATAAAAGTTCATTCAAGAAAACACTATACCTTAACGATCTATCTAGAAATTAAGTAAAAAAAGAAGTTGAATAGAAAAGGAAATTGAATACAAATGGAAGTTGAATAAAAATAAAAATGGAAGTTCATTCAAGAAACCACTATACCTTAACGATCTATACGGAAATTAAATAAAAAAAGCAAGTTGAATAGAAAAGGAAATTGAATAAAAATTGAAGTTGAATAAAAATAAAAATGGAAGTTGCATAAAATTAACAATGGAAGTTCATTCAAGAAACCACTATACCTTAACGATCTATTTGGAAATTAAATAAAAATGGAAGTTGAATGGAAAAGGAAATTGAGTAAAAATTGATGTTCAATAAAAATAAAAATGGAAGTTCATTCAAGAAACCACTATACCTTAACGATCTATTTCGAAATTAAATGAAAACTGTAAGTTAAATAGAAAAGTAAATTCAATTAAAATGGAAGCTGAATAAAAATAAAAATGAAAGTTGTATAAAATTAACAATGGAAGTTCATTCAAGAAACCACTATACCTTAACGATATATTTGGAAATTAAATAAAAAAAGAATTTGAATAGAAAAGGAAATTGAATAAAAATGGAAGTTGAATAAAAATAAAAATGGAAGTTGCATCAAAATCGAAAATAGAAGTTCATTCAAGAAACCACTATACCTTAACGATCTATTTGGAAATTAAATAAAAAAGGAAGTTGAATAGAAAATGAATAAAAATAAAAATGGAAGTTGAATAAAATTAAAATGGAAGTTCAATCAAGAAACGACTATACCTTAACGATATATTTTGGAAATTAAAGAAAAATGGATGTTGAATGTAAAAGGAAATTAATAAAAATTAATGTTCAATAAAAACAAAAATCGAAGTTGCATAAAATTAACAATAAAAGTTCATTCAAAAAACCACTATACCTAACGATCTATCTGGAAATTAAGTAAAAAAGGAAGTTGAATAAAAAGGAAATTAAATAAAAATGGAAGTTGAATACAAACAAAAATGGAAGTACATTCAAAAAACCACTATACCTTAACGATCTATTTCAAAATGAAATAAAAAAGAAAGTTGAATAGAAAAGGAAATTGAATAAAAATGGAAGTTGAATAAAAATAAAACCAAAGTTGCAGAAAATTAACAATGGAAGTCCATTGAAGAAACCTTTATACCTTAACGATTTATTTGGAAATTAAATAAAAAAGAAAATTGGATAGAAAATGAAATTGAATATAAATGGAAGTTGAATAAAAATAAAAATGGAAGTACCATCAAAATTGAAAATGAAAGTTCATTCAAGAAACTACTATACCTTAACGATCTATTGGGAAATTAAATAAAAAAGGAAGTTGAATAAAAATGGAAGTTGCATAAAATTAACAATGGAAGTTCATTCAAAAACCACTATACCTTAACAATATATTTGGCAATTAAATAAAAAAAGAAGTTGAATAGAAAAGGAAATTGAATAAAAATGGAAGTCGAATAAAAATAAAAATGGAAGTTGTAACAAAATCGAAAATGGAAGTTCATTCAAGAAACCACTATTCCTTAACGATCTATTTGGAAATTAAATAAAAAAAAGAAGTTGACTTGAAAATGAAATTGAATAAAAATGGAAGTTTAATAAAAATCAAAATGGAAGTTACATAAAATTAAAATGGAAGTTCATTCAAGAAATGACTATACCTTAACGATCTATTTGGAAATTAAATAAAAATGGAAGTGGAATGGAAAAGAAATTGAATAAAAATTGAAGTTGAATAAAAATAAAAATGGAAGTTGCATAAAATTAACAATGGAAGTTCATTCAAGAATCAACTATACCTTAACGATCTATTGGGAAATTAAATATAAAAGGAAGTTGAATAGAAAAGGAAATTGAGTAAAAATGGAAGTTGAATAAAAATAAAAAGGAAGTTGCATCCAAATTGAAAATGGAAGTTCATTCAATAAACCACTATAACTTAACGATGTATTTGGAAATTAAATAAAAAAGAAAGTTAAATAGAAAACGAATTTGAATAAGGATGGAAGTTGAATAAAAATAAAAATAGAAGTTGCATCAAAATTGAAAATGGAAGTTTATTTAAGAAACCACTATATCTTAACGAACTATTTGGAAATTAAATAAAAAAGGAAGTTGAATAGAAAAGGAAATTGAATTAACATGGAAGTTGAGTAATAATAAAAATGAAAGTTGCATAAAATTAACAATGGATGTTCGTTCAAGAAACCACTATACCTTTACGATCTATTTGGAAATTAAATAAAAAAAGGAAGTTGAGTAGCAAAAGAAATTGAATAAAAATGGAAGTCGAAAAAAAATAAAAATGGAAGTCGCATAAAATTAATAATGGAAGTTCATTCAAGAAACCACTATACCGTAACGATCTATTTGGGAATTAAATAAAAAAGGAAGTTGAATAGAAAAGGAAATTGAATAAAAATGGAAGTTGAATAAAAATAAAAATGGAAGTTGCATCAAAATTGAACATGGAAGTTTATTCAAGAAACCACTATACCTCAACGATCTATTTGGAAATTAAATAAAAAGGAAGTTGAATAGAAAAAGAAATTGAATAAAAATGGAAGTAAAATAAAAATAAAAATGGAAATCGCATAAAATTAAAACGGAAGTTCATTCAAGAAACGACTATACCTTAACTATCTATTTGGAAATGAAATAAAAATAGAAGTGGAATGGCAAAAGGAAATTGAATAAAAATTGATGTTCAATAAAAATAAAAATGGAAGTTGCAAAAAATTGGCAAGAAAAGTTCATTGAAGAAACCACTATAACTTAACGATCTATCTGGAAATTAAATAAAAAAGGAAGTTGAATAGAAAAGGAAATTGAATACAAATGGAAGTTGAATAAAAATAAAAATGGAAGTTCATTCAAGAAACCACTATACCTTAACAATCTATTTCGAAATTAAATAAAAAAAGGAAGTTGAATAGAAAAGGAAATTGAATTAAAATGGAGGTTGAATAAAAATAAAAATGGAAGTTGCATAAAATTAACAATGGAAGTTCATTCAAGAAACCACTATACCTTAACGATCTATTTGGAAATTAAATAAAAAAGGAAGTTGAATAGAAAAAGGAAATTGAATAAAAATGGAAGTTGAATAAAAATAAAAATGGAAGTTTATTCAAGAGACCACTATACCTTAACGATATATTTGGAAATTAAATAAAAAAGGAAGTTGCATAGAAAAGGAAATTGAATAAAAATGGAAGTTGAATAAAAATAAAAATGGAAGTGGCATAAAATTAAAATGGAAGTTCAATCAAGAAACTACTATACCTTAACGATCTATTTGTATAGCGATCCCGGTTGTCCCTTTACTGTTCAGTTGTATTCCGGACTCGGTTCCGTGAAGTTGATAGTTGTAATTGTCTTGTTGTCGTCCTTTAAATCGATTCGTTTGAGTTTTAGGATATGTTGGGCTTGGTCGATTCAGGTTGGTAGAGTTTTGGCCCCCATTGTTGTTGCCCAGTTTTTTGATGGTCCGCTCGAGCGGGTCTTCCTGTGCTCGAGCGGGGTTTACACCCTTCCAGTATTTCGTGTCCCTGCAAAACTTCTGCAGGTGTGTTTAGCGGTCTTGTTGGCGCTCGAGCGGGTGGTACATTTTTGTGTAAGTTCTGGGAGGGGAAAATCTACGCTCGAGCAGACTAGTTTTCGCACTCGAGCAGATGTACTTTATTCCTGTGTCTTGGCGCTCGAGCGGGCCTTCTTGCACTCGAGCGGACCTAGTTTTTTTGTTCTTGACGCTCGAGCGCTGTGTTCTTCGCTCGAGCGGGAATGTCGTATAACAGAGGGCAGTTGGACATTTTTGAATCATTTTCTACTCTCTCTCTCTCTCTCTCTTACTTTCCCAAAAACGTTTTTGAGAGCCTCTCTCTCTAGAAACTCCCTTCTCTGTAGGGTTTGATCTAGTTAGAGTGCTTTCCTTTCCTTCGGTCTTTGTAAAAGTTGGGTTGATCGTCGAGGGCTATCTTTTGATTCGAGAAATTTGGAATTTGGAGCACTTTCGTTTTCTTCATCTTCTTCGTTGGGTTTCATCTTTTGAGGTAGGGATTCCTACTCACTCTTATGGGTTTTGACCTAGATTTTTGGGCATTTTGTTAAATGGTTGATTTTGGGAAGTTAGGGTTTGGAAATGTTAAAAGAGGGTTTTGTTATTTTGATTCTAAAATGTGTATATTGGGTTTCAAAATGATGATTTTGTTGTTGGTTGTTGATATTTGAACCATTGGGTTAATATTGAGAAATGGGGAAGAAAGCCCTAATCTGTATATAAATTAATTGGTATAATTAATTTGGGAAAATTGTGGTTATATGGAATTGAGTTGGAAATAATGAAATTGGCTCATTATATGGTAGAATGGTGGAGTTGGATTTATTAATCGCTCATTTTTTAAAACATTGATATTTTATCTGTTGGAGCTTTTATTAACTGTTTAGAAATAATTGCTTGGGCTACCCGTGGCGGGTAGTTTTGATTGTTGTAGACAATGCATGAGGATTAGGCAAACTAAAACTAATCAATTGGATGTGTCATAAAGTATGACGGTTGACAGAATACATTAACGTTATGTATTGATTGATTGTGTATATGACCTATGTGTATATACCTTGTGTGTGCGGGAGGAGATAGGGGATGTACTCCACGGTTTAGGGGAAGATAGGGGATGGACCTTTAAACCGGATGTTGTTTGGGAGGAGATAGGGGATGAACTCCGCTGATATAGCTCATATGCTTGTCAGTTAATGTGTTGATACAGCTCTTATGCTTATCTATGGAAGTGTTGACATAGCCCATATGCTTATCTGTTGAAATGTTGATATAGCTCATATGCTTATCTGTTGAAATGTTGATATAGCTTATATGCTCATCTATCGAAGTACTGATATAGCTAATATGCTTACCTAATGTAAAAAGGGGAAACGTTTAATATGAGTTACTGTCTCATATAAGTTGTTGGCCAGGTTCTGAGCCGTTGTTGTGAATTGTGAATTTGGTAAGAAATAGAAAATGAAATGAAACATGGATATAATGGTCATGTAATGGAACTGGATTATGAATTGATTTATGTGATTTAAACATTTATCAATTGCTAATGTCTTAGTTACTGCTCATACTATGTTTAGCATATCTCTACTAGGCGTTGGCTCACCCTATATGGGACATTATTTTCAGGTACAGGTAGCATGCCACCTCTAAGGACTTAGCGTGGATGGATATGGGAGTTGAAGACTCTTTTTTTTTTTTATTTTGTTCGTATTACATGTATATCAAGCCAAGGGCTTATTTTGTATAGAGTTAGTACTCTTCTTTTGTGTAACCAAGTGTTAACTTGGAAAGCTGTAAGCTGTAAGCCATGTATATCAAAACAATTTTCTTGTACACATTAGTGTAACAATTCATATCTCATATTCCAATCATGTGTGGTACTTCCCTTAGCGTAACATAACATGTTGGTCAAGCATATCAAGTTCCATAATGAACCATCAGTTATCACATACATAGGCTACGGTATTATTTCCCTCGGGCGAGGGCCTCATGACCATAAGCCACAGTATTATGTCCCTTGGGCGAGGGCCTCTGCTAAGGATACTACAATTACGTTCAAGGAAAATTTCGAACAATCATTCATTCATACAAAACAATAACTTTACAGAGTTATTACTCACCAGCTGATTAAACTTACATTATACTATATACAAAAGAGTCACCAGTATGCATATACCAAAGAGTACACGTATCCAAGTAATTTGCAATGCAAGCGAATCACAAACTTATAATACATAATCGTTCGCATTAAACATTTAAGCGTATTCTCTATGCTTTCGAATTCATACTTATCACATGAATGCATCCCAGATCTTTTCTAGATGCTCATTGCTCTTTTGGACAAGTGCGTGAGTTATTAACTCGTGCTCTGATACCACTCTGTCACGACCCGAACCCACCCCCGTGGGTTAAGGACGTAACCGGCCAGCAATCATGAGATTACCTACGGCCTCAAACCAAACCAAATGTATTTTAACAGAGTTCATGGGGGGCTAAACGGAAGCAATTTAAAACTTTGTCCATAGAGCTGTGCTTACATGGCACGTCGTAACAAACCACACTGATACATGTTAATAACTCACTTCAAAATATGTACTAACACAAGGCTCCGTACATACAGGATCATAATAGTCTAAGTCACCCCGTCAAAACTATATACAACAATACAAACTCTTCGCCAACATGACGGAATATAAATACAAAGCAGAAGGCCAAAGACAGGTCTCGTACGTGAGACGCAGGGGCTGACTCTCAAAGACTTGGTTGTTCCACACTGACTTCACAGGGGCTGGGTCTGGACCTCTCATAGCTCACCTACAAACACACGAATGAGCGTGAGCGAAAGCCCAGTGAATAATATCAAATAAGAAGATAAAACAATAGGTAGAACAACATATTCCGAACGGCCTTGGGCCCAATTCATATTTCTAATTAACATATATATGCACAATGTAAGTCAAGTGACTGTGGTTCTAAACATACTGGCCTTTTGGCCTCTTTATCTTTCTTTTATGTCAAAACGGCCTCTGGCCCACTCATTCGTTCTTGTCAAAACGGCCTTTGGCCCAATCACACTTTCGTGTCAAAACGGCTCTTAGGCCCAAATACACTTTCGTGTCAAAACGGCTCTTAGGCCCAAATACACTTTCGTGTCGAAACAGCTCTTCGGCCTACATTTTATCAATCGGCCTTCGGCCCACATTTATATTTAACGGCCTTCGGCCCACATTTTATCAATCGGCCTTCGACCCACATTTATATCAAACGGCCTTCGGCCCATATTTATATCAATCGGCCTTCGGTCCACATTTTATATCAATCGGCCTTCGGCCCACATTTTATCAATCTGGCTCATAGGCCTTTCATATCAAACTGGCACATAGGCCTTTCATATCAAACTGACTCATAGGCCTTTCATATCAAACTGGCACATAGGCCTTTATATCAAACTTGTCCACCATTCAAATTAATGAACTTTACAAAACTTACATAAGAGTAAGCAAATAGGACAATAACATAATTTAGATATTACTCACAGTGATCGGCTTGTGGATTTGCCCTGGAGTTTGACCCTACATATCACATAACACATATGGGTCACAATTAATTCAATCCGTTCTTTAGTTCACATATTCCTCTTTAGGCTTCATTCTTATCTCTTTAATTCAATTACAATGCTCAATGCATGCCTAAGAGTGCTTGGAAGTGAAAGGGAACGGAAAGCAGAACACAGAATGCATAAACAAAATTTCAGCAAAACAGGGTCCCCGCTCGAGCGTGGACTTCCCCGCTCGAGCGGACCCTTAAGCTTGCAAAAGTGCTGGTTACCTCAAATTCCCGCTCGAGCGTAAACTCGGACGCTCGAGCGGACTGCCTGTCTACATAGCTCCCCGCTCGAGCGTGAGATATCCCGCTCGAGCGCACATCCAAATCTGCAAAAAGTGCTGGGAGCACGATTTTCCCGCTCGAGCGCCATGTTCCCCGCTCGAGCGGACCTCAAAATTCTGGAAAACCCAGAACTGTGTTCTTGAGCTTCATTTCGACTTTCCAGCCACAATATTTGCATGCAATGACTCAAATCCCAATATAATCATACTAACATGGCACCAATGCAAGATTATAACATTATGGAGCTCAATTTCTTGATTTATCTACATGCATGTTCCAAAATGTGTTAAACTCAACACCAACATAACAAACTCATGCATTCAAAGTTCCCATTTTAATAAACAACATGCATGCCCAATTTGACTTTCATTTTCACTTCTAATAATGCAATTAGTGCCTCCCATGAAACTCAACAAAAACATGCTTGCATGTATGATTCAACTCACAATCTTTCATAATTCATATATTACATGCTAGATTAGGTGATTTCATAGGAATCCTTACATGCATGCTCATATCAACTTAAATCTTACTTAATCCATGGCCCAACTCACTAATTAATCTTCAATTCACAAAATTACAACTCAAACCCATGAACCAAAGTTGATTACTCACCTAGGAGCTTAATCTTTCCAATTTATGGTAAATTCTTGAGTGTGCCTTCAAGATCACCAAGCCTTCTAGCCAAATCTCTACTTGGAGCCTTCCCCCTCTAAATTCGGCTCCTCCCTCTCTCTAACATAATCTCAGATGTTTGAGCTTCCAAAGAACAAAATGAGAGTGTAGTGGCCCTTATAAAAGCTCCCTAGGTCACATTATTTTATTATAAAATAATTGAGCACTAATTCACTAATTAAATCAATTTAATCTGATCTGAATCAATTTCGAATTAAATTTCACCGTAGGCTCTAAAAATTATGCCAATCACATTGGCGTAGTCAATTTCGAGTTTTATGGCCGATAAGGCCCTCAATTTATTTTCCAATACAGATAATCAAATAGATATTCCTACGGTGAACAGATAGAAATTCAAAACCACATATTTTCACATAATGGAACACAAAATCATATCAAAACACATAATCACATCATATTAAGGACCAATTAACATATTACGGAACAGGGATATTACAGTCTTCCCCCCTTTAGGAAGTTTGGTCCTCCAAACTTAATTTACCTTTAGTCAGGCACAATTCGGAACACTTTTCATTCAATGGTTCCAATCCTTTATTGATAGCCATTGACTTTAGTCTCAAAATCAAGCGACACTCTGTTCTCAATCAGTCAGAGACTTACCTTTTCCTCCATACAAGGCTTGTATGGTGTCGCACCAAAACTAGAGTGTGAGCTGTTATTGCAAACAAAGTTTGTCAACGATGGATAGATCTTTCCAATTCCCGAAAATCTAATGCACACATTTGGAGCATTTCTCCCATGATCTAAAAAGTTCTTCCTGATAGTTCATCAATTCGCGGATGGAAAACAGCGCCGAATCATAATTCAGTCCCCATTGCCTCTTGAAGGCTCGTCAGAATTCGAACACATTTTAGAATTTATGTCTAAACAATAGACACTAGGACCCCATACAAACAAGCAACCTTATTGATGTAAACAGTGGCTAGTCTACTAGCATCATACGAAAATGTCACAGGGAGGAAACGAGCAAATTCAGTAATTCCACGTACAACAACCCAAACGGGATTTACACCTTGAGTGCTCAAGGTAGCCCCACAACAAAATTCGTAGTCACATATTCCCATTTCCATTCCAAAATAGAGAGATTGAAGTAGTTCTGCCACTATCTGATATTCGGCTTTGACCTGTTGGCCCTGAAAAATACTTAGACACACATTCACCAATTACCCTCTTCAAAGCAGGTCACTAACATATTTATTTCAAATGTCAGCTAACTTGTCACAGAAGTTCGGTCTATTCCCTTGTCACAAAAGTTCAATTCATTCTTCAATAGTTCCACAATTCACAATCCGATTCGGTATTTAGTCCAGTGATTCATCACAGTTGTCCAAGGTCAATCAAAAGTCTTCAGAAATTCAAAGTGGATCCAGACACCGATTCCTAACCAACAAAGGTAGTATCGAGGCAATTACCCATACAACGCATATAGTCCGTATATCCCATAGTATCAATTGTAAAATACAACAACACTGAGGCAGTCAACTTCTAATAGAATGCACGTATTCTCAGTTCATTCAACAGTTTACAGTTTGCAATTCACAATTCAGTTCAGTATTCAATTCTCTGTTCCATCGAGTCTTTCTACTTTATCTGATAGTCGTCAAAATGGAAGGCAATTCATATACTAATCCCCATGGCGTCAAAGGTAATACTAAAACAATCAATCACATGTTAAACACAAATTACACATCCTCAAAGCCCCAATCACAGAATGTGACGACACTGAGCAGTTATTCACAAGCGTACTGAATTCATGTACTTACGGACAATCAGGGTTTTTCAAAGTTTCTTAGATGTTTAAACATCTACAAATTACGAAAGGATGACATTCCGAACAAAACAAAAGAATAATCGTCTCGAAATCGAAGCACACCCGTTCACGACCGTCGGTGGCCGACTCGAGATCGATTAGTCAAACCCACCCATACAAAACCGTCGGTGGCAAAGGAGATTTCTCAACAAGGGTGCTACATAGGCTTAACGTCCCCTAGCACGAAAGGACATCTCATGAATGTCATCAAAACAAACAGAATACCACTCACTATAACCTGATTTCCCGAAATCCGATAACAGTGAAGCAAACACATGAAACAAATTCTGATTAACGGAGGATAAATATTCAGCACGGTTTACAATCAAGTCAATCTGTTGTCATCGGTTTCCGTAGCGTCAAACAAGCAAGAATATGACAACACACCACCCAATCACGGGATTTGTACAATTCTATTCCTTTATAACACATATGTCTCAATAGTTGGAGGTCGGTTCTCAATGGTGTTCATGGTTAGATCAATCTGTTGATAGCCCACAAAAGGTCTTTCAAATAAGTCAAGTATTCCAAACAGATTCAAGTTTTGGGTCTATCAGTTTTTCTGCCGAGAATAATCTGGCTATTTACTTACAAGCAATTCTTAATCCCCTTTTTACAACACCAAATCAATTAGAAATTCTTATCAAATCAACCCAAACGAAGGTCTTATCAGATTAAATCAAACAAAGGTTCCATCAAATTATATCCCATGAGGGTTCTATCAGGTCAAATCAGACAAAGGTTCTATCGGACCGAATCAGATAAAAGTTTTCTCAAATGGGGTACATTCGGTTCTGTAAGGTTCACTTCGTTTGTTTAGGCGCATGGCTGAGAGTTTCACAACGGTCCCAAGTTTATCAGTTCTCAAAGTCATATCAGGATTATTCATCACAACTGTTCATATCAAAGCATTTCAAGTCATGTACAATATGGCATTGACTACATAAATTTGGGGGTAGTTGCATAAACATGCAATTATTCAGATCAGGAGGTATGTACCATAATCAATACAGTAATTCCCAAACAAGTCTTATATAGAAGCACATGGTGCACAGTAACGCATTAAACAGAGTTCATCGGTTGTACATAAGATAGGGTCTGTTACACAAAAGTTCCAAATTAGTCACAAAATGTAGGTTTATGAGTCGAGCCCAGTATAGTCACATAATCCAGTCAATTTTCTATCAATCAAATACATGGTCTCCCAATTATAAAGTCCATCACTTGGGGTGCTCAACTCAATTATACAATCACAAAGTCACAATTCCAGTGGTTTAGTCATTGAAGACAGTAACATAGCAAATCAACCTGAGCATAGGTTTAGATGTACATGTGCATGTGCAGAGTTAAGCAGTACCCCAATACGTATTTCACAAATTTCCCAAATGGAGCAAATATGTTCAATAAACACAGTCTCAATCTTGTGGGTCTGACCAATCCAAATATACAGGCAGCAAATATGAAAGAGTATGCCGATCTAAATCAAATAATATCCCAATAAAAGATGTACACATGTACTAATTCAGAATCAATTAACACATAAGCAATCGTTTATAACAGTACAGATACCTGGGATAATGGTCGCAGTATTTTGAGCGCTTTCTGAGATGAGTGTGATTACTCTATCCTGATTAGCAATTCCTACCATTTGTACGAATCTAGCTGAGGCAGAAGATTTATTCACATTTGTTCAATCCGGGGACAGTTCCTCACCATACGGTCCATTTCACCACACCTATAGCAAACCCCAGAATTCCGATAATAACTCCTCGATGTTCCTTACACTGGTGATGGCAAAGGTTCTCGCCGTAGCGGCAACTGACGTTATCGTCTTAAGATTTCTGCCATTTCTTGTACCATTCTTTCTAGTCTACCAAGTCGGGCTGCAGAAGAGCCTTCCAGCTCTTATGCCCTTAATTTAACCATCCTCTACACAATTCTCACTAAACCTTGCCAAATACTGGGATGCCCAATACAAAATAAACACAAATACACATAGTCATATTCGTACATAGGCACGTCTTTATATTCTCATTTCACATATCGTACGCAATTAATCACATACGTAACAGATAATTGCATACTAATCAAATATCACATGCTGAACATTTACTAAGTAATTATATACTCAAATCATGTTCATGTTCCACATAGACAGCCATTGGCAGAATCGGATGCACATAAACAACTTTTCGTGATTCATATATTCATGTATGTGCATTATATCAAAACAAACTTGTTGTACACATTAGTGTAACAATGCATATCTCATATTCCAATCATGTGTGGTACTTCCCTTAGCGTAACATAACATGTTGGTCAAGCATATCAAGTTCCATAATGGAACCTTCAGTTATCACATACATAGGCCACGGTATTATTTCCCCCGGGCGAGGGCCTCATGACCATAAGCCACAGTATTATGTCCTTTGGGCGAGGGCCTCTGCTAAGGATACCACAATTACGTTCAAGGAAAATTTCGAACAATCATTCATTCATACAAAACAATAACTTTACAGAGTTATTACTCACCAGCTGATTAAACTTGCATTATACTATATACAAAAGAGTCACCAGTATGCATATACCAAAGAGTACACGTATCCAAGTAATTTGCAATGCAAGCGAATCACAAACTTATAATACATAATCGTTCGTATTAAACATTTAAGCGTATTCTCGATGCTTTTGAATTCATACTTATCACATAAATGCCTCCTAGATCTTTTCTAGACGCTCATTGCTCTTTTGGACAAGTGCGTGAGTTATTAACTCGTGCTCTGATACCACTCTGTCATGACCCGAACCCGCCCCCGTGGGTTAAGGACGTAACCGGCCAGCAATCATGAGATTACCTACGGCCTCAAACCAAACCAAATGTATTTTAACAAAGTTCATGGGGGGCTAAACGGAAGCAATTTAAAACTTTGTCCATAGAGCTGTGCTTACATGGCACGTCGTGACAAACCACACTGATACATGTTAATAACTCACTTCAAAATATGTACTAACACAAGGCTCCGTACATACAGGATCATAATAGTCTAAGTCACCCCGTCAAAACTATATACAACAGATACAAAGTCTTCGCCAACATGACGGAATATAAATACAAAGCATAAGGGCGAAGACAGGTCTCGTACGTGAGACACAGGGGCTGACTCTCAAAGACTTGGTTGTTCCACACTGACTTCACAGGGGCTGGGTCTGGACCTCTCATAGCTCACCTACAAACACACGAATGAGCGTGAGCGAAAGCCCAGTGAATAATATCAAATAAGAAGATACAACAATAGGTAGAACAACATATTCTGAACGGCCTTGGGCCCAATTCATATTTCTAATTAACATATATATACACAATGTAAGTCAAGTGACTGTGGTTCTAAACATACTGGCCTTTTGGCCTCTTTATCTTTCTTTTATGTCAAAACGGCCTCTGGCCCACTCATTCGTTCTTGTCAAAACGGCCTTTGGCCCAATCACACTTTCGTGTCGAACGGCGCTTAGGCCCAAATACACTTTCGTGTCAAAACGGCTCTTAGGCCCAAATACACTTTCATGTCGAAACGGCTCTTCGGCCCACATTTTATCAATCGGCCTTCGGCCTACATTTATATCAAACGGCCTTCGGCCCACATTTTATCAATCGGCCTTCGGCCCATATTTATATCAAACAGCCTTCGGCCCACATTTTATCAATCGGCCTTCGACCCACATTTATATCAAACGGCCTTCGGCCCATATTTATATCAATCGGCCTTCGGCCCACATTTTATATCAATCGGCCTTCGGCCCACATTTTATCAATCTGGCTCATAAGCCTTTCATATCAAACTGGCACATAGGCCTTTCATATCAAACTGGCTTATAGCCTTTCATATCAAACTGGCTCATAGGCCTTTCATATCAAACTGGCACATAGGCCTTTATATCAAACTTGTCCACCATTCAAATTAATGAACTTTACAAAACTTACATAAGAGTAAGCAAATGGGACAATAACATAATTTAGATATTACTCACAGTGATCGGCTTGTGGATTTGCCCTGGAGTTTGACCCTACATATCACATAACACATATGGGTCACAATTAATTCAATCCGTTCTTTAGTTCACATATTCCTCTTTAGGCTTCATTCTTATCTCTTTAATTCAATTACAATGCTCAATGCATGCCTAAGAGTGCTTGGAAGTGAAAGGGAATGGAAAGCAGAACACATAATGCATAAACAAAATTTCAGCAAAACAGGTTCCCCGCTCGAGCGGACCCTTAAGCTGCAAAAGTGCTGGTTACCTCAAATTCCCGCTCGAGCGTAAACTCGGACGCTCGAGCGGACTGCCTGTCTACATAGCTCCCCGCTCGAGCGTGAGATATCCCGCTCGAGCGCACATCCAAATCTGCAAAAAGTGAGCATGATTTCCGCTCGAGCGCCATGTTCCCCGAGCGGACCTCAAAATTCTGGAAAACCCAGAACTGTGTTCTTGAGCTTCATTTCGACTTTCCAGCCACAATATTTGCATGCAATGACTCAAATCCCAATATAATCATACTAACATGGCACCAATGCAAGATTATAACATTATGGAGCTCAATTTCTTGATTTATCTACATGCATGTTCCAAAATGTGTTAAACTCAACACCAACATAACAAACTCATGCATTCAAAGTTCCCATTTTTAAGAAACAACATACATGCCCAATTTGACTTTCATTTTCACTTCTAATAATGCAATTACTGCCCATTCCCATGAAACTCAACAAAAACATGCTTGCATGTATGATTCAACTCACAATCTTTCATAATTCATATATTACATGCTAGATTAGGTGATTTCATAGGAATCCTTCACATGCATGCTCATATCAACTTAAATCTTACTTAATCCATGGCCCAACTCACTAATTAATCTTCAATTCACAAAATTACAACTCAAACCCATGAACCAAAGGTTGATTACTCACCTAGGAGCTTAATCTTTCCAATTTATGGTAAATTCTTGAGTGTGCCTTCAAGATCACCAAGCCTTCTAGCCAAATCTCTACTTGGAGCCTTCCCTCCCTCTAAATTCGGCTGCTCCTTCTCTCTACAACATAATCTCAGATGTTTGAGCTTCCAAAGAACAAAATGAGAGTGTAGTGGCCCTTATAAAAGCTCCCTAGGTCACATTTTTTTTATAAAATAATTGAGCACTAATTCACTAATTAAATCAATTTAATCTGATCCGAATCAATTTCCAATTAAATTTCACCGTAGGCTCTAAAAATTATGCCAATCACATTGGCGTAGTCAATTTCGAGTTTTATGGCCGATAAGGCCCTCAATTTATTTTCCAATGCAGATAATCAAACAGATATTCCTACGGTGAACAGATAGAAATTCAAAACCACATATTTTCACATAATGGAACACAAAATCATATCAAAACACATAATCACATCATATTAAGGACCAATTAACATATTACTTAACAGGGGTATTACAGAAATTAAATAAAAACGAAGTTGAATAAAATATGAAATAGAATAAAAATGGAAGTTGAATAAAAAGAGAAATGGAAGTTGCATCAAAATTGAAAATGGAAGTTCGTTCAAGACACCACTATACCTTAACGATCTATCTGGAAATTAAATAAAAAAGGAAGTTGAATAGAAAAGGAAATTAAATACAAATGGAAGTTGAATAGAAATAAAAATGGAAATTCATTCAAGAAACCACTATACCTTAACAATCTATTTGAAAATTAAATAAAAAAGGAAGTTGAATAGAAAAGGAAATTGAATAAATATGGAAGTTGAACAAAAATAAAAATGAAAGTTGCATCAAAATTAAAAATGGAAGTTCATTCAAGAAACCACTATACCTTAGTGTTCTATTTGGAAATTAAATAAAAAAGGAAGTTGAAGAGAAAATGGAAATTGAATAAAAATGGTAGTTGTATAAAAATAAAAATGGAAGTTACATAAAATTAAAATGGAAGTTCATTCAAGAAACGACTATACCTTAACGATCTATTTGGAAATGAAATAAAAATGGAAGTGGAATGGAAAAGGAAATTCAATAAAAATTGATGTTCAATAAAAATAAAATTGGCAATAAAATTTTATTGAAGAAACCACTATACCTTAACGATTTATTTGGAAATGAAATAAAAAAGGAAGTTGAATTGAAAAGGAAATTGAATACAAATAGAAGTTGAATAAAAATAAAAATGAAAGTTCATTGAAGAAACCACTATACCTTAACGATCTATTTGGAAATTAAATAAAAAAGAAAGTTGAATAGAAAAGGAAAGTGAATGAAAATTGAAGTTGAATAAAAATAAAAATGAAAGTCGCATAAATATAAAAATGGAAGTTCATTCAAGAAACCACTATACCTTAACGATCTATCTGGAAATTAAATAAAAAAGGAAGTTGAATATAAAGGGATATTGAATAAAAATGGAAGTTGAATAAAAATAGAAATGAAAGTTGCAACAAAATTGAAAATGGAAAGTCATTCAAGAAACTACTATACTTTAATGATATATTTGGAAATTAAATAAAAAAGGAACTTGAAGAGAAAAGGAAATTAAATAAAAATGGATAGTTGAATAAAAATAAAAATGGAAGTTGCATAAAATTAAAATGTAAGTTCATTGAAGAAACGACTATATCTTAACGATCTATTTGGAAATGAAATAAAAATGGAAGTGGAATGGAAAAGAAAATTGAATAAAAATTGATGTTCAATAAAATTAGCAACAAAAGTTCATTGAAGAAACCACTATACCTTAACAATCTATCTTGAAATTAAATAAAAAGGAAGTTGAATAAAAAAGGAAATTGAATACAAATGGATGTTGAATAAAAATAAAAATGAAAGTTCATTGAAGAAACAACTATACTTTAACGATCTATTTGGAAATTAAATAAAAAAGGAAGTTGAATAGAAAAAAATTGAACAAAAATGGAAGTCGAATAAAAATAAAAATGGAAATTGCATAAAATTACTAATGGAAGTTCATTCAAGAAACCACTATACCTTAATGATCTATTTGGAAATTAAATAAAAATGGAAGTTGAATGGAAAAGGAAATTGAATAAAAATTGATATTCAATAAAAATAAAAATGGAAGTTGCATTAAATTAGCAAGAAAAGTTCATTGAAGAAACCACTATACCATAACGATCTATCTGGAAATTAAATAAGAAAGGAAGTTGAATAGAAAAGGAAATTGAATACAAATGGAAGTTGAATAAAAATAAAAATGGAAGTTCATTCAAGAAACCACTATACCTTAACGATCTATTTCTAAATGAAATAAAAAAAGAAAAAGTTGAATAGAACAGGAAATTGAATTAAAATGGAAGTTGGATAAAAATAAAAAAGGAAGTTGCATAAAATTAACAATGGAAGTTCATTGAAGAAGCGACTATACAAAACGATCTATTTAGAAATTAAATAAAAATGGAATTGGAATGGAAAAGGGAATTGAATGAAAATTGGCGTTCAATAAAATTAAAAATGGAAGTTGCAAAAAATTAGCAATAACAGTTCATTGAAGAAACCACTATACCTTAACGATCTATTTGGAAATTAAATAAAAAAGGAAGTTGAATAGAAAAGGAAATTGAATAAAATGGAAGTTGAATAAAATTAACAATGGAAGTTCATTCAAGAAACAACTTTACCTTAACGATCTATTTGGCAATTAAATAAAAAAGGAAGTTGAATAAAAAAGGAAATTGAATAAAAATAGAAGTTGAATAAAAATAAAAATGAAAGTTGCATCAAATTAACAATAAAATTTCATTCAAGAAACCACTATACCTTAACGTTCTATTTGGAAATTAAATAAAAAAAGGGAGTTGAATAGAAAAGGAAATTGAATAAAAATGGAAGTTGAATAAAATAAAAGTGGAAGTTGCATAAAGTTAACAATGGACATTAATTCAAGAAACCACTATACCTTAACGCTTTATTTGGAAATAAATAAAAAAGGAAAGTTGAATAGAAAAGAAAATTGAATAAAAATAGAAGTTGAATAAAAATAAAAACGGAAGTTGCATAAAATTAACAATGGAAGTTCATTCAAGAAACCACTATACCTTAACGATCTATTTGGCAATTAAATAAAAATGGAAGTTGAATAGAAAAGGTAAATGACTAAAAATTGAAGTTGAAAAAAAATAAAAATGGAAGTTGCATAAAATTAACAATGGAAGTTCATTCAGGAATCCACTATACCTTAACGATCTATTGGGAAATTAAAAAAACAAAGGAAGTTGAATAGAAAAGAAAATTGAATAAAAATGGAAGTTGAATAAAAATAAAAATGGAAGTTACATCCAAATTGAAAATGGAAGTTCATTCAAGAAACCACTATACCTTAACGATGTATTTGGAAATTAAATAAAAAAAGGATGTTAAATAGAAAACGAAATTGAATAAAGATGGAAGTTGAATAAAAATAAAAATGAAAGTCACATCAAAATTGAAAATGGAAGTTTATTGAAGAAACCACTATACCTTAACAATATATTTGGAAATTAAATAAAAAACGAAGTTGAATAGAAAAGGAAATTGAATAAAAATGGAAGTTGAGTAATATTAAAAATGGAAGTTGCATCAAATTAACAATGTTAGTTCATTCATGAAACCACTATACCTTTACGATCTATTTCGAAATTAAATAGAAAAAGGAAGTTGAATAGAAAAAGAAATTGAAGTCGCATGGAAGTCGAATAAAAATAAAAATGGAAGTCGCATAAAATTAACAATGGAAGTTCATTCAAGAAACCACTATGCCTTAACGATATATTTGAAAATTAAATAAAAATGGAAGTTGAATGGAAAAGGAAATTGAATAAAAATTGATGTTCAATAAAAATAAAAATGGAAGTTGCATTAAATTAGCAAGAAAAGTTCATTGAAGAAACCACTATACCAAAACGATCTATCTAGAAATTAAATGAAAAAGGAAGTTGAATTAAAAAGGAAATTGAATACAAATGGAAGTTGAATAAAAATAAAAATGGAAGTTCATTCAAGAAACCACTATACCTTAACGATCTATTTCGAAATGAAATAAAAAAAGGAAATTGAATAGAAAATGAAATTGAATTAAAATGGAAGTTGGATAAAAATAAAAATGGTAGTTGCATAAAATTAACAATGGAAGTTCATCAAGAAACCACTATACCTTAATGATCTATTTGGAAATTAAATAAAAAAGGAAGTTGAATGAAAAAAGAAATTGAATAAAAATTGAAGTTGAATAAAAATAAAAATAAAAGTCGCATAAATATAAAAGTGGAAGCTCATTCAAGAAACCACTATACCTTAACGATCTATTTGGAAATTAAATAAAAATGGAAGTTGAATAAAAAAGGAAATTGAATAAAAATGGAAGTTGAATAAAAATAAAAATGGAAGTTGCAAAAAATTAGAACGAAAGTTCATTGAAGAAACGACTATACCTTAACGATCTATTTGGAAATTAAATAAAAATGGAAGTGGAATGGAAAAGGAAATTGAATAAAAAGTGATGTTCAATAAAAATAAAAATGGAAGTTGCATAAAATTAGCAATAACAGTTCATTGAAGAAACCACTATAACTTAACGATCTATTTGGAAATTAAATAAAAAAGAAGTTGAATAGAAAAGGAAATTGAATAAAAATGGATGTTGCATAAAATTAACAATGGAAGTTCATTCAAAAAATCACTATACTTAACGATCTATTTGGCAATTAAATAAAAGAAGAAGTTGAATAGAAAAGAAAATTGAATAAAAATGGAAGTTGAATAAAAATAAAAATGGAAGTTGCATCAAAATCGAAAATAGGAGTTCATTCAAGAAGCCACTATACCTTAACGATCTATTTGGAAATTAAATAAAAAAAGGAAGTTGAATAGAAAAGGAAATTGAATAAAAATGGAAGTTGAATAAAAATAAAAGTGGAAGTTGCATATTAACAGTGGAAGTTAATTCAAAAAACCACTATACCTTAACGATCTATTTGGAAATTAAATAAAAAAAGGAAGTTGAATAGAAAAGGAAATTGAATAAAAATAGAAGTTGAATAAAAATAAAAATGGAAGTTGCATAAAATTAACAATGGAAGTTCATTCAAGAAAAGACTATACCTTAACGATCTATTGGGAAATTTAATAAAAAAAGGAAGTTGAATAGAAGAGGATATTGAATAAAAATGGAAGTTGAATAAAAATAAAAATGGAAGTTGCATCAAAATTTAAAATGGAAGTTCATTCAACAAACCGCTGTACCTTAACGATCTATTTGGAAATTAAATAAAAAAGGAAGTTGAATAAAAATAAAAATGGAAGTTGCATCAAAATTGAAAACGGAAGTTTATTCAAGAAACCACTATACCTTAACGATCTATTTGAAAATTAAATAAAAAAGCAAGTTGACTAGAAAAGGAAATTGAATAAAAATGGAAGTGGAATAAAAATAACAAATTGAAGTGGTATGGAAAAGTAAATTGAATAAAAACTGATATTCAATAAAAATAAAAATAGAAGTTGCATAAAATTAGTAATAACAGTTCATTGAATAAACCACTATACCTTAACGATCTATCTAGAAATTAAATAAAAAAGGAAGTCGAATAGAAAAGTAAATTGAATACAAATGGAAGTTAAATAAAAATAAAAATGGAAGCTCATTTAAGAAACCACTATACCATAACGATCTATTTGGAAATTAAATAAAAAACGAAGTGGAATAGAAAAGGAAATTGAATAAAAATTGAAGTTGAATAAAAATAAAAATGAAAGTCGCATAAATATAAAAATGGAAGTTCATTCAAGAAACCAGTATACCTTGACGATCTATTTGGAAATTAAATAAAAAAGGAAGTTGAATCGAAAAGGAAATTGAATAAAAGTGGAAGTTGAATGAAAATAAAAACGGAAGTTGCATAAAATTAAAATGGAAGTTCATTCAAGAAACCACTATACTTTAACAATCTATTTGGAAATTAAATAAAAAAGGAAGTTGAATAGAAAAGGAAATTGAATAAAAATGGAAGTTGAATAAAAATATAAATAGAAGTTGCATCGAAATTGAACATGGAAGTTTATTTAAGAAACCACTATATCTTAACGATCTATTTGGAAATTAAATAAAATTGGAAGTTGTATAGAAAAGAAAATTGAATACAAATGGCTGTTAAATAAAAACAAAAATGGAAGTTCATTCAAAAAACCACCATACCTTCACGATATATTTGGAAATTAAATAAAAAAAAAAAGAAGTTGAGTAGAAAAGGAAATTGAATAAAAATGGAAGTTGAATAAAAATAAAAATGGAAGTTGCATCAAATTAATAATGGAAGTTAATTCAAGAAACCACTATACCTTAACGATCTATTTGGAAATTAAATAAAAAAAGGAAATTGAATAGAAAACGAAATTGAATAAAAATGGAAGTTGAATAAAAATAAAAATGGAAGTTGCATAAAATTAACAATGGAAGTTCATTCAAGAATCCACTATACCTTAACGATCTATTGGGAAATTAAATAAAAAACGAAGTTGAATAGAAAAGGAAATTGAATAAAAATAGAAGTTGAATAAAAATAAAAAAGGAAGTTGCATAGAAATTGAAAATGGAAGTTCATTCAAGAAACCACTATACCTTAACGATGTATTTGAAAATTAAATAAAAAATGAAGTTAAATATAAAACGAAATTGAATAAAGATGGAAGTTGAATAAAAATAAAAATGGAAGCGGCATCAAAATTGAAAATGGAAGTTTATTCAAGATACCACTATACCTTAACGATCGATTTCGAAATTAAATAAAAAAAGGAAGTTGAATAGAAAAAGAAATTGAATAAATATGGACGTTGAGTAAAAATAAAAATAGAAGTTGCATAAAATTAATAATGAAAGTTCATTCAAGAAACCACTATACCTTTACGATCTATTTGGAAATTAAATAAAAAAAGGAAGTTGAATAGAAAAAGAAATTGAATAAAAACGGAAGTCGAATAAAAATAAAAATGGAAGTCGCATAAAATTAACAATGGAAGTTCATTCAACAAACCACTATACCTTAACGATCTATTTGAAAATTAAATAAAAATAGAAGTTGAATGGAAAAGGAAATTGAATAAAAATTGATGTTCAATAAAAATAAAAATGGAAGTTGCATTAAATTAGCAAGAAAAGTTCATTGAAGAAACCACTATACCATAACGATCTATCTGGAAATTAAATAAAAAAGGAAGTTGAATAGAAAAGAAAATTGACTACAAACGGAAGTTGAATAAAAATAAAAATGGAAGTTAATTCAAGAAACCACTATACGTTAACGATCTATTTCGGAATGAAATAAAAAAAGGAAGTTGAATCGAAAAGGAAATTGAATTAAAATGGAAGTTGAATAAAAATAAAAATGGATGTTGCATAAAATTAACAATGGAAGTTCATTTAAAAAACCACTATAATTTAACGATCTATTTGGAAATTAAATAAAAAAGGAAGTTGAATAGAAAAGGAAATTGAACAAAAATGGAAGTTAAATAAAAATGCAAATGGAAGTTGCATCAAAGTTGAACATGGAAGTTTCTTCAAGAAACCACTACACCTTAGCGATTTATTTGGAAATTAAATAAAAAAGGAAGTTGATTAGAAAAGGAAATTGAATAAAAGTGGAAGTTGAATAAAAATAAAAATGGAAGTTGCATAAAATTAAAATGAAAGTTCATTCAAGAAATGACCATACTTTCACGATCTATTTTGAAATTAAATAAAAATGGAAGTTGAATGGAAAAGCAAATTGAATAAAAATTAATGTTCAATAAAAATAAAAATGGAAGTTGAATCAAAATTAGCAATAAAAGTTCATTGAAGAAAGCACTATACCTTAACGATCTAATAGGAAATTAAATAAAAAAGGAAGTTGAATAGAAAAGGAAATTAAATAAAAATGGAAGTTGAATAAAAATAATAATGGAAGTTGCATAAAATTAAAATGGAAGTTCATTCAAGAAACGGTTATACCTTAACGATCTATTTGGAACTAAAATAAAAATGGAAGTGGAACGGAAAACGAAATTGAATAAAAATTGATGTTCAATAAAAATAAAAATGAAAGTTCGATAAAATTAACAATAACAGTTCATTAAAGGAACCACTATACCTTAACGATCTATTTGGAAATTAAATAAAAAATGAAGTCGAATAGAAAAGGAAATTGAACACAAATAGAAATTGAATAAAAATAAAAATCGAAGTTCATTCAAGAAACCACTATACCTTAACGATCTATTTGGAAATTAAAGAAAAAAAGGAAGTTGAATAGGAAACGAAATTGAATACAGATGCAAGTTGAAGAAAAATAAAAATGGAAGTTGCATAAAATTAACAATGGAAGTTCATTCAAGAAATCACTATACCATAACGATCTATTTGGAAATTAAATAAAAAAAAAGGAAGTTGAATAGAAAAGGAAGTTGAATAAAAATAAAAAATGAAAGTTGCATTAAATTAAGAATGGTAGTTCATTCAAGAAACGACCATACCTTAATGGTCTATTGGGAAATTGAATAAAAAAGGAAGTTGAATACAAAAGGAAATTGAATAAAAATGGAAGTTGAATAAAAATAAAAATGGAAGTCGCATCAAAGCTGAAAATGGATGTTCATTCAAGAAACCACTATACCTTAATGATCTATTTGAAAATTAAATAAAAAAGGAAGTTAAATTGAAAAAGGATGTTCATTCAGCTTCCTTTTTTATTTAATTTCCAAATTGATCGTTAAGGTATAGTGGTTTCTTAAATGAACTTTCATTTTAATTTTTATTCAACTTCCATTTGTATTCAATTTCCTTTTCTATTCAACTTCCTTTTTTATTTAATTTCCAGTTAGATCGTTAAGGTATAGTGGTTTCTTCAATGACCATTTATTGCTAATTTTATGCAACTTCCATTTTTATTTTTATTGAGCATCAATTTTTATTCAATTTCCTTTTCCATTCCACTTCCATTTTTATTTGATTTCCAAATACATCGTTAAGGTATAGTCGTTTCTTAAATGAACTTCCATTTTAATTTTATAAAACTTCCATTTTTATTTTTATTCAACTTCCATTTTTATGCAATTTCCTTTTGAATTCAACTTCCTTTTTTATGTAATTTCCAAATAGATCATTAAGGTATAGTGGTTTCTTGAATGAACTTCCATTTTCAATTTTGATGCAATTTGCATTTTTATTTTTATTCAACTTTCATTTTTATTTAATGTCTTTTTCTATTCAACTTCCTTTTTTATTTAATTTCCAAATAGATCGTTAAGGTATAGTCGTTTTGTGAATGAACATCCATTTTCAATTTTGATGCGACTTCCATTTTTATTTTTATTCAACTTCCATTTTTATTCAACTTCCTTTTCTAATCAACTTCCATTTTTATTCAATTTCCTTTTCTAATCAAACTTAGACAAACTAGTAAATGCGGCCTCAAACTCGGCCACTGATAAACTCAGCTGCTTGAGCTGACAAAACTGGTCTATCAGCTTCTCCCTGGCAGTTGGAGATAGAAACTTCTCCTGGAAAGCATCTACAAAAGCCTCCCACGTGCCACCAATATTGCCCTTCATGTACTTCCACGACTGACCTGCATCCCCCTTAAGCTGGAAAGATGCCAAGGTCACCTTCAAGGCCCCGTCTTCGATGCCAAGCATCTCAAACATCTTCGTCATCTGTTCGAGCCATTCATCAGCTTTCAGTGGCTCTTTCGGATTCCCCACAAACTCGTCCGGGTTAGACCGAAAAAACTCCCTCTTCAGAAAGGAAGGCCCTGCATCATTAACTTGGGCCTGAACTGGATTCTCGGCTCTGAGAATGCCCATGGATTCCCTCAAGGCTCCTGCTATCTCGCGGGCTAAGGCACCCATGGCCTGCTGACCCGCTGGCTCGGCCACATTGGCCTGACCAACACCCTCCTGCTGCGCCGGAATATCATCCGGTAAAGGCATCTCCTGCCTACCACGCCTACCACGCCTACCTCCGCGTCCTCGTACTCGTCTTGACATCCTAATAAAGGTAACGAAGAACATTAGCACATTCATAAATGTGCCGAAGCTAAAACACTCGCGTCCTAATGCATGGACAACTGTAATTCACTCCACGTAAGCACATAATCACATAAGCACTTACGAATTTCATTTCCAGATAATGATAGTCCCGAGGCGTTACTAGAGTTTCGGTTAGAAACAGCATTGATCAAGTGCTTTTCCAACAAGACTCACAGGAACCCAAGGATCCAATCAACATCCTAGAAATTAAATTCCATACCCAAATAGTCACATACACATGTCATCACATAAGCACATAACATTACACATAAGTCTCTAACAAGCGAGACAAACCCATTGTGATACTAATCACTTCCCACGTACCCAAAGTATTCAAACCCGGTACGCTCTGATACCAAGTTGTAACGCCCTCAAAATAAACTCATAAACCATGCAATCTTAACATGCTTAGACATAAGAGAATAAAGCATAATTTCATTTCATCAGAGTATTCATTACAAAATGTGTTACATGTTGTCAACAAAAGTAAATGCCCACGGGCTTACAACTTTCCAAGCCAACACTTGGTTACAAAAAGGAGAGTATTAACTCTACACAAAATAAGCCCTTGGCTTGATATACATGTAATACACAAAAATAAACAAAGGAGTCTTCAACTCCCACAACCATCCAAGCTATGACCTCGGAGGCGGCATACTACCTGAACCTGAAAATGATGTCCCATATAGGGTGAGCCAACGCCCAGTAGAGATATGCTAAACATAATATGAGCAATAACTAAAACATTAGCATTTGATAAATGTTTAACTCACATAAATCAATTCATAACCCATTTTCAATTACATGACAAATGTGTCCATGTTTCATTCCATTTTCCATTTCTTATCCAATTTCTCAATTCATAACCTTGGCTCAGAACCTGGCCATATACTTTAAATGAGATTACACCTCATATCAATAATTCTTCCTTTTCAACAATTCAAATGAGATAACAACTCATATTAAACATTTCACACTTCATAATAGATACACATTTTGGTGCTGTATCAATAACACGTAACAACACTTCCATACTTCACAAATGATACACATTTTAGTGCTGTATCAATGTCAAACAAAAACACTTCCATACTTCATAAATGATACACATTTTAGTGTTGTATCAATGGAGTCCATCCCCTATCTCCTCCCAAACAATATCCGGTTTAGAGGTCCATCCCCTATCTTCTCCTAAATCGTGGAGTACATCTCCTATCTCCTCCCACACAACACAATATATATAAACGCATATCATATACATAATCAAATCAATACATAAAATTCATGTATTATATTAACCGCCATATTCGATGGCATACTCAATTGATCAGTTTTAGTTTGCCTAATCATCATGCATTGTCTACAACAATCAAGACTACCCTCCACCGGTAGCCCAAAGCAATTATTTCTAAACAGATAATAATTTCATCCAACAGATAAATTATCAACAATTTCCAAGGTGAGTGATTAATAATTCCAACTTCACCATTCTATCTCATAATGAGTCAATTTTATATTCTTCAACTCAATTTCATATTTCCATAATGTAACACCCTCAAAATTAAACCCAATAAACATAAAACAAGGCATGCATTATTAAAAGAAAAACATTATATTATTTAAATCATCAGAGTAACATGAAATAAAACATCAAAATAAATGCCCTACGGGCTTACATCTTGCCAAGCCAACACTTGGACACAAATTCATGAGTTCTAACTCAAACCAATAAAGCCCTAGGCTTGAATGTTTACATTATTCAAATAAAACGACTAAAACAAATAAACAAGTCTTCAAGTCCAAATCCTCACAAGCTAAGTCCTTGGAGGTAGTGAACCGCCTGAACCTGAAAATAAAGTTCCCATATAGGTGAGCCACAGCCCAGTAAAGAAATACTAAACCAAGCATAAGAATTAACTAAAGCAGTAGCAGCTGATACATGGTTAACTCAAAATAATCCATTTACAATTTCATGACACAAATGTCTACATTGCCTATGACACTTTGTCTATGGCATAATTCACCTTCCAATTATGGCTCAGAACCTGACCCAAATAACTCAACGGGGATTTCATCTCTTATTAACAATCTTTCCAATTCAACAGGGATAACAAATCAAGTTAAACCTCTCATATAGCATAACAAATACACAAGTTGGTATTGCGTCAATCACAATCAAATTCACTTCCATACTTCCCAACTGATACACATTTTGGTGATGTATCATATCATATAGATAAGCATATGAGCTGTATCTCTGCTATAGGCGCGCATATAAGCAGCAACCCTGGGTTCATCACCTATCTTCCCATAATCATTAACCGGTTTAGAGGTACATCCCCCATCTTCCCCTAAACCGTGGAGTACATCACCTATCTCCTCCCATACACAAGTAATGCATATAAACATAAAGTCATATACACAATAAATCAATACATAAATTTAACGTATTATTCCAACCTTTATACTCAACAACTTAACCAAATGATTAGTTCCAATTTTGCCTAATCCACATGCAATGTCTACAACAATCATGGCTATCCTCCACCGATAGCCCAAAACAATTATTTCTAAACAAGAAATAAATATAGCAACACATGTAATTTCAACATTCTCAAGGTAAGTATTTAAACTAACCAAATACAACATTAAGTCACTAAATTCCCCAATCTCATGAATTTACCCAATATCACAATCTTCCCTTAAATTGATTACATAAATTAATCTATGACAAACCCTAAGGTCTCTCCCAAAATTACCAAACTACCCCCACATACCAAAATACCACCACTTAGGATTAAAACGTATAAATGGAGTAGGAAATCCCTACCTCGAAGATATAACTCAAAAAGAAGAATGAAGATGATGCCCAAAACTTCAAAGTGCTCCAAATCCAAGTTTGTTCAGATTAAATGAAAGCCCTCACTCTCCTCTACTTTTTTGTAAAGCAACTAGGGTAAAAACACACCCTAACTAGATCAATCCTAGGAAAGAAGATAAGTTGGGAGAGAGAGAACTCGTAACCTAGGGTTTTCTGAAACTGAAGGGGCTGAAAAACTTATCTGAAACACGCTGCTGCGTATTTAAGCAAAATAGGCTCGCTCGAGCGAAGACCTGGTCGCTCGAGCGACCAGACACAGAAAATCCTCGCTCGAGCCAAGAAAGGCTCGCTCGAGCGAAGAACTAACAGTTCGCTCGAGCGAAGAGAAGCTCGCTCGAGCCAGCTAACACTGCTCTCAGGTCTAGCACTGGACGCAATCCTCGCTCGAGCCAAGAAATGCTCGCTCGAGCGACGGACCAAAAACAAAGGCCTCGCTCGAGCGAAGATAAGTTGGCTCGAGCGACCAAGCCAAAAACTGAACATCAACTCTTGGTTTCTAAACCCAACCAACCTGCAATCAACCTGCCCAAACAATTATAATTCCAATTGAAGAAATAAAGGACAACATCAACAACAATATGGCAACGGAATCCACGGAACATAAGTTCGAATACAATAATCAAATGGGAAAGACCGGGGTCGCTATAACCTCCCCCCCTTAAAAGAATTTCGTCCCCGAAATTAAGCATAGGTTTGTAAAAACAGGTTTTTCTCAATTCCCAATGATATTATAAAACAATAAACAACGCTTGACCCAATACCGGTCACTTCATCTCTTATCAAGAGGCATCTCACAGTATGTATAAATCAACATATATTTTAACCTGCATCAATATAATGTATTATCCCTTTCAATATTAACAATTTCCATATCATATTCAATTTCATGTTAAAAACAACGCATTCAATTATATAATTGCTATATTCCACTTCCATTATGATGCAAGTTTCAAACAACTATCATCAACTCAAAACATTCACAATGTTTTACAACTTAAGACATATATAAAGCTCTTAAGTCTACCAATATGATGAAATCTAGATACAAGATTACATAACAACAAACATGGATGGTCCAAAATTTTATAACACCTTCAATATTAATGATGCCCTTACATTCCTACAACACATTTAACATATATAATGCTAAATAGCTTCCCATTTTCAAGGCAAAACCCCAAGGTACTACCACAAACCATAACATGTACAATGTTCACCCAGTTCAACAATACACCAGAAGATATAACATATGCTCAAATACCCATTAATGGATCCAGGGATTCCTGTCGGATCCAAAATTCACTCACCCCAGTGGTTCTTCCAACCCCAACATAAATTCATAACACCTTAACTAATGGCAAGGTTCGATTACGGAAGACCCATTAACAATGATAATAGTAAAACACATACTATCACTACCACGTTCTGAAACATCCACTACATCCCGACTATTAACCACACTCAAACTAGTGTTTAGCACTAAATACCCCAACAAGGGAAACGCGAAAATATTCGCACAGCAAACAACAAGTAACTTAGGCTAGGCTGAGTCTAACTCCCCACAATTTATTTGGATTTATACAGCCACCACCAAAACATGACACTTACAACTGGCCATAGTCAAGCTCAAAGATTCCTCTCAGATTATTTTAGTTTACAAAGGGTACCCAATGAACCCCAAGTGAAACACACAAAGCCAATCCACAACACCCGCCATACTCATGGTGATGACGCGATGCTCACCATAACACTTTCAAAGAAGACTCCCAAACACTTGAAATTTCCCAACAACGCACGACCTAAAGGATAACATTGCACACCCTCGTGTCTTACACCACACAAATACGAACCGAACTAGTCAAAATGATTCGAATAGGGTGGCCCACTTACTCTTCACAACCTTACCACCTCACCTGTGTTGTCACCATCCGAACTGAGCGCCGGACACTCGTGCCGAAGTGACCTAGCCTACCAAACCCCCAACCTCTCGGTTTCAGTCAAAAACCAAACCAAAACCTCACTAAGGAATTTTCTGGAATTTCCTATGATTAATTTCCTTCTATTCATCAACTAAACAGCATATACTAACCACATACTATCATGCATCGCACGGTGCAAAACTCCCTCATTTAGCGATTTCACTCACCACCTCGACCGAACTTGGAGTAACAAAATTTGCTTACTCCTTTCCCCCCGCACTAAGTTAACTAACTGGGTTCGCTACACCGAGACGTTCACTACTACCAAGTCACCGTTCGTACCGAATACAAACTAATATCGTATCTTCATCCGCTAACGAACTATAGGGTCCACCTTTCATTCCAAATCTTACTTGTCACTCACCCCGAGAGTACGATTCAGACACCCAACCCCGAGCCAAACCACTAGCCAATCTATTACTAGACAACCACCATGAACCAACCCCGACACCGTTACATATCGCCAATAAGGCTTTCAAAGACTCACCATTCAAACTTCCCAGAGGAGTAAAAGTCCTCAACCTTCTCATTAACATTTCAAACCTTTCTTCGCAAAAGACTTACCACAGTGACTCGACACGACAACCACTACCTTATATAGGGACTAACCTCCCCTTACTCAAAACGGCCAAACTGTACTCACGCAATCTTGACAACACTACCTACCACGAGGGTACAAGTCCAATCCTAACCAAATTATGCATTATGCTCCCCGTAGGACACCGTATTAAATACTTACTACAACTAGTATTAATTGCACCCTTCACATCCTTTCGAGTTCACCCGACAGTAGACCAACATCTATACCACGCACAAAATTTAAATGGGTAACACCCCTGGAATCCCGCACACTCGGCAAGTAAAACAGTTCTCGCCCCAATAATGCCTGGGTTAAGACACGCAACCCTCAGTGGTTCTCAACTTATGAAAACATGGCTCTTTAGCCTTCATCTTTCCCAAATCAAGTCACCCACATAAAATGCATTAATACCAAAAATTTTATGGCCTTACAGCAGCTTATTACATTAATAAAACTGTAGAGCTATTACAATCCACCCAATCCACGGAAATTAACAACAAAGCATATATGTATATATAGATAACCAAACAGTTTAGATGTTTCAACATTCCCAAAACACATAGGTTACACAACCGAACCTAATGATCACAAAACAATAATCCATTGATTACAAAACTGATTAGTCAAAACACAATCATCCCATCGATATTACTACCACTACTGTCCCTCGCGGGACTGTCAAAGTTGGTCATCCCCAAACACAAGATAACCTACGAGCTTACTAGCCACGGACAAGAACTACTGACGTGACCCCTCTGTCCACACCTGGAACAACTACAAACTTCCCCAACTGGGGCTTTGGAACTCGACTCTACTGAGGCCCTCGAAGTCTGGCCTGCGAGTCCCCCAAAACGATACTGCTCCTGCCCAGTCGAATGAAACTGAGCCTGACTAGGTTGCAAAACCTTTAAAGAAGCCCCCGGCTGTTTACAGAAACGTTTAAGATGACCCTGCTGTTTACACCCCCAGCAAGCAAGTGGATCCCGATTATACGACTGGTGCAAAACGGGAACTGGTGGGGATTCTAACAACTGCCTCCCCACTGTGCGCTCTGTCGATCCAAAATCTGGCTGACCAAAAGATTCTGGTGGTGCCACTACTGGTCGAACTGTCAACCCAGCTCTCTTCCTCAGTGGGCAAACCGACACCTTGTGGCCCAACAGACCACATTTAAAACAAGTGACGCCCCTCTGTTTACTTCCTCCCGAACCCAAATCCGTCACTGAAAGGGTAGTTCTAACCCGATCTCCCTGTTGCGAGTTTAAATACTTCTGCCTCTTAAAAGGCCTACCAACACCCTGAATCACAGGAGTTGCCGAGATGGCCTCCTCCCTGACCCAACCAACACTCACATTCGTGGTCCCTTCCTTATTCTGCCCCATAGCTAGTACCGCTGCCTCTATATGAGTCGCAGCCTCAACAAGTACACTGTAACTCCTATGCCAAGATCTCGCAATCCTAACACGGATGTCGTCACACAACTTATCACTCCCGCACAACGCAATTCTTCCGTCTCCACTAACTCTGGAGCAAACATTGACAGGTTAGCAAACCACGCTTCAAACTGTGCCAAAGGTGTAGTACCTTGGCGTAACCCACAAACTGTTTCCTCAATTCTTCCCGAGCGGAAGGAGGAAAATCCAAACTCCCTCGTCCTGACATCCTAATAACGGAAACAAAGACATTAGCATTCTAAATAATGTGCCAAAACTATAACACTCACGTCCTAATACATTGGACAATAATAATTCATACCACGTAAGCACATAATCACATAAGCACCTACGAATTTCATCCCTGGATAATGATAGTCCCAAGGCGTCACTAAAGTTCCGGTTAGAAACAACATTGATCAAGTGCCTTTCCAACAAGACTTTTAGAGACTCAAGGGTCCAATCAACATCCTAGAAACTACATTCCATACCCACATAGTCACATAAACATGTTATCATATAAGCATATAATCATTACACTAAGTCTCTATCAAACGAGACGAACCCATTGTGATTCTAATCACTTCTCACGTACCCAAAGTATTCGAACCCGGTACGCTCTGATACCAAGTTGTAACACCCTCAAAATTAAACCCAATAAACATAAAACAAGGCATGCATTATTAAAAGAAAAACATTATATTATTTAAATCATCAGAGTAACATGAAATAAAACATCAAAATAAATGCCCTACGGGCTTACATCTTGCCAAGCCAACACTTGGACACAAATTCATGAGTTCTAACTCAAACCAATAAAGCCCTAGGCTTGAATGTTTACATTATTCAAATAAAACGACTAAAACAAATAAAACAAGTCTTCAAGTCCAAATCCTCACAAGCTAAGTCCTTGGAGGTAGTGAACCGCCTGAACCTGAAAATAAAGTTCCCATATAGGGTGAGCCACAGCCCAGTAAAGAAATACTAAACCAAGCATAAGAATTAACTAAAGCAGTAGCAGCTGATACATGGTTAACTCAAAATAATCCATTTACAATTTCATGACACAAATGTCTACATTGCCTATGACACTTTGTCTATGGCATAATTCACCTTCCAATTATGGCTCAGAACCTGACCCAAATAACTCAACGGGGATTTCATCTCTTATTAACAATCTTTCCAATTCAACAGGGATAACAAATCAAGTTAAACCTCTCATATAGCATAACAAATACACAAGTTGGTATTGCGTCAATCACAATCAAATTCACTTCCATACTTCCCAACTGATACACATTTTGGTGATGTATCATATCATATAGATAAGCATATGAGCTGTATCTCCTGCTATAGGCGCGCATATAAGCAGCAACCCTGGGTTCATCACCTATCTTCCCATAATCATTAACCGGTTTAGAGGTACATCCCCCATCTTCCCCTAAACCGTGGAGTACATCACCTATCTCCTCCCATACACAAGTAATGCATATAAACATAAAGTCATATACACAATAATCAATACATAAATTTAACGTATTATTCCAACCTTTATACTCAACAACTTAACCAAATGATTAGTTCCAATTTTGCCTAATCCACATGCAATGTCTACAACAATCATGGCTATCCTCCACCGATAGCCCAAAACAATTATTTCTAAACAAGAAATAAATATAGCAACACATGTAATTTCAACATTCTCAAGGTAAGTATTTAAACTAACCAAATACAACATTAAGTCACTAAATTCCCCAATCTCATGAATTTACCCAATATCACAATCTTCCCTTAAATTGATTACATAAATTAATCTATGACAAACCCTAAGGTCTCTCCCAAAATTACCAAACTACCCCCACATACCAAAATACCACCACTTAGGATTAAAACGTATAAATGGAGTAGGAAATCCCTACCTCGAAGTATAACTCAAAAAGAAGAAGATGAAGATGATGCCCAAAACTTCAAAGTGCTCCAAATCCAAGTTTGTTCAGATTAAATGAAAGCCCTCACTCTCCTCTACTTTTTTGTAAAGCAACTAGGGTAAAAACACACCCTAACTAGATCAATCCTAGGAAAGAAGATAAGTTGGGAGAGAGAGAACTCGTAACCTAGGGTTTTCTGAAACTGAAGGGGGCTGAAAAACTTATCTGAAACACGCTGCTGCGTATTTAAGCAAATAGGCTCGCTCGAGCGAAGACCTGGTCGCTCGAGCGACCAGACACAGAAAATCCTCGCTCGAGCCAAGAAAGGCTCGCTCGAGCGAAGAACTAACAGTTCGCTCGAGCGAAGAGAAGCTCGCTCGAGCCAGCTAACACTGCTCTCAGGTCTAGCACTGGACGCAATCCTCGCTCGAGCCAAGAAATGCTCGCTCGAGCGACGGACCAAAAACAAAGGCCTCGCTCGAGCGAAGATAAGTTGGCTCGAGCGACCAAGCCAAAAACTGAACATCAACTCTTGGTTTCTAAACCCAACCAACCTGCAATCAACCTGCCCAGAACAATTATAATTCCAATTGAAGAAATAAAGGACAACATCAACAACAATATGGCAACGGAATCCACGGAACATAAGTTCGAATACAATAATCAAATGGGAAAAGACCGGGGTCGCTATAACCTCCCCCCCTTAAAAGAATTTCGTCCCCGAAATTAAGCATAGGTTTGTAAAAACAGGTTTTTCTCAATTCCCAATGATATTATAAAACAATAAACAACGCTTGACCCAATACCGGTCACTTCATCTCTTATCAAGAGGCATCTCACAGTATGTATAAATCAACTATATTTAACCTGCATCAATATAATGTATTATCCCTTTCAATTTAACAATTTCCATATCATTCAATTTCATGTTAAAAACAACGCATTCAATTATATAATTGCTATATTCCACTTCCATTATGATGCAAGTTTCAAACAACTATCATCAACTCAAAACATTCACAATGTTTACAACTTAAGACATATATAAAGCTCTTAAGTCTACCAATATGATGAAATCTAGATACAAGATTACATAACAACAAACATGGATGGTCCAAAATTTTATAACACCTTCAATATTAATGATGCCCTTACATTCCTACAACACATTTAACATATATAATGCTAAATAGCTTCCCATTTTCAAGGCAAAACCCCAAGGTACTACCACAAACCATAACATGTACAATGTTCACCCAGTTCAACAATACACCAGAAGATATAACATATGCTCAAATACCCATTAATGGATCCAGGGATTCCTGTCGGATCCAAAATTCACTCACCCCAGTGGTTCTTCCAACCCCAACATAAATTCATAACACCTTAACTAATGGCAAGGTTCGATTACGGAAGACCCATTAACAATGATAATAGTAAAACACATACTATCACTACCACGTTCTGAAACATCCACTACATCCCGACTATTAACCACACTCAAACTAGTGTTTAGCACTAAATACCCCAACAAGGGAAACGCGAAAATATTCGCACAGCAAACAACAAGTAACTTAGGCTAGGCTGAGTCTAACTCCCCACAATTTATTTGGATTTATACAGCCACCACCAAAACATGACACTTACAACTGGCCATAGTCAAGCTCAAAGATTCCTCTCAGATATTTTAGTTTACAAAGGGTACCCAATGAACCCCAAGTGAAACACACAAAGCCAATCCACAACACCCGCCATATCATGGTGATGACGCGATGCTCCCATAACACTTTCAAAGAAGACTCCCAAACACTTGAAATTTCCCAACAACGCACGACCTAAAGGATAACATTGCACACCCTCGTGTCTTACACCACACAAATACGAACCGAACTAGTCAAAATGATTCGAATAGGGGGCCCACTTACTCTTCACAACCTTACCACCTCACCTGGTTGTCACCATCGAACTGAGCGCCGGACACTCGTGCCGAAGTGACCTAGCCTACCAAACCCCCAACCTCTCGGTTTCAGTCAAAAAACCAAACCAAAACCTCACTAAGGAATTTTCTGGAATTTCCTATGATTAATTTCCTTCTATTCATCAACTAAACAGCATATACTAACCACATACTATCATGCATCGCACGGTGCAAAACTCCCTCATTTAGCGATTTCACTCACCACCTCGACCGAACTTGGAGTAACAAAATTTGCTTACTCCTTTCCCCCCGCACTAAGTTAACTAACTGGGTTCGCTACACCGAGACGTTCACTACTACCAAGTCACCGTTCGTACCGAATACAAACTAATATCGTATCTTCATCCGCTAACGAACTATAGGGTCCACCTTTCATTCCAAATCTTACTTGTCACTCACCCCGAGAGTACGATTCAGACACCCAACCCCGAGCCAAACCACTAGCCAATCTATTACTAGACAACCACCATGAACCAACCCGACACCGTTACATATCGCCAATAAGGCTTTCAAAGACTCACCATTCAAACTTCCCAGAGGAGTAAAAGTCCTCAACCTTCTCATTAACATTTCAAACCTTTCTTCGCAAAAGACTTACCACAGTGACTCGAACGACAACCACTACCTTATATAGGGACTAACCTCCCCTTACTCAAAACGGCCAAACTGTACTCACGCAATCTTGACAACACTACCTACCACGAGGGTACAAGTCCAATCCTAACCAAATTATGCATTATGCTCCCCGTAGGACACCGTATTAAATACTTACTACAACTAGTATTAATTGCACCCTTCACATCCTTTCGAGTTCACCCGACAGTAGACCAACATCTATACCACGCACAAAATTTAAATGGTAACACCCCTGGAATCCCGCACACTCGGCAAGTAAAACAGTTCTCGCCCCAATAATGCCTGGGTTAAGACACGCAACCCTCAGTGGTTCTCAACTTATGAAAACATGGCTCTTTAGCCTTCATCTTTCCCAAATCAAGTCACCCACATAAAATGCATTAATACCAAAAATTTTATGGCCTTACAGCAGCTTATTACATTAATAAAACTGTAGAGCTATTACAATCCACCCAATCCACGGAAATTAACAAACAAAGCATATATATGTATATATAGATAACCAAACAGTTTAGATGTTTCAACATTCCCAAAACACATAGGTTACACAACCGAACCTAATGATCACAAAACAATAATCCATTGATTACAAAACTGATTAGTCAAAACACAATCATCCCATCGATATTACTACCACTACTGTCCCTCGCGGGACTGTCAAAGTTGGTCATCCCCAAACACAAGATAACCTACGAGCTTACTAGCCACGGACAAGAACTACTGACGTGACCCCTCTGTCCACACCTGGAACAACTACAAACTTCCCCAACTGGGGCTTTGGAACTCGACTCTACTGAGCCCTCGAAGTCTGGCCTGCGAGTCCCCCAAAACGATACTGCTCCTGCCCAGTCGAATGAAACTGAGCCTGACTAGGTTGCAAAACCTTTAAAGAAGCCCCCGGCTGTTTACAGAAACGTTTAAGATGACCCTGCTGTTTACACCCCCAGCAAGCAAGTGGATCCCGATTATACGACTGGTGCAAAACGGGAACTGGTGGGGATTCTAACAACTGCCTCCCCACTGTGCGCTCTGTCGATCCAAAATCTGGCTGACCAAAAGATTCTGGTGGTGCCACTACTGGTCGAACTGTCAACCCAGCTCTCTTCCTCAGTGGGCAAACCGACACCTTGTGGCCCAACAGACCACATTTAAAACAAGTGACGCCCCTCTGTTTACTTCCTCCCGAACCCAAATCCGTCACTGAAAGGGTAGTTCTAACCCGATCTCCCTGTTGCGAGTTTAAATACTTCTGCCTCTTAAAAGGCCTACCAACACCCTGAATCACAGGAGTTGCCGAGATGGCCTCCTCCCTGACCCAACCAACACTCACATTCGTGGTCCCTTCCTTATTCTGCCCCATAGCTAGTACCGCTGCCTCTATATGAGTCGCAGCCTCACAACAAGTACACTGTAACTCCTATGCCAAGATCTCGCAATCCTAACACGGATGTCGTCACACAACTTACTCTCAAACTCCGCACAACGCAATTCTTCCGTCTCCACTAACTCTGGAGCAAACATTGACAGGTTAGCAAACCACGCTTCAAACTGTGCCAAAGGTGTAGTACCTTGGCGTAACCCCACAAAGTTTCCTCAATTCTTCCGACGGAAGGAGGAAAAATCCAAACTCCCTCGTCCTGACATCCTAATAACGGAAACAAGACATTAGCATTCTAAATAATGTGCCAAAACTATAACACTCACGTCCTAATACATTGGACAATAATAATTCATACCACGTAAGCACATAATCACATAAGCACCTACGAATTTCATCCCTGGATAATGATAGTCCCAAGGCGTCACTAAGTTCCGGTTAGAAACAACATTGATCAAGTGCCTTTCCAACAAGACTTTTAGAGACTCAAGGGTCCAATCAACATCCTAGAAACTACATTCCATACCCACATAGTCACATAAACATGTTATCATATAAGCATATAATCATTACACTAAGTCTCTATCAAACGAGACGAACCCATTGTGATTCTAATCACTTCTCACGTACCCAAAGTATTCGAACCCGGTACGCTCTGATACCAAGTTGTAACACCCTCAAAATTAAACCCAATAAAACATAAAACAAGGCATGCATTATTAAAAGAAAAACATTATATTATTTAAATCATCAGAGTAACATGAAATAAAACATTCAAAATAAATGCCCTACGGGCTTACATCTTGCCAAGCCAACACTTGGACACAAATTCATGAGTTCTAACTCAAACCAATAAAGCCCTAGGTTGAATGTTTACATTATTCAAATAAACGACTAAAACAAAAAATAAAACAAGTCTTCAAGTCCAAATCCTCACAAGCTAAGTCCTTGGAGGTAGTGAACCGCCTGAACCTGAAAATAAAGTTCCCATATAGGGTGAGCCACAGCCCAGTAAAGAAATACTAAACCAAGCATAAGAATTAACTAAAGCAGTAGCAGCTGATACATGGTTAACTCAAAATAATCCATTTACAATTTCATGACACAAATGTCTACATTGCCTATGACACTTTGTCTATGGCATAATTCACTTCCAATTATGGCTCAGAACCTGACCCAAATAACTCAACGGGGATTTCATCTCTTATTAACAATCTTTCCAATTCAACAGGGATAACAAATCAAGTTATTAACCTCTCATAGCATAACAAATACACAAGTTGGTATTGCGTCAATCACAATCAAATTCACTTCCATACTTCCCAACTGATACACATTTTGGTGATGTATCATATCATATAGATAAGCATATGAGCTGTATCTCTGCTATAGGCGGCATATAAGCAGCAACCCTGGGTTCATCACCTATCTTCCCATAATCATTAACCGGTTTAGAGGTACATCCCCCATCTTCCCCTAAACCGTGGAGTACATCACCTATCTCCTCCCATACACAAGTAATGCATAAACATAAAGTCATATACACAATAAATCAATACATAATTTAACGTATTTTCCAACCTTTATACTCAACAACTTAACCAAATGATTAGTTCCATTTTTGCCTAATCCACATGCAATGTCTACAACAATCATGCTATCCTCCACCGATAGCCCAAAAAATTATTTCTAAACAAGAAATAAATATGCAACACATGTAATTTCAACATTCTCAAGGTAAGTATTTAAACTACCAAATACAACATTAAGTCACTAAATTCCCCAATCTCATGAATTACCCAATATCACAATCTTCCCTTAAATTTTACATAAATTAATCTATGACAAACCCTAAGGTCTCTCCCAAAAATTACCAAACTACCCCCACATACCAAAATACCACCACTTAGGATTAAAACGTATAAATGGAGTAGGAATCCCTACCTCGAAGATATAACTCAAAAGAAGAAGATGAAGATGATGCCCAAAACTTCAAAGTGCTCCAAATCCAAGTTTGTTCAGATTAAATGAAAGCCCTCACTCTCCTCTACTTTTTTTGTAAGCAACTAGGGTAAAAACACACCCTAACTAGATCAATCCTAGGAAAGAGATAAGTTGGGAGAGAGAGAACTCATAACCTAGGGTTTCTGAAACTGAAGGGGCTGAAAAACTTATCTGAAACACGCTGCTGCGTATTTAAGCAAAATAGGCTCGCTCGAGCGAAGACCTGGTCGCTCGAGCGACCAGACAAGAAAATCCTCGCTCGAGCCAAGAAAGGCTCGCTCGAGCGAAGAACTAACAGTTCGCTCGAGCGAAGAGAAGCTCGCTCGAGCCAGCAACACTGCTCTCAGGTCTAGCACTGGACGCAATCCTCGCTCGAGCCAAGAAATGCTCGCTCGAGCGACGGACCAAAAACAAAGCCTCGCTCGAGCGAAGTAAGTTGGCTCGAGCGACCAGCCAAAAACTGAACATCAACTCTTGGTTTCTAAACCCAACCAACCTGCAATCAACCTGCCCAGAACAAAATAATTCCAATTGAAGAAATAAAGGACAACATCAACAACAATATGGCAAGGAATCCACGGACATAAGTCCGAATACAATACAAATGGGAAGGAAAAGGACCGGGGTCGCTATACATAACATTCCCAAATTGTTGTATAAATTAATTTATAACAAAATTTAGGGTTTTCTTCCCTCTTTCTCAACTTTGGCCCAAAGGCACAAATATCAACAACCAACAACAATACCATCATTTTATGACCCAAATTACATATTTATGAGTCAAAATAATAAAACCCCTTTTTTCATACCTTTGAAACCCTAACACCCAAAATTACCCAAATCAAACCATTTATACAAAAAGCTCAACATCTATGTTAAAGCACATAAGAATGAGTAGGAATCCCTACCTCAAGAGATGAAACTCAATGGAGATGATGGAGAAATCTCAAAGTGCTCCAAACCAAGAAAATTTGAGGATCAAAAGGAAGCCCAAACCAAGCTCTACACTTTTTGTAAAGACACTAAGGGAGTAGATCACTCAAGATGATCAATCCCTAGAGAAAAATGTATTTTTCTAGAGAGAGGAGCTCTCAAAAGATGGTTTAGAAAAGTAAGAAAGAGAAAGGAAATGAGAAAAGTGATTCAAAATCACCCAGCTGATATCTGATATACGTATGACCCGCTCGAGCGGCGAATAGGACGCTCGAGCGTCAAGCACAAAAACTGGACCCGCTCGAGCGCAAGGGTACCCATTCGAGCGCCAAGACACAACTGCAAAACACACTGCTCGAGCGCAAAGGGAAAGCCGCTCGAGCGTAGATTTCCCCATTCCAGTACTTTTACAGACAATGAACTACCCGCTCGAGCGCAAAGATACCCGCTCGAGCGCGACCCGCTCGAGCATAATAAAATCCGCTCGAGCGTGAAAAACACACCTGCAGAAGTTTTGCAGAGGCACGAAATGTTGAGAGTGTGTAAACCCCGCTCGAGCGCAAGAAGACCCGCTCGAGCGGATCACTTGAAAACTGGGCAACAAGGTTTGAAACTCAAACTCAACCAATCTGTAACAACCCTGCCCAACACATCCTAAAACTCAAATATGTGGAATTAAAGGATGACAACACGGCATACACAACAACCAACTCCACGGAACCGAGTCCGGAATACAATAACTAAAGAAAGGGAAAACCGGGATCGCTATAAATGAACTTCCATTTTAATTTTATACAACTTCCATTTTTATTTTTGTTCAACTTCCATTTTTATTCAACTTCCTTTTCTATTTAATTTCCAAATAAGTCGTTAAGGTATAGTGGTTTTTTGAATAAACTTCCATTTTCAATTTTGATGCAACTTCCATTTTTATTTTTATTTAACTTCCATTTTTATTCAACTTTCTTTTCTATTCAACTTCCTTTTTTATTTAATTTCCAAATAGATCGTTAAGGTATAGTGGTTTCTTGAATGAACTTCCATTTTTATATTTATGCGACTTTTACTTTTATTTTTATTCAACTTCAATTTTTATTCAATTTCATTTTCTATTCAACTTCATTTTTTATTTAATTTCCAAATAAATCGTTAAGATATAGTGGTTTTTTGAATGAACTTCCATTTTTATATTTATGCAACTTTTATTTTTATTTTTATTCAACTTCAATTTTCATTCAATTTCCTTTTCTATTCAACTTTCTTTTTTTATTTAATTTCCAAATAGATCGTTAAGTTATAGTGGTTTCTTGAATGAACTTTCATTTTTATTTTTATTCAACTTCCATTCGTATTCAATTTCCTTTTCTATTCAACTTCCTTTTTTATTTAATTTTCAGATAGATCGTTAAGGTATAGTGGTTTCTTTAATGAACTTTTCTTGCCAATTTTATGCAACTTCATTTTTTATTTTTATTGAACATCAATTTTTATTCAATTTCCTTTTCCATTCCACTTCCATTTTTATTTCATTTCTAAATAGATCGTTAAGGTATAGTCGTTTCTTGAATGAACTTTCATTTTAATTTTATGCAACTTCCATTTTTATTTTTATTCAACTTCCATTTTTATTCAATTTCTCTTTCTATTTAACTTCCTTTGTTATTTAATTTCCAAATAGATCATTAAGGTATAGTGGTTTCTTGAATGAACTTTCATTTTCAATTTTGATGCAACTTTCATTTTTATTTTTATTCGACTTCCATTTTTATTCAATTTCATTTTCTATTGAATATCCTTTTTTATTTAATTTCCAAATAGATCGTTAAGGTATATTGGTTTCTTGAATAAACTTCCAATTTTATTTTTATTCAACTTCCATTTCTTTCAATTTCCTTTTCTATTCAATTTCCTTTTTTATTTAATTTCCAGATAGATCGTTAAGGTATAGTGGTTTATTCAATGAAGTTTTATTTCTAATTTTATGCAACTTCCATTTTTATTTTTTTTCAACATTAATTTTTATTCAATTTCATTTTCCATTCCACTTCCATTTTTATTTCATTTCCAAATAGATCGTTAGGGTATAGTCGTTTCTCGAATAAACTTCCATTTTAATTTTATGCAACTTCCATTTTTATTTTTATTCAACTTCCTTTTTTGTTTAATTTCCAAGTAGGTAGTGAAGGTATAGTGGTTTCTTGAATTAACTTTTATTGTTAATTTTATGCAACTTCCATTTTTATTTTTATTCAACTTCCATTTTTATTCAGTTTCCTTTTTTATTCAACTTCCTTTTTTATTTAATTTCCAAATAGGTCGTTACGGTATAGTGGTTTCTTGAATAAACTTCCATTTTCAATTTTGATGCAACTTCCATTTTTATTTTTATTCAACTTCCAATTTTATTCAATTTCCTTTTCTATTCAACATCCTATTTTGTTTAATTTCCAAATAGATCGTTAAGGTATAATGGTTTCTTCAATGAACTTCCATTCTTAATTTTATGCAACTTCCATTTTTATTTTTATTCAACTTCCATTTTTATTCAATTTCCTTTTCTATTCAACTTCCTTTTTTTGTTTAATTTCCAAATAGATTGTTAAGGTATAGTGGTTTCTTGAATAGACTTCTATTTTAATTTTTATTCAACTTCCATTCGTATTCAATTTCCTTTTCTATTCAACTTCTTTTTTTAATTTAATTTCCAGATAGATCGTTAAGGTATAGTGGTTTCTTCAATGAACTTTTCTTGCTAATTTTATGCAACTTCCATATTTATTTCTATCGACATCAATTTTTTTTATTCCTTTCCCCATTCCACTCCGTTTTTATTTCATTTCCAAATAGATCGTTAAGGCATAGTCGTTTCTTGAATGAACTTCCATTTTAATTTTATGCGACTTCCATTTTTATTCAATTTCCTTTTCTATTTAACTTCATTTTTTATTTAATTTCCAAATAGATCGTTAAGGTATAGTGGTTTCTTGAATAAACTTCCATTTTCAATTTTGATGCAACTTCCATTTTTATTTTTATTCAACTTCCATTTTTATTTAATTTCCTTTTCTATTCAACTTCCTTTTCATTTCAATTTCCGAATAGATCATTAAGGTATAGTGGTTTCTTAAATAAACTTCCATTGCTAATTTTTTACAACTTCCATTTTTATTTTTTTTCAACTTCCATTTTAATTCAATTTACTTTTATATTCAACTTCCTTTTTTTTACTTAATTTCGAAATAGATTGTTAAGGTATAGTGGTTTCTTGAATGAGCTTCCATTTTTATTTTTATTCAACTTCCATTTGTATTCAATTTCCTTTCCATTCAAGTTCCTTTTTTATTTAATTTCCAGAAAGATCATTAAGGTATAGTGGTTTTTTCCATGAACTTTTCTTGCTAATTTTATGCAACTTCCATTTTTATTTTTATTGAACATCAATTTTTATTCAATTTCGCTTTCCATTCAACTTCCATTTTTATTTAATTTCCAAATAGATCGTTAAGGTAAAGTGGTTTCTTGAAAAAACTTCCATTGTTAATTTTATGCAACTTCCAATTTTATTTCTATTCAACTTCCATTTTATTTCAATTTCCTTTTCTACTAAACTTCCTTTTTTTATTTAATTTCCAAATAGATCGTTAAGGTATAGTGGTCTCTTGAATGAACTTCCATTTTTATTTTTATTCAACTTTCATTTGTATTCAATTTCCTTTTCTATTCAACTTCCCTTCTTATTTAATGGCCAGATAGATCGTTAAGGTATAGTGGTTTGTTTACTGAACTTTTATTTTTAATTTTAAGTGACTTCCATTTTTATTTTTATTGAACATCAATTTTTATTCAATTTCCTTTTCCATTCCACTTCCATTTTTATTTTATTTCCAAATAGATCGTTGAGGCATAGTCGTTTCTTGAATGAACTTCCATTTTCATTTTATGCAACTTCCATTTTTATTTTTATTCAACTTCCATTTTTATTCAATTTCCATTTCCTTTCAACTTCCTTTTTTTATCTAATTTCCAAATAGATCATTAAGGTATAGTGGTTTCTTCAATGAACTTCCATTTTCAATTTTGATGCAACTTTCAATTTTATTTTTATTCAACTTCCATTTTTATTCGATTTCCATTTCTATTCAGCATCCTTTTTTATTTAATTTCCAAATAGATCGTTAAGGTATAGTGGTTTCTTGAATAAACTTCCATTTTTATTTTTATTCAACTTCCATTTGTATTCAATTTCCTTTTCTATTCAATTTCCTTTTTTATTTAATTTGTAGATAGTCGTTAAGGTATAGTGGTTTCTTCAATGTACTTTTATTGCTAATTTTATGCAACTTCCATTTTTATTTTTATTGAACATCAATTTTTATTCAATTTCCTTTTCCATTCCACTTCCATTTTTATTTCATTTCTAAACAGATCGTTAAGGTATAGTCGTTTCTTGAATGAACTTTCATTTTAATTCTATGCAACTTCCATTTTTATTTTTATTCAACTTCTATTTTTATTCAATTTACTTTTCTATTCAACTTCCTTTTTTATTTAATTTCCAAATAGAACATTAAGGTATAGTGGTTTCTTGAATGAATTCCATTTTCAATTTTGATGCTACTTTCATTTTTATTTTTATTCAACTTCCATTTTGATTCAATTTCATTTTCTATTCAACTTCTTTTTTATTTAATTTCCAAATAGATCGTTAAGGTATAGTGGTTTCTTGCATGATTTTCCATTTTTATTTTTATTCAACTTCCATTTGTATTCAAATTCTGTTCTATTCAACTTCCTTTTTTATTTGATTTACAGATAGATCGTTATGGTATAGTGGTTTCTTCAATGAACTTTTATTGTTAATTTTATGCAACTTCCATTTTTATTTTTATTCAACTTCTATTTTAATTCAATTTCCTGTTCTATTCAACTTCCTTTTTATATTTAATTTCGAAATAGATTGTTAAGGTATAGTGGTCTCTTGAATGAACTTCCATTTTTATTTTTATTCAACTTCCGTTTGTATTCAATTTCTTTTTCTATTCAACTTCTTTTTTTATTTTATTTCCAGATAGATCGTTAAGATATAGTGGTTTCTTCAATGAACTTTTCTTGCTAATTTTATGCAACTTCCAGTTTTATTTTTATTGAACATCAATTTTTATTCAATTTCCTTTTCCATTCCACTTCCATTTTTATTTCATTTCCAAATAGATCGTTAAGGTATAGTCGTTTCTTGAATGAACTTCCATTTTAATTTTATGCAACTTCCATTTTTATTTTTATTCAACTTCCATTTTTATTCAATTTACTTTTCTAGTCAACTTCCTTTGTTATTTAATTTCCAAATAGATCATTAAGGTATAGTGGTTTCTTGAATGAATTCCATTTTAAATTTTGATGCAACTTTCATTTTTATTTTTATTCAACTTCCATTTTTATTCAATTTCCTTTTCTATTCAACTTTTTTTTTATTTAATTTCCAAATAGATCGTTAAGATATAGTGGTTTCTTGAATGAACTTCCATTTTTATTTTTATTCAACTTCCATTTGTATTCAAATTCTGTTCTATTCGACTTCCTTTTTTATTTAATTTACAGATACATCGTTATGGTATAGTGGTTTCTTCAATAAACTTTTTTTGTTAATTTTATGCGACTTCCATTTTTATTTTTATTCAACTTCCATTTTAATTCAATTCCCTTTTCTATTCTACTTCCTTTTTATATTTAATTTCGAAATAGATTGTTAAGGTATAGTAGTTTCTTGAATGAACTTCCATTTTTATTTTTATTCAACTTCCGTTTGTATTCAATTTTTTTTTTCTATTCAACTTCTTTTTTTATTTTATTTCTAGATAGATCGTTAAGATATAGTGGTTTCTTCAATGAACTTTTCTTGCTAATTTTATGCAACTTCCAGTTTTATTTTTATTGAACATCAATTTTTATTCAATTTCCTTTTCCGTTCCACTTCCATTTTTATTTCATTTCCAAATAGATCGTTAAGGTATAGTCGTTTCTTGAATGAACTTCCATTTTAATTTTATGCAATTTCCATTTTTATTTTTATTCAACTTCCATTTTTATTCAATTTACTTTTCTATTCAACTTCCTTTTTTATTTAATTTCCAAATAGATCATTAAGGTATAGTGGTTTCTTGCATGAATTCCATTTTCAATTTTGATGCAGCTTTCATTTTTATTTTTATTCAACTTCCATTTTTTTTCAATTTCCTTTTCTATTCAACTTCTTTTTTGTTTAATTTCCAAATAAATCGTTAAGGTATAGTGGTTTCTTGAATGAACTTCCATTTTTATTTTTACTCAACTTCCATTTGTATTCAAATTCTGTTCTATTCAACTTCCTTTTTTATTTAATTTACAGATAGATCGTTATGGCATAGTGGTTTCTTCACTGAACTTTTATTGCTAATTTTATGCAACTTCCATTTTGATTTTTATTGACCATCAATTTTTATTCAATGTCCTTTTCCATTCCACTTCCATTTTTATTTCATTTCTAAATAGATCGTTAAGGTATACTGGTTTCTTGAATAAACTTCCATTTTCAATTTTGATGCAACTTCCATTTTTATTTTTATTCAACTTCCATTTTTATTCAATTTCCTTTTCTATTCAACTTCATTTTTTATTTAATTTCCATGTAAATCGTTAAGGTATAGTGGTTTCTTCAATGAACTTCCATTGTTAATTTTATACAACTTCCTTTTTATTTTTATTCAACTTCCTTTTTATGTTTAATTTCGAAATAGATTGTTAAGGTATTGTGGTTTTGTCACGACCCCATTCCGCCCCTAGTAGAATGGTGCCATGATGGCCAGTAATCCAAGATTACCGAAGGCCAGCTTTCAAAATTCACACACAAACAGAGTATAAATATATGGGGCTCATAAGTGCAGAAGCAATATATACAAATGATCTAATTTGTCCATAAGAGCTGTGCGTAAGTCAAATGAAATGGCATACATCATAGCATGGTTTTACAACTTGAATACAATTAAAATAGAGTACATTTTACATCTTGATCAAAAGGCTTCTCAAGCCGACATATACAAAAGAAATGAAAGACAAAGCCGAGAAGCATAATCTTCAAGATGTTGCAAAACATGAATCCAAAAACACATCGGCAAACACATCTAGGCGTCATCGCCTTCTTGCTCGTCACCTACATATATATAGAGAGGGTGAGCTTGGATACTCAGTGAATGGTACAAGTAATAAAGGGTTTGCATGCATGATATCCGAGATCTTTAACGAAACAATACATAATCATAGCTTGTAACAAAACATGGGATGAATCAAGTTCATTTAGCAAATCTTTCAAGACTTCCAAGTCAAGGGATGACATTAAACAAGGTTGTGCTACAAATGCTTATAGTCCCCTAGCACGTACGGACTTTCAAAGGCTGTGCTACGAATGCTTATAGTCCCCTACCACGTACGGACTTTCAAAGGTTGTTACCAAAACTACGCTACTACTCGATGTACCAAAATAGGGATAGTCATTCATGCTTAACAAATACTTTTCCAAAATAAGCAAGGCAAAGCTTTATCAAAACTTTTTAACATAACTTTATTAAAAATACCACTCACCTAGTTCTTCAAACGTCGGGGTCAAGGCAAGTCCAAGTCCTACAAACACATGACAAGGCCTATTGAATGCACTATCAAACAAGCTTCACATGCATACAGATGATCTCGGCATTCCTCAAAACTAAGTCAAATCAAAACAAAACACTGTTTCTCATTTCGGGGAAACACGCTGGACACCAACCAGGTCTTGGTCGAGGTCCCACACCTTCTCGCCGAGGTGTGGTTCTGACGGCCACATTCAAAGGCAAGATCGGGAAATTCTGGGTTTCCCTCTGCTGAAGAACATGAAGAACATGAATGCTCAATCATAACTTGTTATTACAAAATCTGGGATTTCATGCTATGAATTCAAAAAACATGGACCTGGGTACCCATACTCAAAGATTTTATGAAAACAAACACAAAACATGTATCTTAATGCAAGCTCTCGGATCAAATCATGGCTTTTCCTCAAAAACACATGAATATTATATTCTCTTTCTAAAACCGAACTTTAAACCATTGCATGGCTTTCAAAACATGCTCGATCATGCAATGCAGCTAGATGAATAATAAGAACAACAAGAGTAGATCAAGATTCTAACCTCAAAATGTGAATCCAACGGTTTGATCTCTAAGGGTCAAGCTTGGAAATCTATTCATTCTCTAAGAACTTCTCTTTCCTCAAGAACAAAGACATATAGCAAAATGATACATTCTAGGTCTGCCGGCTGACTTAACACTCAGCTGGGACACGTGGCTTCGGCTGGTTGGCTCTTCTCGAAAAGGTGACTGAGTGAAAAGACAAGACTATGACAAAGTGTGTTCAACATGCAAGATGGCATAGGTACTCCAGCAGGTAATGACATCGGATAAGAACTAGGCTTCGGCAAGTAAGGTTCCAATGATCTCGGCTAAGAAGGACAACACTTGACTTAGCTGTGCCACACCTCGGCCTAGATGTGCCACACCTCGGTCTAGGTCGCACCAATCCAGGAACAAGATCACTAGGTGCAAGGATAGCATCTTGGCCTAGAAAATGACATCTCGGCCAATATGCCGGGGTGAAGGTGGAGGCCAACCAAAGTGGTTTCAAGGTGATCCTAGGTGCAAGAGGTTCCAACGTGTAACCTAGGCTTAAGATGACCTCGGCTAAACACACACCAAGCAAGGAACAAAGCATGCAAGTAATAATTATGCAAGACAAGTCTAGGTTTGCAAATGCAACACTTCAAGACAAGGTCATGTAATATATATGCAAGCATGACTAGAGTAACATGAGGGTTGTTACAGGTTTCTTGAATGAACTTCCATTTTTATTTTTATTCAACTTCCGTTTGTATTCAATTTCTTTTTCTATTCAACTTCTTTTTTTATTTTATTTCCAAATAGATCGTTAAGGTATAGTGGTTTGTTTACTGAACTTTTATTTTTAATTTTATGCAACTTCCATTTTTATTTTTATTGAACATCAATTTTTATTCAATTTCCTTTTTCATTTCACTTCCATTTTTATTTTATTTCCAAATAGATCGTTAAGGTATAGTCGTTTCTTGAATGAACTTCCATTTTAATTTCATGCAACTTCCATTTTTATTTTTATTCAACTTCCATTTTTATTTAATTTCCATTTCCATTCAACTTCCTTTTTTATCTAATTTCCAAATAGATCATTAAGGTATAGTGGTTTCTTCAATGAACTTCCATTTTCAATTTTGATGCAACTTTCATTTTTATTTTTATTCAACTTCCATTTTTATTCGATTTCCATTTCTATTCAACATCCTTTTTTATTTAATTTCCAAATAGATCGTTAAGGTATAGTGGTTTCTTGAATAAACTTCCATTTTTATTTTTATTCAACTTCCATTTGTATTCAATTTCCTTTTCTATTCAATTTCCTTTTTTATTTAATTTCTAGATAGATCGTTAAGGTATAGTGGTTTCTTCAATGTACTTTTATTGCTAATTTTATGCAACTTCCATTTTTATTTTTATTGAACATCAATTTTTATTCAATTTCCTTTTCCATTCCACTTCCATTTTTATTTCAGTTCCAAATAGATCGTTAAGGTATCGTCGTTTCTTGAATGAACTTCCATTTTAATTTCATACAACTTCCATTTTTATTTTTATTCAACTTCTATTTTTATTCAATTTACTTTTCTATTCAACTTCCTTTTTTATTTAATTTCCAAATATAACATTAAGGTATAGTGGTTTCTTGAATGAATTCCATTTTCAATTTTGATGCAACTTTCATTTTTTTTTTTATTCAACTTCCATTTTTATTCAATTTCCTTTTCTATTCAACTTCTTTTTTATTTAATTTCCAAATAGATCGTTAAGGTATAGTGGTTTTTTGAATGAACTTCCATTTTTATTTTTATTCAACTTCCATTTGTATTCAAATTCTGTTATATTCAACTTCCTTTTTTATTTAATTTACAGACAGATCGTTATGGTATAGTGGTTTCTTCAATGAACTTTTATTGTTAATTTTATGCAACTTCCTTTTTATATTTAATTTCGAAATAGATTGTTAAGGTATAGTGGCCTTTTGAATGAACTTTCATTTTTATTTTTATTCAACTTCCGTTTGTATTCAATTTCTTTTTCTATTCAACTTCTTTTTTTTATTTTATTTCCAGATAGATCGTTAAGATATAGTGGTTTCTTCATTGAAATTTTCCTTCTAATTTTATGCAACTTCCAGTTTTATTTTTACTGAACATCAATTTTTATTCAATTTCCTTTTCCATTCCACTTCCATTTTTATTTCATTTCCAAACAGATCGTTAAGGTATAGTCGTTTCTTGAATGAACTTTTATTTTAATTTTATGCAACTTCCATTTTTATTTTTATTCAACTTCCATTTTTATTCAATTTACTTTTCTATTCAACTTCCTTTGTTATTTAATTTCCAAATAGATTATTAAGGTATAGTGGTTTCTTGAATGAATTCCATTTTAAATTTTGATGCAACTTTCATTTTTATTTTTATTCAACTTCCATTTTTATTCAATTTTCTTTTCTATTCAACTTTTTTTTTTATTTAATTTCCAAATAGATCATTAAGATATAGTGGTTTCTTAAATGAACTTCTATTTTTATTTTTATTCAACTTCCATTTGTATTCAAATTCTGTTCTATTCGACTTCCTTTTTTATTTAATTGACAGATAGATCGTTATGGTATAGTGGTTTCTTCAATGAATTTTTATTGTTAATTTTATGCAACTTCCATTTTTATTTTTATTCAACTTCTATTTTAATTCAATTCCCTTTTCTATTCCACTTCCTTTTTATATTTAATTTTGAAATAGATTGTTAAGGTATAATATTTTTTCTTGAATGAACTTCCATTTTTATTTTTATTCAACTTCCGTTTGTATTAAATTTTTTTTTTCTATTCAACTTCTTTTTTTATTTTCTTTCCAGATAGATCGTTAAGATATAGTGGTTTCTTCAATGAACTTTTCTTGGTAATTTTATGCAACTTCCATTTTTATTTTTATTGAACATCAATTTTTATTCAATTTCCTTTTCCATTCCACTTCCATTTTTATTTCATTTCCAAATAGATCGTTAAGGTATAGTCGTTTCTTGAATGAACTTCCATTTTAATTTTATGCAACTTCCATTTTTATTTTTATTCAACTTCCATTTTTATTCAATTTACTTTTCTATTAAACTTCCTTTTTATTTAATTTCCAAATATATCATTAAGGTATAGTGGTTTCTTGCATGAATTCCATTTTCAATTTTGATGCAACTTTCATTTTTATTTTTGTTCAACTTCCATTTTTATTCAATTTCCTTTTCTATTCAACTTGTTTTTTGTTTAATTTCCAAATAAATCGTTAAGGTATAGTGGTTTCTTGAATGAACTTCCCTTTTTATTCGTATTCAATTTCCATTTGTATTCAATTTCCTTTTCTATTCAACTTCTTTTTTACTTAATTTCCAGATTGATCGTTGAGGTATAGTGGTTTCTTCAATAAACTTTTATTGCTAATTTTATGCAACTTCCATTTTTATTTTTATTGAACATCAATTTTTATTCAATGTCCTTTTCCATTCCACTACCATTTTTATTTCATTTCCAAATAGATCGTTAAGGTATACTGGTTTCTTGAATAAACTTCCATTTTCAATTTTCATGCAACTTCCATTTTTATTTTTATTCAACTTCTATTTTTATTCAATTTCCTTTTTTATTCAACTTCATTTTTTATTTAATTTCCAAATAAATCGTTAAGGTATAGTGGTTTCTTCAATGAACTTCCATTGTTAATTTTATGCAACTTCCTTTTTATTTTTATTCAACTTCCTTTTTATATTTAATTTCCAAATAAATTGTTAAGGTATAGTGGTTTCTTGAATGAACTTCCATTTTTATTTTTATTCAACTTCCGTTTGTATTCAATTTCTTTTTCTATTCAACTTCTTTTTTTATTTTATTTCGAAATAGATCGTTAAGGTATAGTGGTTTCTTCAATGAACTTTTCTTGCTAATTTTATGCAACTTCCATTTTTATTTTTATTGAACATCAATTTTTATTCAATTTCCTTTTCCATTCCACTACCATTTTTATTTCATTTCCAAATAGATCGTTAAGGTATAGTCGTTTCTTGAATGAACTTCCATTTTTACTTTATGCAACTTCCATTTTTATTTTTATTCAATTTCCATTTTTATTGAATTTCCTTTTCTATTCAGCTTCCTTTTTTTATTTTATTTCCAAATAGATCCTTAAGGTATGGTGGTTTCTTGAATGAATTTTCATTTTTATTTTTATTCAACTTCCATTTGTATTCAATTTCCTTTTCTATTCAACTTCTTCTTTTATTTAATTTCCAGATAGATCGTTAAGATATAGTGGTTTCTTCAATGAACTTTTCTTGCGAATTTTATACAACTTCGAGTTTTATTTTTATTGTACATCAATTTTTATTCAATTTCCTTTTCCATTCCACTTCTATTTTTATTTCATTTCCAAATAGATCCTTAAGGTATAGTCGTTTCTTGAATGAACTTCCATTTTCATTTTATGCAACTTCCATTTTTATTCAATTTACTTTTCTATTCAACTTCCTTTGTTATTTAATTTCCAAATAGATCATTAAGGTATAGTGGTTCCTTGAATGAATTCCATTTTAAATTTCGATGCAACTTTCATTTTTATTTTTATTCAACTTCCATTTTTATTCAATTTCCTTTTATATTCAACTTTTTTTTATTTAATTTCAAAATAGATCGTTAAGATATAGTGGTTTCTTAAATGAACTTCCATTTTTATTTTTATTCAACTTCCATTTCTATTCAAATTCTGTTCTATTCGACTTCCTTTTTTATTTAATTTATAGATACATCGTTATGGTATAGTGGTTTCTTCAATAAACTTTTATTGTTAATTTTATGCGACTTCCATTTTTATTTTTATTCAACTTCCATTTTAATTCAATTCCCATTTCTATTCTACTTCCTTTTTATATTTAATTTTGAAATAGATTGTTAAGGTATAGTGGTTTCTTGAATGAACTTCCATTTTTATTTTTATTCAACTTCCGTTTGTATTAAATTTTTTTTTCTATTCAACTTCTTTTTTTATTTTATTTCCAGATAGATCGTTAAGATATAGTGGTTTCTTCAATAAACTTTTCCTGGTAATTTTATGCAACTTCCATTTTTATTTTTATTGAACGTCAATTTTTATTCAATTTCCTTTTCCATTCCACTTCCATTTTTATTTCATTTCCAAATAGATCGTTATGGTATAGTCGTTTCTTGAATGAACTTCCATTTTAATTTTATGCAACTTCTATTTTTATTTTTATTCAACTTCTATTTTTATTCAATTTACTTTTCCACTCAACTTTTTTATTTAATTTCTAGATAGATCGTCAAGGTATAGTGGTTTCTTCAATGTACTTTTATTGCTAATTTTATGCAACTTCCATTTTTATTTTTATTGAACATCAATTTTTATTCAATTTCCTTTTCCATTCCACTTCCATTTTTATTTCATTTCCAAATAGATCGTTAAGGTATCGTCGTTTCTTGAATGAACTTCCATTTTAATTTTATGCAACTTCCATTTTTATTTTTATTCAACTTCTATTTTTATTCAATTTACTTTTCTATTCAACTTGCTTTTTTATTTAATTTCCAAATAGAACATTAAGGTATAGTGGTTTCTTGAATGAATTCCATTTTCAATTTTGATGCAACTTTCATTTTTATTTTTATTCAACTTCCATTTTTATTCAATTTCCTTTTCTATTCAACTTCTTTTTTATTTAACTTCCAAATAGATCGTTAAGGTATAGTGGTTTCTTGAATGAACTTCCATTTTTATTTTTATTCAACTTCCATTTGTATTCAAATTCTGTTCTATTCAACTTCCTTTTTTATTTAATTTACAGACAGATCGTTATGGTATAGTGGTTTCTTCAATGAACTTTTATTGTTAATTTTATGCAACTTCCATTTTAATTTTTATTCAACTTCCATTTTAATTCAATTTCCTTTTCTATTTAACTTCCTTTTTATATTTAATTTCGAAATATATTGTTAAGGTATAGTGGCCTCTTGAATTGTAACGTCCTCGAAATAAACCCATTACATATTTATCATTGACATGCAATATTTGAAGAAAACAATTCATTATCTCATTCATCAGAGTATTACTAAATAAAAGCATTACACGTAACATCAAATTAACTGCCCTACGAGCTTACATCTTTCCATGCCAACACTTGGACACAAAAGTATGAGTTCTAACTCAAATACAAGTAAGCCCTAGGCTTGAATGTTTACATGTACTATCAAATAAAAACAACTAACTAAAGATAGTCTTCAAAATCCAAAAGTCAAATCCTTCCAAGCTATGTCTTTGGAGGTAGCTTATCACCTGAACCTGAAAATGATGTTCCCATATAGGGTGAGCCACAGCCCAGTAGAAATATACTAAACCAAATATAAGCATTGAATAAAGCAATAGCATTCCATAGATGGTTAACCAAGATAATCAATTATATCATTATACAGTCTCATGACACTAATGTCTATGACACGTTTCACTTTCCATTATTATCAATATGGCTCAGAACCTAGCCAAACTTGCAACAGTGAACTATATATCATATTCACATTACTTCCAATATCAACAAAACAAATGAGACTCAGGCTCATATCACAACACTTCATACTTCCCGTTTGATACACATTTTAGTGATGTATCAATAACATGTAAAAACACTTCAATATCAATAAGCACACATAATAGTGATGCTAATGGAGTCCATCCCCTATCTCCTCCCAAAAAAATCCGGTTTAGAGGTCCATCCCCTATCTTCCCCTAAACCGTGGAGTACATCCCCTATCTCCTCCCACACAATATGCAAATGCAATGCTCAATCAATACACGTATTTTCTGTATTAATCCAATAGTCAAAATTTACTGACTTAACCAATGTGATTAGTTTCAGTTAACCCTAGTCCACATGCAATGTCTACAACAATCGCGACTATCCTCCACCGACAGCCCAAACAGTTATTTCTAGACTGGAAATAAATATATCAACAATTCAATAGGCGAGTGATTTAAACTATCCAACTACACCATTAAATCAATAAATTCCTCAATTCACCTTAAATTAATTATACAAATTAATTTATTAAAATAACTAGGGTTTTTCCCAAAATTTCCACAATACCCCCAACATATTAAAACACCAAAACTTAGAACAAAACCTATAAGATGGAGTAGGAAATCCCTACCTCGAAGAAAATAACCCGAATGGAGAAGATGGAGATGACGACCCAAAATCCAAAGTGCTCCAAATCCTCTCTTTTTCAGATTAAAAGAAAGCCCTCGCGAAGCTCTACCTTTCTTCCAAAGGAACTAGGGTAGAAGACCACAGGGAATAGATCAAATCTTAGAGAGAAGGTAAGAGTAGAGAGAGAAACTCTCAAGGGGCGGTTTTTAAAAGTTAAGAGAGAAAAAGTAGGTCAAAAAGTGATCCAAAAAGTGAAATCTCGGACTGATGTAGTCGACTCCCCGCTCGAGCGTGGAAACCCCCGCTCGAGCGTCACTCACAGACTCCCGCTCGAGCGTCGAATACGTACTCCCAGTACTTTTGCAGAACCAGGTCCCCGCTCGAGCGTCTAACTCCCCGCTCGAGCGGCACTCACACACTTCCGCTCGAGCGTCCAATCCCACGCTCGAGCGTCCAACACTGCACAGGAAATACTGGATGGGTGATAATCCCGCTCGAGCGCTAAAACCCCCGCTCGAGCGGACAGGTCAAAATCTGGGCAACTAGTTTTGGCATCTAAACTCAACCGACCTGTAACAGACCCACCCAACACATCCTATAACTCAAATACAAAGAGATTAAAGGACAACAACAACCAATATATAATGACAGGATCCACGGAACCTAAGTCCGGATACAATAATCTAAAGGGAAAAGACCGGGGTCGCTATAACCTCCCCTCCTAAAAGAATTTCGTCCCCGAAATTAAGCATAAGGTTTCGAAAACAAGTTTTTCTCAAATTCCAACAGTATGATAACTCAATAATAAACAACTTGACCCAACACCGGCCATTTCATCTCTTATCAAAGGCATCTCACAATATATATAAAAAATATATATTTCAACCTGCATCAATATTATGCATTTTTCCTTTCAATTTCAACATATTCAATGTTATACTAAACTTCCATTATAAGGCAAGTTCCAAAATATTTCCATTAACCAAAACATTCTCAATGTTTTACAGCTTAAGACATATATAAAGCTCTAAAGTTCAACAATATTACAAAATCTAAATACAAGATTACAAATCGATAAACATGTCCGGATATTTCTCGCGGACTTCCAACTCACGTTCCCAAGTGGCTTCCTCCACTCCGTGATGCTTCCACAGAACTTTTACCAAAGGGATGGTTTTGCCTCGCAAAACTTGGTCTCGCCTATCCAAGACCCGAATCGGTCTCTCCTCATACGAGACATCCCTGTCAACTACTAAATCGGTCCAATCCAACACATGTGATGGATCCGGGTCATACTTCCGAAGCATACTCACATGAAACACGTCATGTACTCCGGACAACTGCGGTGGTAAAGCTAAACGATAAGCAGCCTCGCCAATCCTCTCAAGGATCTCAAAAGGACCAATGAACCGAGGGGACAACTTCCCGCTCTTCCCAAACCTCATCAATCCCCGCCTAGGTGATATTTTCAGAAAGACATGATCACCCACCTCAAACACCAAAGGTCTCCTCCTACGGTCGGCATAAGATTTCTGACGACTCTGGGCTGTAACGAGCCTCTTACGGATAAGCTTAACTTTCTCCGTCGTTTCCCTCACCAACTCCGGACCCAACAGAGGTGCATCACCCACCTCGGCCCAACAAACAGGAGATCTACACGGTCGGCCATACAAGGCTTCAAATGGTGCCATACCGATACTAGACTGGAAACTGTTGTTGTAGGCAAACTCCACTAATGGCAAGTGCCTCTCCCACGACCCGCTAAAGTCAAGAACACAACCCCAAAGCATATCCTCAACGATCTGAATAGTATGCTCGGACTGCCCATCAGTCTGAGGATGATAAGCTGTGCTAAAGGTCAACTTAGTGCCTAAGGCACTTTGCAAGCTCTGCCACAATCTGGCAGTAAAACGAGGATCTCTATCGGAGACGATCGTCACTGGAACCCCGTGCAACCTCACTATGTCCCGAATATACAAGTCGGCAAGATGATCTACTGAATCTCTAACGCGCATACGAATGAAGTGCGCCGACTTAGTCAACCGGTCTACAACCACCCAAATAGCATCACTACCTCGCTGAGTCCTCGGAAGACCTACAACGAAGTCCATAGTGACATGCTCCCACTTCCACTCGACAATAGGCAAGGGTTGCAACAAACCCGCTGGCCTCTGATGCTCGGCCTTCACTTGCTGACAAGTAAGGCACTTAGACACGAAAGCTGCCACATCTCTCTTCATACCCGCCACCAAAACTGGCGACCTAAATCCCTATACATCTTAGTACCTCCCGGATGCACCGCAAGGCGTGAATGATGAACTCGCGGAGTACCTCCTCTCGGCAAGACTCTGGCATAAATAGACGGTATCGGTATCTCACACTCAGGTCGGGATACACCGTCAAACCCTTCTCAACATTCCCACCGGAAATCCTCTCTCGGAGGGATTCTACCTCAAGGTCACCTCTCTGAGCCTCTAATACTCGAGTCACAAGTGTAGGCTGCGCAACAACAGAAAACAAGGCTGCAGCCTCAACGGATTCGCCCAGAAGCAAATCGAACTCTCCAAGTGCACCCAACATCTCCCACTCTCGGATGGCTATACTAGCTATGTGACCAATAGGTTTCCTGCTAAGGGCATCGGCCACCACATTGGCCTTTCCCGGATGATAATGCAACTCGAAGTCATAATCCTCTATGAACTCCATCCACCTTCTCTGCCTCAAGTTCAAGTCTTTCTGTGTAAACAGATATTTCAGACTCTTATGATCCGAGAATACCTCGAACCTCTCACCGTAAAGATAATGCCTCCAAATCTTCAAGGCAAATATCACAGCTGCTAACTCTAGATCATGCGTAGGGTAATTCTGCTCGTGAATTTTCAACTGACGCGAGCCATAGGCAACCACTTTCCCCTCTTGCATTAACACACAACCCAGACCCTCTCGTGAGGCGTCACAATAGACTGCATAACCCAACCCTCTCTCCGGAATAATCAAGACTGGAGCAGTGGTCAATCTAACTTTCAACTCCTGGAACGACTTTTCACAAGTCTCACTCCAACAAATTTGACTCCCTTCCGAGTCAATCTAGTCAAAGGCGAAGCTAACCTGGAGAAATCCTTCACAAACCGGCGATAATACCCAGCTAATCCAGAAAATGCGTCTCAAACACACTCTTAGGCTGTGCCCAATCTTGCACTGCCTCCGTCTTGGATGTATCAACAGACACCCCTTCCCCAGAAACTACATGGCCTAAGAACTTCACCTCTTCTAGCCAGAACTCACACTTCCCAAACTTAGCATAAAGCTTATGGGCTCTAAGTAACTCAAGCACCACTCTCAAGTGTTCCTTGTGCTCCTCCTCCGAAGGTGAATAGATAAATGTCGTCCACGAAGACGACTACAAAACGATCTAAAATTCCCGGAATATCCGGTTCATCAAATCCATAAACACTGCCGGTGCATTGGTGAGCCCAAATGGCATCACAAAGAAACTCATAGTGGCCATACCGCGTACGGAATGCCGTCTTCGGAATATCCTCCTCCCTGACTCTCAACTGATGGTAACCCGATCTCAAATCTATCTTAGAGAAACAACGGGAACCCTTCAACTGATCGAACAGATCATCTATACGAGGCATAGGGTACTTATTCTTAACCGTAGCCCGATTCAATTTCCGGTAATCTATACAAAGTCTCAAAGCACCACCTTTCTTTTAAAAAGAGGGCCGGTGCTCCCCACGGCGAAACACTAGGACGGATATAGCCCTTATCTAGCAACTCCTGGAGCTGAATCTTCAACTCAACTAACTCGGCTGGGGCAAAACGATAAGGTGCCATAGAAATTGGCGCCGTGCCGGGCACTAGGTCAATAGAGAACTCAATCTCTCGATGCGGTGGCAAACTAACAAGATCCTCGGGAAAGACGTCCGAGTACTCACAAACCACCCTTGGCAACACCGTCTGGGTCTCATCACACTCACCCTTCAAAGCTAGCAAGTAGACCACTAAGCTCACTCCGCCCTCGCGGATCATACCCCGTGGCAAAACACTACCAACCCGGTCCCCCAGAAAATGAAAACACTCCCGTCACGGTACAACAAGTGACCCTCTGGCGGTAGCAATCATAACTGCCCGGTATGACGATAACCAGTCCATACCCAAAATAACATCAAAGCCCTTCATGGGCATAACTACAAAAGGAAACGGAAGTCTATGATAGTCGACCTCTATATCACAACCCCTAACACCTTGTTTCAAGATCAATTCACCCCCAAGAGGTGACACTACACAAATAGGAGATGCTAACTGTGCTAACTCCAACTCCAAAACAGATGCAAATGCAGCAGACACAAAGGAATGAGATGCACCCGTATCAATCAAAACATTAGCAACCGAGTTGCAAAACAAGAAAGTACCTCTCACAACAGATGGAGCCGTACAAGATCCTGCGCGGTAACAGCATACACGCGCCCAGATGACCTCTGATCAACCTGCTCACCCCTAGGAGCATAAGACTGCTGCACAGACTGGGACGATGAAGCCCCCTGATTGGCCCTCGAGGCCTGACCCGACTGAGCTGGCTGCTGACCCTGAGTCTGCCTCAAACCAGATGCACCAGGTGTGCCACCCAACTGCGGGCAATACCTCTTCATGTGCCCTGCCTGACCGCACTGAAAACAAGAGAGCGGCTGGCCTCTACCCTGACTCTGGCTCTGAATCGAGCCGAAGATGATGCTGCTCTCTGTACTCCTCCCCTCTGAGGACAAACTGGAGACTTGTGGCCCAGCTGGCCACACTTGAAACAGGTAATGTCTCCCTGGCTGCCTTTCCCCGAACTAGCACTCGGCACAGGAAAAGTCGATCTAGAAAAGCTACCCTGAGACTGCTGAGGGTTAAAACCCTTCTGTCTCCTACCATCACTCTGGCCATCCTGACTCCTCTTGGAGCCTTTTGCCCTTCCTCCTCCTCCTTGCATCATGATCTCCATATGGGCTGCAGCATCAACCATACGCCCATAATCCCGAATCATAGTTCCTCCAACTCTCAGCTTGAGGCCACGCCTCAATTCTTCTCGAACACTCGATACAACGGTTCCTCAGACGACCAATTAGGTGCAAACCTAGCCACAAGCTCAGGTAAACAAGTAACTGGTAAATGCAGCCTCAAACTCGGCCACTGAAGAACTCGACTGCTTAAGCTGGCAGAACTGGTCTCTCAGCTTCTCCTGACTGCTGGAGATAGGAACCTCTCCTGGAAAGCATTCACAAAAGCCTCCCACGTACCTCCTATGCGACCCTTTGTAAACTTCCACCACTGACCCGCATCCCCCTTCAGCTGGAACGATGCCAAGGTCACTTTCAACCCCTCGTCTTCGATGCCAAGCATCTCAAACGTCTTCGTTGTCTGTTCGAGCAATTCATCTGCCTTAAGCGGCTCTTTAGGATCACCCACAAATTCGTCCGGATTGGACCGGAAGAACTCCCTCTTCAGGAAAGAAGGTCCAGCATCCGCAACAACAACCTGAGCCTGATTCTCAGCTCTGAGAATGCCTACTGACTCCCTGAATGCCCCTGCTATCTCTCGGGCTAAAGCGCCCATAGCCTGCTGGCCTACTGGCTCGGCCACATTGGCCTGGCCAACTCCCTCCTGTACTGCCGGAATCTCCTCTGGCACAGGCACC
>JAPPVO010000003.1:7740943-7855074 GCA_030407325.1 Camellia japonica
TTAAATAAAAAAAAGGAAGTTGAATAGAAAAGGAAATTGAATAAAAATGTAGTTGAATAAAAATAAAAATGAAAGTCGCATAAATATAAAAATGGAAGTTCATTCAAGAAACCACTATACCTTAACGATATGTTTGGAAATTATATAAAAAAGGAAGCTGAATAGAAAAGGAAATTGAATAAAAATTGAAGTTGAGTAAAAATAAAAATGAAAGTCGCATAAATATAAAAATGGAAGTAATTCAAGAAACCACTATACCTTAACGATCTATTTTGAAATTAAAGAAAAAAGGAAGTTGAATAGAAAAGGAAATTGAATAAAAATGGAAGTTGAATAAAAATAAAAATGGAAGTTGCATAAAATTAAAATGGAAGTTCATTCAAGAAACGACTATACCTTAACGATCTATTTGGAAGTTAAATGAAAATGAAAGTGGAATGGAAAAGGAAATTGAATAAAAATTGATGTTCAATAAAAATAAAAATGGAAGTTGCATAAAATTAGCAATAAATGTTCATTGAAGAAACCACTATACCTTATCGATCTATTTGGAAATTAAATGAAAAAGGAAGTGGAATAGAAAAGGAAGTGGAATACAAATGGAAGTTGAATAAAAATAAAAATGGAAGTTTATTCAAGAAACAACTATACCTTAACGATCTATTTGGAAATTAAATAAAAAAGGAAATTGAATAGAAAATGAAATTGAATAAAAATTAAAGTTGAATAAAAATAAAAATGAAAGTCGCATAAATATAAAAATGGAAGTTCATTCAAGAAACGACTTTACCTTAACGATCTATTTGGAAATTAAATAAAGAAGGAAGTTGAATAGAAAAGGAAATTGAATAAAAATGGAAGTTGAATAAAAATAAAAATGGAAGTTGCGTAAAATTAAAATGGAAGTTCATTCAAGAAACGTGTAACAACCCTCACTTTGCCTTAGTCATGCTCACATACATTTATATGATTTTGTCTTGTTAAGTTGCATTCATAAGCTCCTGTTTTGTTTTATCTAAGTGTTGCTTGCATGTTTTGCTTCTTGCTTGGTGTGTGTTGCCGATGTCATCTTAAGCCTATGTTAGACCTTTGAACCTCTTACACCTAGGACCATCTTAGAACCACTTTGGTTGACCTCCATCTTCACCCTGGCATGTTGGCCAAGATGTCATTATCTAGGCCGAGGTGTTCATCACCAAGGCCGAGATGTGTATTAGCTAGGCCATGATGTTATCCTTGCACCTAAGTGATCTTGTTCCTGGACTGGAATGACCTAAACCGAGGTGTGGCACATCTAGGCCGAGGTGTGGCATAGCTAGGCCAAGTCTTATCCTTCCTAGCCGAGATCATTGAGACCCCTTTTGCCGGAGCCGATGTTCTAACCGAGATCCTCGCCTTACCAAGTGCCCTTGCTACCTTGCTTGTTATACACACTTTGTCATGCTCTTGTCTTGTCATTCAGTCACCTTTTTGAGGAAATCCAATCCGGTGGTGCCACGTGTCCCAGCAGAGGGTTAAGTCTGCTGGCAGTAGAGAAAATATATCATTTTGTCATATCTTTGTCCTAGGAAGAGAGAGAAGCTCTAGGAAGAGAGGAAGAGGAGTTCTTGAGAGAGAAGTAGATTTCCAAGCTTGATCCTTAGAGTCTAAACCGTTTGATCCGAGTTTTGAGGTTAGATTCTTGATTTACTTTTGTTATTCTTTATGTTTATTTGATCGCATTGCATGATCTAGCATGATTCATGAGCCATGCATTGATGAAAAGCTTGTTTTATAAAGAGAGAATGATGTTCTTGTGTTCTTGGAATAAAACCATGTTTTGATCCGAAAGTTTGTATCAAGATCCATGCTTTTGTGTTTGTTTTCATATGATCTTCAAGTATGGGTTTCAAGGTCCATGTTTTTGAACTCATAGCATGAAATCTCAGATTTTGTAGTAACAAGTTATGATTTTAGCATTCATGTTCTTTATGTTCTTCATGTTCTTGTTCTTCAAGGAAGGAAACCCAGATTTCCAGACTTCACCTTTCCCTAAGTGTGGTCACCAAGACCACTCTTGCCTAGATCTCACACCTAGGCCAAGCATCGTATCTCACCTTGGCCTACCTTGCATGATCACTTGCACCCTTAGTCTATCTTGCATGAACACCTCGGCAAGCAGCCGTTCGCCGAAGCCTTGGTAACCACACCTCGACCAATAGGTGTGGGACCTCGGCAAAGACCTAGTTGGTACCCAGCATGTTTTCCCCGAGATGAAAAACAGTGTTTTAACTTCCAACATGTTTTGCTTTGACTTGACCTAATTTTGAAAGAAATGCCGGGATCATTTGCACTCATGAAAAGCTTGTTTTAAGAATACATTCCATACCCATCTTTGAGTATCTCTTCTTGTCTTCTTGAAGTGCATTCAGTAGACTTTATTTTGTGTTTGTAGGACTTGGACCCTTGCTTTAACCCCGACGTCTGAAGAGCTATGTGAGTGGTATTTTTAATAAACCTATGTTATAAAGTTTTGATAAAACCTTGCTTCGTTTTGGAAAAGTATTTGTTCAAGCATGAATGATTGTACCTAGTTTTTTATCAAGTATTATATTTGTTTTGATGACATTCTGGGAAAGTCCTTAGTGCCAAGGGACTATAATGCAACTGCACCCTTGTTTTGAAAGTCCTTAGTGCCAGGGGACTATAATGCAACTGCACCCTTGTTTTGAGATATCTCCCTTTGTTTTGCCACTGACGGTTTTCCGCGTGGGTTTGTTTGTCCGGAATGTCATCGTTTGGTATTATGTAGATGTTATTAACATCCAAGAAGCTTTGAAGATTTGATAGATGAACTTGGTTCATCCCTTTGATTTGTAAAGTTATGATATGTATTGTTTTGTAAAAGATCTCGGATATCATTCATTCAAACCTTTATTACTTATACCATTCACTAAGTATCCAAGCTCACCCTCTCCTTATATATATGTAGTTGACGAGCAAGAAGGCGGTGACGCCTAGATGATTATTTGCAAGATGTTTTTGGATTCATATTTTGTAGCATCTTAAAGATTATGCTTCTTAGCTTTGTATTTCATGTATTTTGTATATGTCGGCTTGAGAAGCCTTTTTATCAAGATGTATCTTGTACTTTATTTTATTTGTATCCAAGTTGTAAAACGATGTTAAGATGTATGTCATTTCATTTGATCTAGACACAGCTCTTATGGACTACATAGATTTAAATAATTTATTACTTCCGCACATGTAAGCCCCATATGTATACTCTGATTGTGTGTGAATTTTTGTAAGTTGGCCTTTGGTAATCTCGGATTACTGGCCATCACGGCACCATTCTACTAGGGGCGGAATGGGGTCGTGACATATTTGGAAATTAAATAAAAATGGAAGTTGAATAAAAATAACAGTGAAAGTTACATAAAATTAAAAATGGAAATTCATTCAAAAAATGACTATACCTTAACGATCTTTTTTGAAATTAAATAAAAAAGGAAGTTGAATAGAAAAAGAAATTGAATAAAAATGGAAGTTGAATAAAAATAAAAATGAAAGTTGCATAAAATTAACAATGGAAGTTCATTAAAGAAACCACTATACCTTAACGACCTATTGGGAAATTAAATAAAAAAAGGAAGTTGAATAGAAAATGAAATTGAATAAAAATAGAAGTTGAATAAAAATAAAAATGGAAGTTGCATCAAAATTGAAAATCGAAGTTGATTCAAGAAACCACTATACCTTAATGATCTATTTGGAAATTAAATAAAAAAAGGAAGTTGCAAAAAATTAACAATGAAAGTTCATTCAAGAAACCACTATACCTTAACGATCTATTGGGAAATTAAATAAAAAAAGGAAGTTGAATAGAAAATGAAATTGAATAAAAATGGAAGTTGAATAAAAATAAAAATGGAAGTTGCATCAAAATTGAAAATGGAAGTTGATTCAAGAAACCACTATACCTTAACGATCTATCTGGAAATTAAATAAAAAGTTAGCTAAATAGAAAAGGAAATTGAATAAAGGGGGAAGTTGAATAAAAAGAAAAATGGAAGTTGCATCAAAATTGAAAATGGAAGTTTATTCAAGAAACCATTATATCTTAACGATCTATTTGGAAATTAAATAAAAAAAGAAGTTGAATAAAAAAGGAAATTGAATACAAATGGAAGTTGCATAAAATTAACAATGGAAGTCCATTCAACAAACCACTATACCTTAACGATCTATTTGGAAATTAAATAAAAAAGAAAATTGAATGAAAATGTAAGTTTAATAAAAATAAAAATGGAAGTTGCATAAAATTAAAATGGAAGTTCATTCAAGAAACGACCATACCTTAACGATCTATTTGGAAATGAAATAAAAATGGAAGTTGAATGGAAAAGGAAATTGAATAAAAATTGAGTTTCAATAAAAATAAGAATGGAAGTTGCATAAAATTAGCAATAAAAGTTCATTGAAGAAACCGCTATACCTCAACGATCTGTCTGGAAATTAAATAAAAAAGGAAGTGGAATAGAAAAGGAAATTGAGTACAAATGGAAGTTGAATAAAAATAAAAATGGAAGTTCATTCCAGAAACCAGTATACCTTAACGATCTGTTTGGAAATTAAATAAAAAAGAAAGTTGAATAGAAAAGGAAATTGAATAAAAATTGAAGTTGAATAAAAATAAAAATGAAAGTAGCATAAATATAAAAATGGAAGTTCATTCAAGAAACCACTATACCTTAACGATCTATTTGGAAATTAAATAAAAAAGGAAGTTGAATAGAAAATGAAATTGAATAAAAATGGAAGTTGAATAAAAATAAAAATGGAAGTTGCATCAAAATTGAAAATGGAAGTTTATTCGAGAAACCACTATACGTTAACGATCTATTTGGAAATTAAATAAAAAATGAAGTTAAATAGAGAAGGAAATTGAATAGAAATGGAAGTGGAATAAAAATAAAAATGGAAGTTGCATAAAAGTAAAATGGAAGTTCATTCAAGAAACGACTATACCTTAACGATCTATTTGGAAATGAAATAAAAATGGAAGTGGAATGGAAAAGGAAATTGAATAAAAATTGATGTTCAATAAAATTAGCAATAAAAGTTCACTGAAGAAACCACTCTACCTTAACGATTTATCTGGAAATTAAATAAACAGGAAGTTGAATAGAAAAAGAAATTGAATACAAATGGAAGTTGAATAAAAATAAAAATGAAAGTTCATTGAAGAAACCACTATACCTTAACGATCTGTCTGGAAATTAAATAAAAAAGGAAGTTGAATAGAAAAGGAAATTGAATACAAATGGAGATTGAATAAAAATAAAAATGGAAGTTCATTCAAGAAACCAGTATACCTTAACGATCTGTTTGGCAATTAAATAAAAAAGAAAGGTGAATAGAAAATGAAATTGAATAAAAATTGAAGTTGAATAAAAATAAAAATGAAAGTCGCATAAATATAAAAATGGAAGTTCATTCAAGAAACAACTATACCTTAACGATCTATATGGAAATTAAATAAAAAAGGAAGTTGAATAGAAAATGAAATTGAATAAAAATGGAAGTTCAATAAAAATAAAAATGGAAGTTGCATCAAAATTGAAAATGGAAGTTTATTTAAGAAACCACTATACCTTAACGATCTATTTGGAAATTAAATAAAAATGGAAGTTGAATAGAAAAAGAAATTGAATAAAAATAAAAATGGAAGTTGCATAAAATTAAAATGGAAGTTCATTCAAGAAACGATTATACCTTAACGATCTATTTGGAAATGAAATAAAAATGGAAGTGGAATGGAAAAGGAAATTGAAGAAAAATTGATGTTCAATAAAAATAAAAATGGAAGTTGCAAAAAATTGGCAAGAAAAGTTCATTTGAAGAAACCACTATACCTTAACGATCTATCTGGAAATTAAATAAAAAGGGAAGTTGAATAGAAATGGAAATTGAATACAATTGAAGTTGAATAAATATAAAAATAGAAGTTCATTCAAGAAACCACTATACCTTCACAATCTATTTCGAAATTAAATAAAAAAAGGAAGTTGAATAGAAAAAGAAATTGAATTAAAATGGAAGTTGAATAAAAATAAAATTGGAAGTTGCATAAAATTAACAATGGAAGTACGTTCAAAAAACCACTATACCTTAACGATTTATTTGGAAATTAAATAAAAAAGGAAGTTGAATAGAAAAGGAAATTGAATAAAAATGGAAGTTGAATAAAAATAAAAATGGAAGTTGCATCAAAATTGAAAATGAAATTTTATTCAAGAAACCACTATACCTTAACGATCTATTTGGAAATTAAATAAAAAAGGAAGTTGAATAGAAAAAGAAATTGAATAAAAATGGAAGTTGAATAAAATTAAAATTGCAAGTTGCATAAAATTAAAATGGAAGTTCATTTAAGAAACGACTATACCTTAACGATCTATTTGGAAATGAAACAAAAATGGAAGTGGAATGGAAAAAGAAATTGAATAAAAATTGATGTTCAATAAAAATAAAAATGGAAGTTGCATAAAATTAGCAATAAAAGTTCATTGAAGAAACCACTATACCTTAACGATCTATCTGAAAATTAAATAAAAAAGAAAGTTGAATAGAAAAGGAAATTTAATACAAATGGAAGTTAATTCAAGAAACCACTATAGCTTAATGATCTATTTGGAAATTAAATAAAAAAAAAAAAGTTGAATAGAAAAGGAAATTGAATAAAAATGGAAGTTGAATAAAAATTAAAATGAAAGTTGCATCAAAATTGAAAATGGAAGTTCATTCGAGAAACCACTATACCTTAATGATCCCATAAATCAATTCATAATCCATTTCCATTACATGACCACTATATCCATGTTCCATTTCATTTTCCATTTCTTATCAAGTTCACAATTCACAACACCGGCTCAGAACCTGGCCAACAACTTATATGAGACAGTAACTCATATTAAACGTTTCCCATTCCACAATAGATAAGCATACTAGCTATATCAATACTTCGATAAACGAGCCTATAAGCTATATCAACATTTCAACAGATAAGCATACAAGCTGTATCCAGACTTCGACAAATAAGCATATGAGCTATATCAACACTTTAACTGACAAGCATATGAGCTGTATCAGCGTAGTCCATCCCCTATCTTCTCCCAAACAACATCCGGTTTAGAGGTCCATCCCCTATCTTCCCCTAAACCGTGGAGTACATCCCCTATCTCCTCCCGCACACACAAGGTATATACACATAGGTCATATACACAATCAATCAATACATAACGTTAATGTATTCTGTCAACCGTCATACTCTATGACACATCTAATTGATTAGTTTTAGTTTGCCTAATCATCATGTATTATCTACAACAATCACAACTACCCTCCACCGGTAGCCCAAATCAATTATTTCTAAACAGATAATAAAAGCTCCAACAGATAAAATATCAATGTTTTCAAAAGGGAGCGATTAATAAATCCAACTCCACCATTCTACCATATAATGAGCCAATTTCATTATTTCCAACTCAATTCCATATTACCACAATTTTCCCAAATTAATTATACCAATTAATTTGTACAACAAATTAGGGTTTTCTACCCCGTTTCCCAATATTGACCTAATGGTCTATATATCAACAACCAACAACAATATCATTATTTTGAAACCCAAAATACACATTTTTAGAATCAAAATAACAAAACTCCTTTTCAACATTTTCAAACTCTAACTTCCCGAAATCATCCATTTAACAAAATACCCAAAAATCTAGATCAAAACCCATAAGAGTGAGTAGGAATCCCTACCTTAAATTCGGAGCTCAAAAGGAGGAGTTGAAGAAAACCAAAATGCTTCAAACACCAAGATCCACAGATCAAAACGAAGCCCTCGACGATCAATACAACTTTTACAAAGGCCAAAGGAAAGGAAAGCACTCTAACTAGATCAAACCTTAGAGAGAAGGGAGTTTCTAGAGAGAGAGGCTCTCAAAATCGGTTTTGGAAAAGTAAGAGAGAGAGAGAATATAAAAAAGTGATTTCAAAATGCCCAGCTGCCAACTGATATATGACATTCTCGCTCGAGCGGAGAACACAACGCTCAAGCGTCAAGAACAAAAAACTAGGTCCGCTCGAGCGCAAAAAGGCCCGCTCGAGCGCCAAGACACAGGAATAAAGTACATCCGCTCGAGAGCGAAAACCAGTCCGCTCGAGCATAGATTTCCCCCTTCCAGAACTTACACAAAAAATGTACCACCCGCTCGAGCGCCAACAAGACCGCTCGAGCGCAGGAAACCCGCTCAAGCGTAGAAAACACACCTGCAGAAGTTTTGCAGGGACACGAAATACTGGAAGGGTGTAAACCCTGTTTGAGCGCAAGAAGACCCGCTCGAGCGGACCATCCAAAAACTGTGCAACAACAATGGGAGCCAAAACTCTACCAACCTGAATCAACCAAGCCCAACACATCCTAAAACTCAAACGAATCGATTTAAAGGATGACAACAAGACAATTACAACTAACAACTTCACGGAACCGAGTCCGGAATACAACTGAACAGTAAAGGGACAACCGGGATCGCTATAACCTCCCCCCCTTAAAGAATTTCGTCCCCGAAATTAAACACAAGTTTTTCAAAAACAAGTTTTCTCCATTTCCAACAATATTACTACATAATATTAAACATTCCGACCCATTACCGGTCAATCTCATCTCTTTTCAAGAGGCATTTCACATTACACATAACAACCTGCATTCCTTTGAAATTTACCAATTTCAACTCATTTTCCACAATTCCATAACACATGCAACATTAATATCATGCTTGCATTTCCATAATACTTAACATATACAATGTTAACATAACTTCCATTTACCAAAACATTCACAATGTTTTACAACTTGTAGACACCCCATTTTTGACCGTCCTCAAGACTTGGATGTCACCGTTTGAACACTCGGTGATTATCCATGTTTGTGTTCGTCTCGAGTTCCCAGAGGCCTTGGCAGCGCGCCTCGTCTCAGGACCTCCTGACTCGACTGCTTTGTGTTTGGTTTTGGCATCAAACACCTGTGTTTTTGCCTTGGAGGACAGGGAATGGCTTGTTGGCCATCCCCACACCCCACTGGCCCTCCCCTACCATCACCGGCTGCATATGTGTACCACCGGCCATGGTTTCTTAAAAACAATGGCCGGTCGGCACTATGTTTAGCCGACCGGCACTTTATTGTGCCGGTGACCTATTTGGTTGGCCGGTGACCTTTCTGCGCCCATTGGAGCATGGTGCATGCCAGCTGTGCCAGCTGGAATGCACCCACACCACTCCCCATGCACGGGGATGACCCCTTTGCACCTTTTAACCCCCAAACCTTCTAGAAGGTTGAACCCTTTGGCCAAGCTTCTTGGAGAAGCTTGGCCAGCTGTCTTAGCTTCTCCAAGAAGCCAAGACCCCTTTGCACCTCTTGACCCTTTCTCCTTTGCTTAGCCACTAAGCTTCTTGGCTTTATTTTGCCTATATAAGCATCATATCTCTCCCTTTCATGAGGGTTAGCCATTTTTGAACAAAAAAACCAGAGCTTGTGTATCTATATATTTGCCATATATCTCCTCTCTCTAGATTTTCCCTCTCTCTCCTCTTGTGTGTGTGTTTTTAGGCCTAAAAGTGTAGTTTTACCTTACTTTTGCACTCACACACACACTATCACACCTTAGCTCGAGATTGGGAAGCTTGGAGGGTTGTTTCTTGAGCATTTGGACCAATTTTGAGCAATAGAGGGTGGCTGGACCAACTGCTCTTCAAGGTTTCTTCAAGGGTGAGCACTTTACTTTAGATTCTGCATTTTTTCAACAAGTTTTTACCTGTCTTGCTTGCTGATTTGGGTCTTGTGTATAACATGAAAAAGTCTTATATTTTCTTGCTTTAGAACTTTCATTAAGGTCACTTTGTGGTTTGAGTGCAAACTCACCCTCTTAGGCCTTATTTTGGCCTCTTTGGTGCCTTTTCTTGAGGCTTTGTTTTCCTTGGTGTTTTGGTCTTCTCACCATTGAAAACCAATGAGGAAGGTGGTTTGAAGTCTTGTATAGAGGAGGGACACCCCTCTCCCCTTTGTCCCTCTTTTGCCTTTGTTTTTGGCTCATAAGGGAGCATGCATACTTGGTTTGTTTTGGCCTCATTTCAGAGCTTATTTGGTGTTCATATGATATATTATATCTCTGTTTTTGGTTGGATTTGTAGCCCTTAGCATGCATCTTATACTTGCTTTGAAATGCTCCACTTTGCCTAGAAATGTGCCATGTGTTTAGCCTTGTATATCCTCATGTTTTAGCTTGGCTTATCGAAGCTTTTGCTCATGATTTGTCATGTTTTAGGTCTATTGGCCACTGATTTTGCCATGTGTGGCATCTTTGATGTAGTTGCTTTGCATTGTTGCTTGTGAGCCTTAAGGATGTGATCCATGCATATGCATTGGTTAGGTTATTTAGGTGATTTGGAATCATTCAACATGCTATTTCAGTCCACATGCCATGCCTATATGCCTCCATTTATCATCTATTTCATGTTTTGAAATGTTGGTCTCTTATGCCTTGAAATAGGCCTTGTGCATGCCTGTATGTTTAAGGTATTTGGGCTGCCATATCATGTGTTTTTTATGGCCTTTTTTTTTGCATGCTAAACATCTGTTTTTGGTCGCTTGGTTCATGCCATGAGTGGTCTTGTTAGTGGTGGTGGAGTACCCTCTTTTGTGCCTTAGCTTTAGGCTCATAAACTTGCATGCTTGTATAGCATTTTGTCCATGATTTTTAGCACTTTTGGCCACTGTTTTGGGGTGGATTGAGGTCTGCCCCATTATGGTTTAAGTCCACCATTGCACGTTTACCACATGTTTGTTGCATGCTTGATTAACAAAGCCTTGTTACATGATAGTTCTATTACATGTTTTGTCTTTGTTTGCATTGCATTTGCATCTCGTATGCTCTAGCGTTTTGTATACTCAACATGATGTTGCATAGCATTTGGCGTGCCTCGCATTTTAGTATCATGTTGCATTGTTAAGCCATGTTTGCATAACATGCATTGCATTACTTGGTTTGGGGTGTCAAACCAAGTGTGAGAGATGAGAGGTGTTTGTACTTTAAGTGACAAAACACGTCTCAATTCTCATGCCACTAAGGCCCTTGACTTGGACATGATAGGATCTTGGTCCTCATTTGTGTGTTGCATGCATCTTTACATTGAATTGCAATCTTGGTCCCTTAGGCCATCATGCATCAAAATGCATAATTGGTGGCCCAAGGACCAAGGGCCATGCTTTCTTGAGTCCCATACATGATAGGGGGCATGGCCATGCTTACATGCGCCCAAAATTCCATGTCATACACTGTCTGTCCTTGTTGCTGTCAAAAACCAGATTCTGCAGGAATTGTTTGCCGACCGGCAGTAAAGAGTGCCGACCGGCAATGTATTGGTGGCCGACAACCTCATAAGCAGCCGACAGACATTTTACATGGCCGGTGGCCATTTCATCCAGCCGATGGTGTGAAGCAGTGTGCATAGAAGGTATTCTGGGACTTGGGCAGTCTTTGGAAAGGCAGGACAGTGAAAACAGAGGCAGCAGTGGTATGGTACGGGCTTTCCGGGCGAGACGGATCGAGCATGCATCATTCGCGCATCCTGAGGCAGGGCTGAGGCCCCCTTCTTTTTACATTCGATTTAATTTGATAATTAGAATTTTTGTAATAATTCATTCTGTATTTGGACTGTACTATTTGGGACTGTATATTCTTTTGGTCCCTCCGTGTGAGGGCACATTTGTAATAAGTGTGTGTGAGTGGTGTGTATGTCTTCCAACCTCCACTTCTTTCTCCCTTTTATTTACCTGCTTATGATGGTAGATTAGGGCATATTTAAATTAGCATAACAGTATGATAGCATGCGTGCATCCATACATTCGTTTACATGCACCGGACTCGGCGCATCATACTAACTACATCATATTTTCAAATCCAAATTGAATACATGCTACCTGTGTATTTCACATGCCATGTTTAGGATAGCCGAGCCTACTCTAACTGCATCCTTGCATGTGTTGCATTAGCCACTTAACATGAACTAGGACATGCATAGTTGCTAACTAGTTTATTGTTTTGGCATGGAATACAATGTAAGTATTTATGCTTTAGCATCTCGCATGCGTGTGAATGTTAACATGACAGCATGATTACCATGAGGCTAGCTGCTTATGTGATATAACTGCTTGAATGCCTGTGGATGGAGGTCAAATTACTTAAATTGGGATAATGCATTAAAACTGTGAGTTTTAAGCCCACTAGTCAGTGGCAAAACCATCTTTTCTAAAAACCCACTTGAGGGTGGCAAAACCTGCATTTTAGCCTACTGTGGGTAGCAAACCATTTTTCAAAACGAACGCATAATGTCTTGTCCCAATTTAGACGATTTGGTCTATACTTGTTTGCTGTGCGCATAACATAGTAAAACTAGGCTAATAACCGGAATAAGAACATATAATGTTTTCAAAATTAGATATCACGGTTAGTAGAGGCCGATCTATGATCGGGCGAGAAGGGGTGCTCATAGCTGACCTTCCCCAATCGTACCCAAGTTCCCGAGCCGAGGCAACTTTGGTGATGACGGACACGTGGCCTTTGGCACCGAGTCAGGGTTTCCTAAATTTCCCAAAATAAAATATTTAGGTGGCGACTCTGTATCTAGCAAAGCAGTCCATGTTTGGTACTTCTTTTCTAAAAATCTGTTTTCTCAAAACGATTTGCCGGATTTGGACTCTTTGGTTCAAGATTAAGAACCGTGACACAAATTGAGTCCGAACTGTAACCCGTGAGTTCCCTCGCGGGCATGTTACAGTTTCTGGCGACTCTGCTGGGGATTTAGAGAGCTTGACTCGAACTCGTGATATCCTGTTTTGACTACACTTATGTGTTTCTTTGCATTGCATTTTGCATTGGTGCGCCTAGGACACCGTGTTGGCCATCTGCTATTCCTGAGCGGTTTGCTGGAGGCTTGTCTTGCAAGGCATGACCATAAGGCTGACCGGTTGCGGGCTCTGCCAGTATGGGAACACAAACCCCGGTTTTACCGGGGCACCCTTTTGACCATTCGACCTAGTGCATATCGAAATCCATAGTGACCATTCCAAACTAGGACAGGTTGCTTACCCGATATAGGTTTGAAACCGCTGCGTGCGTAGTGAAACCCTAGCTCCTGACAAAACAGGACAGGGAAACCCTACCCCAACATAGGGGTGTTTCGGTTCTCTTTTATGTGCTATGTGCTTTTAGAGTGTATCTCTACAGGAATGCGCATGTCAGTTTGCAAGATTGGGTATCAGGCCTGAGGACACCAGTAACAGTATTTTGGGGAATCAGTTATCTGTGGGTACCAGATTCAGACTTGGGGGCAATGATTCAGAAACAGTGATCAGTATTTGAGGAACAGTGTATCCAGTTCACTAGCAATGTGTTATGATATCCAACCGTGTGTTGTATGTTTATTTTATGCCGTTATGCTGTCCGATTGTCTGTTTATTTATACGCTTTATTTATCTTTTTACTAGGTAGTTGAGCACAATTGCTTCTGACCCGATAGATATTCCCCAAGCACCCTGAATTAGAGGTCGTCGACTACATCGATTTGAGGATCTGGTAGACGGACAACCAGTGTACTACTCACTACCCCCGATTACTAGACGGAGGTCAGTCAGGCAGAGGACATCAGCACAGCAGTCAGTTCAGAGGGCCTTATCTACCCCACCTGTGTTCAGTAGGGATCAGGGTTCCGTGTCACCAACAGAGAGAGAATATATACCGGTAATTCAACCAGAGCAGAATAGTATGGCTAGTTTAGAGGAAATGGTGCGCCACCTCCAAGAGAGCATGAAAACAATGCAGCAGAACGCCGTCTGTCAGGCAGAATTCGCCAGGCAACAGGCCACAATTGTGAAGGAACAGGCAGAGACAATTGCCAGGCTAGAGCAGCAAACTGGAGCATCTGCTTCGCATCAAGCTCCTTCCCCACCAGGAGTTCCAAACCTCGGGGAGACAGCCAATGATCAGAATGATACAGAACTTCCCACAGGACCACCCCCACCTCCGATCCTACCTCAAATCCAACCTCAGCTATCAAAAACACCCACCAACCTACCGGACTCTCCCTTTGAGTTCGAGACTGACCCTACCGCACTGAAGTTAAGCAAGCTTGAAAAGCTGTTCAAGAGATCTCAGGGAGTCAAGACTATCCCCGATATTGAAGATGGATACACCGATACGGCTGTGACGCTGCCTGACAGATTCAAAATGCCTCATATTGATCGATTTGATGGGTCCGGGGACCCCATGGTGCACTTGAGACTGTTTTCAGATATCCTAAGGCCAATGGGCCTCAGTAGGCTTCAGAAGTTGTCTTTATTTGGCCGGACCCTGTCAGGTGTGGCGGCCATATGGTATGCCAAGCTAGAAGATGACGTCAAGAGAAATTGGGACAAAATGGCTGAGGCCTTCATCGCGCAGTACTCATACAATACACAGATTGAGATTACGACCCGTGATCTCGAGACGACTAGGCAAGAGCCTAAGGAGAGTTTTTCAGAGTTCGTAACCAGATGGAGGGCCAAGGCTTCGATGATGACCTTGAGGCCTACGGACAAAGACCAGATTCGGATGATTGTGCGCAATCTTCAGCCGAAGTTGATGCAAAAGATGATTGTTCTTCCCTTTCCTACTTTTTCTAACCTACATGAAATGGGGGTACAGATTGAGGATGCCTTGAAGCAAGGCTTGATTGATAACGACCGGGAGCAACCCCGACGAACTTTCAATCGTGGTAGCAACGCAGGCCCGAGCGGCACTACAACTACGAGAGCCTCCGAAGTGAGCATGGTCACCACTAACCCCCCTCCAAGAAATACGGCAGCTGCGCCATTCTCCGATGCGTCCAGAAGTAACCCACCAATAGCCAAATACCCACCCAAGAACACCAGAACCTTCGCCCCACTTTACATGCCCTTGTCCAAGGCTTTGGGGGTGCTAATCAAAAAAGGGCACTTGAAGCCCCTAGAGCCACGGCCCTTACCAGAGAAACTCCCCTCTACCCATAACCCAGCCAAATATTGTTCATTCCACCAATAGCACGGTCACGACACCGATCAGTGCTACCGGTTACGTCATGAGATTCAAGATCTCATTGATAACGGGGTGATTCTGCCTCCTGAGAAACCCAATGTTACTACAAACCCTCTCCCCACACATAACCAAGCTCCGCCACCCAAAAGACTCAATTTCATCCAAACTGGGATTGTGTCCTACGATCCTAGTATCTATATTACACCTTCCCACCTGCCCAAGCCAGAGGTGTTCCTTCTCGATTGCACCGACTTGTGCATGATGGACATCTCCATAATCCAACTTAAGCCAGCAGTGGTGACCACCGAGGACAGGAGAGAGGAGACCCCAAAGGAAAAGAGGATTGTTGGGCCAGAGTCTGCGGGATATGGAATTTGTGTTGAGAAAACGTATAGTTCGGGTGACTACATTTTATCGATAGGCCAGGATGCGCCAGTTGTGGAACTTCCAGCAGGAGGAGAATTGTGTGTAATCCAAGAAGATAGTCTGGGACAGGGAGCAGATGATGTAACAGCTGTGGGGGAGAACCTTGCCGATCTTTAGTTTTACAGTGACCAAGACCCGGAAGATGTGGCAGTAGCGTGGTTCGATTATGAGAATTCAGCAGAAATTATTGGGTGGTTGGACGATCAACCCGATGTGGTAGGAGGATTTCAGGCAGAGCAGGGCCCAGCAGGGACGAGAATATCAGTAACGGCCGGGAGGGTCGAAGAACAGAGTACATCGCCGGAGAGCGCCGGTGTTAAGAATTTCACCCGAGATTGGAGTATTTTGAGTACGGGGTTTATTGAACAGTCAGTTATGTCGGAACAAGCAAGTTTTGAAGATTCCGAGAGAATCAGGAAGGCGAAGGCCCATGTGGGAGCTGAAATTGCTGTGCGCACAGGAACCGAGAATACTGTAGGCATGTGGATAGAAGGTGCTGCGAGCGCAAGAACAGTCATACCAGAGCCGGACAGGTGTCTGTCGGCCGCTGATGGAATGTGGTGGGAAGATGAGGACTTATGTCTTACTCACACCGACGAAGATTGGGGGAATAACCAACCTGATAACACCTGGTACCTTGGAGAGGTCGACCACATGACGCGGAGTGGGCGGTACTTCAAACCCCCACACCTAGATCAACCAGAGGCCTCGGGGAAGGATAGAGAAGCTGAGAAGCAAAAGGAGAAGCAGCTTGAGGAGGAAGCTGTACTCAAACAGCTAAAAAAGATACAAGCAGACATCTCCATCTGGGGACTGCTCATGGCCTCACGAGTACATAGGCAGGCTGTCCTGACGGCCATGGATAAGGCCAAACTCTCTATAGAGACTACACTAGAGCAGCTGGTTGGGCTGGTTTTTCCGGGAGGAGGTTCCCCGGCATTAACCTTTTCAGACAAAGAACTTCCGCCCGAGGGCATAAATCACAATAAACCCCTCTACATCTCCGTGGAATGTAGAGATAAATGGATACCGGTGGTACTTGTTGATACCGGGTCTGCCATCAATGTCTGCCCAACAAGGACGGCGTATGCGATTGGCTTGAAAACCGCAGATTTCGTACCAATAGCCCAGGTCATTCGGGCGTACGACAATACAAGTAGAGAAGTAATGGGAACAGTTAAAGTTCAGACAAAGGTTGGGCCGGGGCAGCACGAGATAGATTTCCATGTCTTAGAGGTTCCTGCAACCTTCAATTTGCTTCTAGGGCGGCCGTGGCTGCATCAGGTGAAGGCAGTGTCATCTACTTTGCATCAGATGGTGAAATACCCCTATGGGAAGGGAGTAGCCATTGTCTTTGGGAATTCATCAATCCACCCACCACCGGAGGTATCCACGCCTGTTCTAGAAATCGAGCATGGCATGGAGGATGTGTTTATATCAGGTTTTACCTTGGCCGAGGCTCAGGTCATACAGAATATCATGGCTGCTAACGAAGGGATATATGTCAGTGCTCAAGCAGTGTATCTCATGAACAAGCTCCAATACATCCCCGGGATGGGATTAGGAAAGAGCGGCCGTAAGGGTGTCGCGGCATTGGCCGAAGTGCCGCATAACCCCCATACCTTTGGTCTGGGTTATCTACCCACCAAGGAAGATTGGGTAAGGAAAGGAAAAGAGATGGCTGGAAGAGCCAAAGCAAAACAAATGGGAAAACCCTTTGAATTGATGCATCGGCCCATTCGGGGTACCCTAAACGGACACTTCGTCCGGGAGGGGGAGGATTTTCCATTCTGTGGTTTTTCGGAGCCATGGCTGAACGCAGAGAAGAAGCGCTTGCCAGGGTTCGAAATTTTCTTTGACCTGCAGTTGCTTGGGGATGATGTTGCTGAAGAGCAGACAGACCTAACAGTCGAGGTTGAGCATAGTGTAACAAGCCCGCGAGGGACCTCGCCACAGTTCGGACTCGATTTTGTTGCGGTTCTAAATCTCGAACCAAAGAGTCCAAATCCGGCAAATCGTTTTGAGAAAAACTGATTTTTTGAAAGAAGTGCCAAACATGGACTGCTTTGCCAGATAACAGAGTCGCCACCTAAATATTTTTTTAAATGGGAAATTTAGGAAACCCTAACTCAGTGCCAAAGGCCACGTGTCCGTCATCACCAAAGTTGGCTCGGGAACTCGGGTACGATTGGGGAAGGTCACATCGTGAGCACCCCCGCTCGCACGGTCAAAGACCGGCCTCTACTAACCATGATATCTGTTTTTGAAAACCTTGTGAGTTCTTATTCCGATTATTAGCCTAGGATTACTATGTGATGCTCGCAGCAAACAAGTATAGACTGGCCGCCTGAATTGGAACAAAACATTTGAAAATGGTTTGATGGTGCTACCCGCAGGTAGGCTAAAACGCGGATTTGCCACCCTCAGGTGGGCTTAGAAAACATGATTGATGAATTGTCCCAATTCAGATAACTCAACCTCCACCCACAGGCATTCAAGGCAGTTATATCATATAAGCACATAGCCTCATGGCAAGCATGCTATCATGGCAACACTCACACGCATGCAAGGATGCTAAAGCATAAAACTCACCTAGTACTCCAAGCCAAAACAAGAACCGATTAGAAATCATGCATGGATCCTAAGTATACAGAATGCCTAATGCAACACATGCAAAATGCAACTATAGCAGGCTCGGCTATTCTAAATGGCATATGAAATGCTACAACTATCATGTATTCAATTTGGAATTGAAATACAAATGCAGTTTGTATGATGCGCCGAGCCCGGTGCGTGCAAAACAGATGAATGATGCAAACATGCTGTCATACCGTTATGCTAATTGAAATATGCCCTATATCTAACCATCATAAGCGGGTAAATAAAAGGGAGAAAGAAATGGGGGTTGGAAGACATACATCACACTCACCCACACTTATTACAGTTATGCCCTCGCGCAGAGGGTCCGAATAAATATACAGTCCGAATGAAAGAATAATACAGTCCAAATATTACAGATTCTTAATTAATTAACAATTAACTAAGAAAAACAGTAAACTGGCGCGCAGGCCAGGGAGCTGCCTTGCTTCTGATGTATGATGTATGTTGGCTGCCTCGGGCGGAAATCCACCGGGATGCCCTGATTAGCCTCTGTTTGCAGTGTTTCTCGAAATGCGCGCCAGACTCCGAAAGTTGCTAATCTCTGAGTTTTGCTGCAACAGAGAGCAGGAAAAGGGCACAGCAGTGTATTTCACAAATATATGCATGCCTCGATCCTCGTGCCACCAATCACGCATACCGATGCATGATGGCCGAGGAGTCGAATTGCACAACTCAATATAGGGATGAATGCAGATGAATGCTAAAACAACACTTAACTCCATCATGGATAATCCGGAGTGTCGGTGACTTGGGAATTGAGACCCGTTCCGTTACTCGGAGTACGAAACGTGCCTCGTTTCCCGTGCAATATGCATGATATGCATGAAATGCAACTAACATACAACCTAGCATGCACGATGCTATGAGAATGAGATGCCTCGAAATGCGTGCCCACTGGCACGCGAACCGAGGTGATGACATAAAGGCACGAAATGCAATGATGGGCTTACACCAACATGAGAAGGCCTCAGCCACACTCATACGGGATGCCGGAATGATAAAAATGAGGTGCCTCGAAGTGCGTGCTCACGGGCACGCAAACTGAGACGATGATGAAATGCAAATCGGATAAAACAGAGGGCCTCGAAATACGTGCCCACAGGCACGCAAACCGAGGCAGAGGCATACGCAATGCAAACCGGATAAAACAGAATGTCTCGAAATGCGTGCACACGGGCACGCAAATCGAGACGGAGGCATACGCAATGCCAATCGGATAAAATAGAATGTCTCGAAATGCGTGCACACGGGCACGCAAACCGAGGCAGAGATGTGAAGTGCAAATCGGATAAAACCGAAGTGCCTCGAAATGCGTACACACGGGCACGCAAACCGAGGCGATGATATGAAAATGCAAATCGGATAAACCGAGTGCCTCAAAATGCGTGCACACGGGCACGCAAACCGAGGCGATGGTATGAAAATGCAAATCGGATAAAACCGAAGTGCCTCAAAATGCGTGCACACGGGCACGCAAACCGAGGCGATGATATGAAAATGCAAATCAGATAAAACCGAAGTGCCTCAAAATGCGTGCACACGGGCACGCAAACACCGAGGCGATGGTATGAAAATGCAAATCGGATAAAACCGAAGTGCCTCAAAATGCGTGCACACGGGCACGCAAACCGAGGCGATGGCATACAAAGCATGAAAATGCAAATTGGGCTTACGCCAACATGAGAGGGCCTCAACCACACTCACATAGGCTGCCGTGAGATGAAAATGAAGTGCCTCGAAATGCGCGCACACGGGCACGCAAACCGAGGCAGTGACATACAGGCATGAAATGGCATGAAAATGTAGATTGGGCTTACGCCAACATGAGAGGGCCTCAACCGCACTCACATAGGCTGCCGATAGATGAAAACAGAGTGCCTCGAAGTGCGTGCCCATGGGCACGCAAACCGAGGCAATGCATTAAGGCATAAAATGACATGGAAAATGATATGCAAGCATGCAAAACAAAATTCAGCCACTAAATAAAGGGGAAAACAGCCCCGAAATGATGCGAAATGACAACCGAAGCATGCAATCATCCGAAAATGAGAAATTAAGCCCCGAGATGGCCTATAGCTATGCTATACATGCAAAATATGATCATGGCAGCAAGGACAGTAGCAAGGCAGTTTCAAATATAGCATATTTCAGTAACAATCATGGCCAAAATGGAGACATAGATATGGCAACAAAATCATACAAGATTAATGGCCAAAAGAGCATTACAATGGGAGGTGGTATATACAAACACCAAATGGACAAACTTTCTTCTACAACATGAAAGAGGGCCCAAAAATAAGCATATATGCAGTTTATGGAAGCCTCTAAATCATAAGACAAACCTGCTAGAAATGGGAGGCAAAAATGGAGCCACAAAAGGGTATAACATAAGACATGCAATCTATACATCAAATGACCAAACCTTATTCATGAAACATGTAAAGGGGGTCAAAATAAGACCAAAACCAGTAGGGGTCGAAGTCCCAAAAACAAACACAAATAGGTCAAAAATTGGATACAAAATATGGCATGCTTGATGAAATTGAAGGAACTAGTATATACAATGGCCAAATGAAGTTGAGCTCCTCTACAATGTTGTAGAGGGGCTCAAAATAAGCAATAAAGCAGTAGGGGTCGGAGCCCCAAAAACCAACACAAATAGGTTAATTTTAGCATGCAAAAATGTGACAATCTTGATGGACATTGAAGGAACTAGTATATACACATACCAAATGAAGTTGAGCCCTTCTACAATGTTGTAGAGGGGCTCAAAATGAGCACAAAAGCAGTAGGGGTCGGAGCCCCAATTCTCAACCAATTAGAGTATAAAAAAGATCAAGAAAAAGCCCCAAAAGTTGGTTTTGAATACTTACCCTTGAAGACTTGTCTTTCCTTGCTTCTTGGCTTGGATTTGTGGCTTCTCAACCTCTGAAATTCACTTCCTAGCTGCTGGAATCAAAGTTGGAATGGTGAGGCTAGGTGTTGGTGAAGAAATCAAGTAAGACTTGAAGCTTTTTTGAAGGTTTTGGCTATGGAGATTAGGGTTTTTGCTTAAGTGTTCTTGAAGGCAAATCTTCTAACCTAGGCAAAGGAGCCCTTGGTTCCTTTAAATAGGCAAAACAAGGTGTAAAAGGGGAGGGCAAAGCATCCAAGCTTTCCCTCCCAAAATATCCCCCGGATGGGGGAGATATTTGGCAAAAATATCCGGACAGCTGTGCTGAGCTGGAAAGCAAGAATCCGGCCGGCCAGGTAGATTTCTGGGAGGTGGCCGGCCGGCCACCCCACCTGGTCGGCCAGCCACTCAGCCTAGCCGACCGGCCACCCCAAGAAAATGAACAGAAGATTTTCTGGCCGACCAGTATGCCAAAGTGTCCTCCCAAGTGTGTAGATCAATGCCCCAAGGTCGGAATCTGGCAACTCTGAAGCAGAAGTCACAACATAGAGCTTGAAGAAGAGGCTCAAAAATGAACTGTATAATTTCTGGCCGACCACCTTCTTTTTGTGTCCTCCAAGATGTGTAGAACAAGGATCCAAGGTTGAAATTCGGCAACACTGAAGCAGGAGCCACAACATAGAGCTTGAAGGAGAGGCCCAAAAATGAAACCCACAGTTTCTGGCTGACCAGTAGTTTTTAGGGTCCTCCATGTCCCCTGATCACAGATATGTAGCTTTGGTCGGAAGAAAATGGGCCTAGGGTGTTCAACATTGGCCCGGAAGTGAGCAAAACGGGCGCCGGAGGAGCGAAACTGGTTATCTGGGATAATTGCTGGCCTCCTACCCTCCAGTGATCTTCCCAATGTTGAAACAGAGGTACCTGCCAAATTTGAACAAAAACTAATGAGAAATGAACGCTTGGGGCCAAAACCGAGCCATTCGGGATCCCGAAAATGGGCTGCGGGTGCCGGAAGTGGTGTTCGGCAGCGAAATGGGTATCTGCAACTCCAGTGTCCCTCGGAATGACAAAACAGAGGTTCCTGCCAAAAATCAGAGAAAACCGATACAAAATGAATGCTCGGGGCCCAAACCGCGCAATTCGGGGTCCCGAAAACCGGCTATGAGCACCGAAGGTGGCGTACGGCCACGAAGTGGGCATCAGGGGCCCCAGGGTTCCTCAATATGATAAAACAGAGGTACTAGCCAAGAATCGGAGAACTCGGAGATGGTTGGGCGGTCCCGAGCCGAGGCACACGGCCTGACGGCCGAAAACCGGGAACCGGGCTCCGAAATGGGAAAAATGGCCTACGGCCACGAAAAGTAGCGCACGGCCACCGAGAGATGGTCTACGGGACCACTCCCTTCCCTCAGGAAAGAAAACAGAGAAAACCGAGTCTGGTTCGCAAACCGAGACAAGGCACAGAAGAGAGTTCGGAAGTCCGGAGGCAAGGCGCACGGCCGCGACTCTGGGGCTTCTGAACGAGCACGATATGCAACACCACCGAGCGCTCAATCGGTGACGTCTGAGTCTTAAGGTCGGTCAAAAATGGGGTGTCTACACATAGCAAAGAATTGGAGTCTGCGGATACAGAGTTTGAAATGGGGGTAGCACTGGCATGTCTACTTTCAGATCCTTTGATTGACCGATTGTGCTTGGGGGATAACTCCTTGGTGTCCATGATCGGAGATGAAACGGCTGCGGGCCTACTAGCAAACATTCTGGATGCATCCATCGCACCCTCTCTCGTCTGGCAGTACCAAGAGGGATTTCTGAGCAGCACCGGGTCAGGTAGTGAGCCGGAATCTGATTCCCCCGAGTCTTGTGAGTCGGAATCAGGTTCCAGCTCGTCTGAGTCTGAGTCCGGTATTCCTAGGGGTGATAACCCGGATGCCACAGTCCTGTCTAGGTCGTCTTTTTCGTTCTCTTTTGAGTCTGTTGTAACAGAAGAATTGGACGGTTTGGAAGTACATAATGAGAATGAGGTGAATGTGGTTTCTGAGTACTTTTTTGTGCCTTTGATTTATTGCTTAAATCAGGACTTTCAAAATTTTGATGAAAACGACGAGGACGAAATTCCTCCGGTTTTGCAACGACTAATTGAACAAGAGCAGGAGAGGTTTGTTAAACCCTTAATTGATGAAATCACTACCGTGAACATTGGTACTGAGAAGGACCCGCGGCTGGTCTAGATTGGGTCCACGTTGTCTTCAGAGGAACGCGAGCGCTTAGTCGCTTTATTAAAAGATTTCAAAGATGTTTTCGCGTGGTCCTACGAAGACATGCCTGGAATCAATCCTGAGATTGTACAGCACTGGATCCCTCTCGATCCCGAGGCTCGACCGGTTAAACAGAAACTCAGGAGGATACGCCCTGATTGGGCTATTAAGATCAAGGAAGAGGTCACCAAGCAAATTGACGCAGGCTTCCTGCTGGTATCCGAATACCCGACTTGGTTGGCCAACATTGTTCCAGTACCAAAGAAGGATGGCAGAATTCGGGTATGTGTAGACTTCAGGGATTTGAACAAAGCCAGTCTGAAGGATGACTTTCCCTTGCCACACATCGATGAGCTGGTAGATTTCACAGCGGGGCATGCTTTGCTTTCGTTTATGGATGGCTTCTCAGGCTATAATCAGATAGTAATGGCACCCGAAGACCGGGAGAAGACTGCATTTACCACCCCGTGGGGTACATATTGCTACAGAGTGATGCCATTTGGGCTGAAGAACGCTGGGGCTACATATCAACGGGCTGTAACTACAATACTGCACGATATGATCCACAAAGAGGTTGAGGTGTACGTAGATGACATGATTGTCAAATCCAAAGAAAGAGAGGGTCACTACACCGCCTTGCAAAAGTTTTTCCAAAGGATCAGAGAATTTCGGCTGCGGTTGAATCCTCAGAAGTGCACATTCGGTGTTACAGCGGGAAAAATGCTAGGGTTTCTGATTACGCAAAGGGGCATCGAAGTCGACCCTTCCAAAATCAAGGCCATCTTAGAAATGCCACCACCAATGACTAAAAAAGAGGTGCGAGGCTTTCTGGGTAAAGTGCAATTCATAAGACGGTTTATTTCAAAATTAACCTTAACTTGTGAACCACTTTTTGGTCTCCTGAAGAAAGGAAAGAAATTCCAATGGGACGGCCGATGTCAAGCAGCTTTTGAACAGATCAAAGAATATTTGCAAAACCCACCCGTGTTGTCACCACCGGAGCCAGGGAAACCGTTGATATTGTACCTTTCAGTAACTGAGACTACAATGGGCTGCATGCTCGCACAAGAGTCGGAAGATAAAGTGGAAAGGGCCATCTACTATCTGAGCAAGAAGATGCTGGATTACGAGACCTGCTACACTCCGCTGGAGAAGGCTTGTTTGGCCTTGGTATGGGCTACCAGGAAGCTGCGGCACTACCTGTTAGCTCACTCTGTAATGTTGGTTTCACGACTCGATCCCATCAAATATCTTTTCGAGAAACTAGCACTTACAGGTAGGCTAGCTCGTTGGCTGCTGTTGCTTTCCGAATTTGATCTAAAGTATGTAACGCGCAAGTCGGTAAAAGGGAGAGCAGTAGCGGAGTTCCTTGCCGACCACCCGGTTGATGGGGATGAAGCAGTTGAGTATCTATTCCCAGATGAAGCCATTTTGCACATCGAAGATGAAACTTGGACGATGTACTTTGACGGAGCGTCAAATCAATACGGGTATGGGATAGGGGTGTTGCTGATAGCGCCTGACGATTCCCGTATCCCTTTAGCATTCAAGCTCCGTTTCAAAGTCTCGAACAATGAGGGGAATATGAGGCATGTATTGCCGGTCTAGAAGCTGCCCTAGAACTAGGGGCAAGACGATTGGACGTCATTGGAGACTCGAACCTTGTTGTGTCTCAAGCAAAAGGAGACTGGAAAGTTAAAGAGGAAAAGATGATAATTTACCACCAGACCTTGGATCTATTAATTCCTCGGTTTGAGAAGCTAAATTTCACTCACCTAGTAAGAGAGAACAACAGGTTCGCAGATTCGCTAGCAACTCTATCTTCCATGATAGACATCCCATCTGGAGTCCGGATGCGTCCAGTCATTATTGACCAGAAATTTGCACCTGCCTACGAGTCAATCTCTGCCATAAATGAAGTGCAGGACAACAACCCCTGGTATTATGACATATGGAACTTCTTGGAGAAGGAGGCGTATCCACCAGGGGCAAATGCCAAGGATAAAAGGGCAATCAGAAGAATGGCTGTTCAGTTTATCATCTGCGGGGGTAAATTGTACAAGAGAGGTCATCTGGGAATGCACAAGCTGTATATAGAAGCTGAGGAGTCGAAGCGCCTGATGGAGGCCATCCATGGAGGAGAATGTGGGGCACACATGAATGGGGTGATGCTGGCACGGAAGATCTTCAGACAGGGTTACTACTGGTCTACCATGGAGGAAGATTGTATCGGCTTTGTTCGGCGATGCCATAAATGCCAGATTCACGCAAATCGCATGAACATCCCGCCGTCAAAGCTGTACAACATGACTTCGCCGTGGCCATTTTCAGTTTGGGGAATTGATGTGATTGGGGCTGTTACCCCAAAGGGGTCGAATGGGCATGAGTTTATCTTGGTAGCAATAGATTACTTTACGAAGTGGGTCGACGCCCAATCTTATGCGGTGTTGAAGGCTTCGCATGTCGCAAAGTTCATCAGAAACAACATCATCTGCCGTTATGGAGTCCCGAATGAGATCATTTCAGACAATGGTTCCCACTTCAAGAAGGAGGTGATTGATTTGTTGGAGAAATACAATGTGGCTTTTCATAAGTCGTCCACATATCGGCCGCAGACCAACGGAGCAGTTGAGGCCGCCAACAAGAACATCAAACACATATTGCAGAAGATGGTGGAAACCTACTGGATTGGCCAGATAAGTTGCCGTTTGCTCTGTGGGGCTACCGAACTTTAATTAGAACTTCTACCGGGGCGACTCCGTATTCCTTGGTTTATGGGATGGAGGCCGTTCTACCTATAGAGATTGAGGTTCCGTCTTTACGAGTATTGGCTGAGTGTCAAATAGCCGAGGCAGATTGGCAGCAGAGCAGATTCGAGGAACTCATGCTCTTTGATGAGAGAAGATTGAAAGCACTGTACCACGTCCAAGGATATCAGCGTAGAATTGCCCGGGCTTTCAACAAGAAGGTTAAGTCCAGGAATTTGAAGGAAGGAGATTTGGTGCTCAAGGACAACCGAGATCCCATCCATGACCCAAGGGGCAAGTTCAGACCCAATTGGACTGGTCCCTATATCATCAAGTCCATCTGGTCAGGTGGAGCTGTGGTTCTGATGGACCTAGATGGCCTAGAGTTCTCCCAACCGATCAACATGGACAAGTTGAAGAAATATTACCCCTGAGAGGCTCGCTAGGCCGAAAACCCGAAAGGGCGACCTAGGCAAAATTCAGAGCAAAAAAAATAAATAAATAAAAAAATAAAAAATATAAAAACTGAGCTCGCAAGGTCGAAAACCCACAAAGGGCGGCCTTGGCAAAAGTTAGAGCGCAAAAGGAGAGTGAAAATACTCGAGTGAACCCAAGCCTGAACTACGTAAGGCTTGATTCCCATCTTTGGGATACGTAGGCAGCTTCATCCTGAAGTTCAGCCATAAACTTTTCCCCGATCAACTTTGTCCATTTGATCATCTCGGTCATCTTTGTCCATCAGCGTCTATCGCAATCTCTGGTGCAGTGTTATTCAGACTAGGGGCAACTTTCCGTTGCTGTACAGTGCCGTGGTACCGTTCAAACAAGGGGCAACTTTCCGGTTGCTAGGATCCAGGGTTGTGCATCTCAGTGACAAATTTTGGGCATGTCCAGTTTTGATCCATACCGAAAATAGTTTTGAAAAGTTTTAATAAAGGTGACTTTGTTCAAATTAATCTTTTTACAACTAAGACCATTTTTGGTCCAAAGCGGAAAATTTTCAGTACCACAACCTTCAATTTCATTGATTTCAATACAGAGTTCTCTTGCTCTTGCATACGATTGAAGTTGCTTTTTATTACATTCATAAAGAAAACTTGAAAGTACTAATAAAGCAATAAATCCGGGGCATAGTCAAGTCAGGCGCTCCTGCGCCCTCTCCCAGAGCTGGTCGAAGCCTCTGATGCCAAAATGGGCCCTTCCTGTGCCTCTTCATTAAGCCAATCCAAGCACTCATCAGACAAAGTGCAACTGAAGGTGGGAGCGTGGGCCAGGAGTTCTCTCGTCCTCCATGCTGTGGCATATCGGGCCAGCTGTGCGCCTCGAATCGAGAATGTAGCCGGGTACTCTATCCCTTCCGGCGGGCAAGTCTGATCATGACCGAACTGGCGCAGGATACGAAATGGAAAGTAGAAGACACAGTGAGTCAAGCCAATCAATCGAATCCCGGGCTGACGGGTCATGCTGTAGCTCATTACTGGGAGATTGAGCCAAGGGCACCGCCAAGCAATACGGTCTGCGGACAAGCTGCACATCCAGTCAAACCACCAACCCTCATCAAGGGCATCAACTAGGCGTTGCCGAAAGAAGTAACTGCGAGATGAGTAAGCTGGGCAAGAGTCCACAACCTGCAGTTTATCCATCAACCATACCTGGGGAGGGATGAAAAATGAGAGAATAAAGAATAGAGAGATGTACGATGAGAGAAAAAGTAAGAAAAGGGTTTTGTGAGAAAAAAACCGAGCCAGAGGGCCGAGTGATGTGAGCAAATATATATGTGAGATCGGGTGGGAAACATTACCTGCAGTAATAGTGGACTCCCTGCTAATCTGGTCGTCTCTCGACGATAAAAGGCGTCTAAACCCAGCAACGTTTCAGCCAGAATCATGGCAATGCAGCTTTTGCCCTCCTTCAAGCCTTGGGCAACCTCAATCAACCGGACACTAGGCCCTCCGGAACCTGAGACAAACAGAAAATGAGATAGCATGCACAAACAGAGGGCGTGTCGCCGGAAGCCTTGCCAGTGATGGTCACCGTGATCACCGGTCTCAGAAAAACGGCAAACCAAGCTCGGAACATCCAGCATCCCATCACAAATTAAAGAACGAGCATCGGGTATGGAGAGCCCACACATTTGCCCTAAGGCTTGGGCATGGCCAAAACGAAGTTGGGGCAGAATCTCTTCATTGCCCTCAAATTCCATCAGAGCTTGGAAATCTTCGAAGGTAGGATGCACCTCTTGCCCGCTAAAGCTGAAGACGTGTGTCACTGGATTCCAAAACCTTGCCGCGGCACGAAGAAATGGAAAATGCAGCGGGGTGCGGCGCAAAGTGAATAGTGCGTTTATGCCGAAGGCCCGAAATTCAGCTTTTCCGAGCCATCCAGGTTGTTAATCCAAGTTGCGAGATTCTGGGCAAGAAATTCTTCTATTTGGAGTAAATCAGTGTGGAAATGAGGAAAACTACGAAGTTGGGGTCTTTTGTAGGGGAGAAGGTTGAATGGAGGACAGGTGTCAGCATTCTGCTGGTTCCTCCCGTTCTTGGCCGACCGGCCAAATAGATTGCCGACCGGCCATAAGTTTTGGCCGGTGGATCAATTTCCCGGCCGATGGTCATTTGTCACAGCCGATGGATTTTCTGTTGGGCCGGTAGTTCTCCCTCTTTGTCCCCTGAGCTTTCCATGCTAAGGATTGGAGAATCCCACCACCCTCCAATACCCTCCAGTGATCGATTCTCACGAGGACGCGCCCATCTGCTTATCGAGTTGTTGTATATTTACTTATCGAGTTGTATTTCACTCTCTTTAAGCCTTTGTGCTGTTATTGAGTTGTACGCGCACCTAGTTGGTCATAACGAGTCCCTTTGCTTTGCTTATCGAGTTGTAATTGGTTCACTACCTGATTATTATGATGCGATGCTTCGTTTTCAAAACACAGTGTCAATTTTAGTCACATTGTTATGTGATGTCTTGTGATGCGATGCGTAGAACGTGCGAATGCAACACCTTTTGAACAAATAGTTGTTTCATTTCCGTCATGTATTTTTTGTAAAAATATGCAATTTCAAAAAGTAGAACCTGCCTGAGGCAATGCAATGTGCTTAAACTCCTAATAAAAAGGAAAGTAAAGCAGGAGAATAGCAGGGTAGCAGAGTACCGGGATTGACACCGATAACCTCCCCTTTCGGTCATTGTACCTTCCGCGCCCTTATTTGGGTCAATTGTGTGGTTAAACACCTTCATCACTCAAGGCAATACAAGAAAATGCATTTTCGAAACGTAAGTTGACCTTCGAATTGACCTCAGGTCATGACTTTTGTGAGCGATGCAAGGTACATGCGAAGGACGTTCCTTTCCGTATCCTTTTTATATCTTGTGATTCCATGAATCATTTCAATTATACCGTGTTGTAACACATTACATTCCAGCATCATGGGAAATATGTTTTACCATGTTCAATTTCAAGTTCTTTTTATATACACATTGCGTGCATGCGTGCATTGCTTTACTCACATGTGTTCAAGTTCCTTTTTATACACATTGCGTGCATGCGTGCATTGCTTTACTCACATGTGTTCAAGTTCCTTTTATATACACATTGCGTGCATGCGTGCATTGCTTTACTTACATGTGTTCAAGTTCCTTTTATATACACATTGCGTGCATTGCTTTACTTACATGTGTTCAAGTTCTTTTTATATACACATTGCGTGCATGCGTGCATTGCTTTACTTACATGTGTTCAAGTTCCTTTTATATACACATTGCGTGCATGCGTGCATTGCTTTACTCACATGTGTTCAAGTTCCTTATATACACATTGCGTGCATGCGTGCATTGCTTTACTCACATGTGTTCAAGTTCCTTTTATATACACATTGCGTGCATGCGTGCATTGCTTTACTTACATGTGTTCAATTTTTTTTATATACACATTGCGTGCATGCGTGCATTGCTTTACTTACATGTGTTCAAGTTCCTTTTATATACACATTGCGTGCATGCGTGCATTGCTTTACTTACATGTGTTCAAGTTCCTTATATACACATTGCATGCATGCGTGCATTGCTTTACTTACATGTGTTCAAGTTCCCCTTTTATACACATTGCATGCATGCGTGCATCACTTTACTTACATGTGTTCAAATTCCCTTTCCGTACACATTGCTCGCGTTAACCGCTTGCTTTACTTGCATATGTTCAATTCCAGGTTTCTTTGTATACACATTGCTTGCATGCGTGCATTGCTTTACTCACATGTGTTCAATCCCGCTATTTTTTCTATACATATTGCATGCATTGTCACGCACTTTCGATTGCTTTGTCATGCATGTTACTAACGACATTGTACCTGTTAAGTTTGTTTTCTTTACAGGCACGATACTGTATGTACGGCTCATTTGAGGCCAGTGCAACCGGACGAACCGGACAGGTATTGTCTCCTCTGCGTGAAACGTATCGAGAATTACATAATTCTCTTACATCCTTTCTGCATTGTAGTGTAGTTTGGTGTATGCTAGCTTAAAACTGTCGCATGCGTGCTTCATTACAGCTTTCTTTGCATGATCATAAGTTATGCTCGGCTTCTTGCATTTTCAGTTGCATTTTGCCCCTGCCTTCGGGCGCATACCTTGTTTGTCTTGCGTGTTTGTCCAAGTCTTCGGCCTTGTCAAAAATGGGTCATCTCTGGGCTTTGACACTCACTCCCGTCATTGTTATGACTTTCGAGTTCTATCAAAGAGGGGCAACTGTAGACACCCCATTTTTGACCGTCCTCAAGACTTGGACATCATCGTTTGAACACTCGGTGATTATCCATGTTTGTGTTCGTCTCGAGTTCCCGGAGGCCTTGGCAGCGTGCCTCGTCTCAGGACCTCCTGACTCGACTGCTTCGTGTTTGGTTTTGGCACCAAACACCTGTGTTTTTGCCTTGGAGGACAGGGAATGGCTTGTTGGCCATCCCCACACCCCACCGGCCCTCCCCTACCATCACCGGCTGAATATGTGTACCACCGGCCATGGTTTCTTAAAAACAATGGCCAGTCGGCACTATGTTTAGCCAACCGGCACTTTATTGTGCCGGTGACCTATTTGGTTGGCCGGTGACCTTTCTGCGCCCATTGGAGCATGGTGCATGCCAGCTGTGCCAGCTGGAATGCACCCACACCACTCCCCATGCACGGGGATGACCCCTTTGCACCTTTTAACCCCCAAACCTTCTAGAAGGTTGAACCCTTTGGCTAAGCTTCTTGGAGAAGCTTGGCCAGCTGTCTTAGCTTCTCTAAGAAGCCAAGACCCCTTTGCACCTCTTGACCCTTTCTCCTTTGCTTAGCCACTAAGCTTCTTGGCTTTATTTTGCCTATATAAGCATCATATCTCTCCCTTTCATGAGGGTTAGCCATTTTTGAACAAAAAAACCAGAGCTTGTGTATCTATATATCTGACATATATCTCCTCTCTCTAGATTTTCCCTCTCTCTCCTCTTGTGTGTGTGTTTTTAGGCCTAAAAGTGTAGTTTTACCTTACTTTTGCACTCACACACACACTATCACACCTTAGCTCGAGATTGGGAAGCACACCAATACATTGCCGGTCCCCGCTCGAGCGTCAGAATCCCCGCTCGACCGGAAATTGTCAAAAGCACCGCTCGAGCGCCGGATGCACACTTCCAGAAGTTTTGCAGACCAAGGTCCCTGCTCGAGCGTCAGAATCCCCGCTCGAGCGGAGGAACAAAATCAAAGGGGCACGCTCGAGCGTCAAAACTCCCGTTCGAGCGTCCGATGACCTGCAGAGCAAAATGTTGAGAGATGAAAAACCACGCTCGAGCGTCAAAACTCCCGCTCGCTCGAGCGTCAAAAGCCCCACTCGAGCGTGAAAGCCAAAATCTGGGCATCAACTCTAGGTTTCCAAACACAACCAACCTGTTTCAAACCTGCCAAATATAACCCAAGACTCAAACACAAAGAGTAAAGGATAGAAACGAGAATAAGGCAACAACACATCCACGGAACCGAGTCCGGAATACAATACACAAAGGAAGGGGAAAACCGGGATCGCTATACTATACCTTAACGATCTATTTGGAAATTAAATAAAAAAAGGAAGTTGAATAGAAAAGGAAATTGAATAAAAATGGAAGTTGAATAAAAAAAAAAATCGAAGTTGCACAAAATTAACAATGAAAGTTCATTCAAGAAACAACTATACCTTAACGATCTATTTGGAAATTAAATAAAAATGGAAGTTGAATGGAAAAGGAAATTAAATAAAAATAGAAGTTGAATAAAAATAAAAATGGAAGTTGCATAAAATTAAAATGGAAGTTCATTCAAGAAACGACTATACCTTAACTATCTATTGGGAAATTAAATAAAAAAGGAAGTTGAATAGAAAAGGAAATTGAATACAAATGGAAGTTGAATAAAAATAAAAATGGAAGTTCATTCAAGAAACCACTATAGCTTAACGATCTATTTCGAAATGAAATGAAAAAGGAAGTTGAACAGAAAAGGAAATTGAATTAAAATGGAAGTTGAATAAAAATAAAAATGGAAGTTGCATAAAATTAACAATGAAAGTTCATTCAAGAAACCACTATACCTTAACGATCTATTTGAAAATTAAATAAAAAAGAAGGTTGAATAGAAAAGGAAATTGAATAAAAATAGAAGTTGAATAAAAATAAAAATGGAAGTTGCATCAAAATTGAAAATGAAAGTTTATTCAAGAAACCACTATACCATAACGATCTATTTCAAAATTAAATAAAAAAGGAAGTTGAATAGAAAAGGAAATTGAATAAAAATGGAAGTTGAATAAAAATAAAAATGGAAGTTGCATAAAATTAAAATGGAAGTTCATTCAAGAAACGACTATACCTTAACGATCTATTTGGAATTTAAAGAAAAATGAAAGTTTAATGGAAAAGTAAATTGAATAAAAATTAATATTCAATAAAAATAAAAATCGAAATTGCATAAAATTAACAATAAAAGTTCATTCAAGAAACCACCATACCTTAACGACCTATCTGGAAATTAAGTAAAAAAGGAAGTTGAATAGAAAAAGGAAATTGAATACAAATAGAAGTTGAATACACATAAAAATGGAAGTACATTGAAGAAACCACTATACCTTAGCGATCTGTTTGGAAATTAAATAAAAACGGAAGTTCAATAGAAAAGGAAATTGAATAAAAATGGAAGTTGAATAAAAATAAAAATGGAAGTTCATTCAAGAAACGACTATACCTTAACGATCTATTCGGAAATTAAAGAAAAATGGAAGTTGAATGGAAAAGGAGATTGAATAAAAATTAATGTTCAACAAAAATAAAAATCGAAATTGCATAAAATTAACAATAAAAGTTCATTCAAGAAACAAGTATACCTTAACGATCTATCTGGAAATTAAGTAAAAAAGGAAGTTGAACAGAAAAAGGAAATGGAATACAAATGGAAGTTCAATAAAAATAAAAATGGAAGTACATTCAAGAAACCACTATACCTTAGCGATCTATTTGGAAATTAAATAAAAAAGGAAGTTGAATAGAAAAAGAAATTTAATAAAAATGGAAATTGAATAAAAATAAAAATGGAAGTTGCATCAAAATTGAAAATGGAAGTTCATACAAAAAACCACTATACCTTCACGATCTATTGGGAAATTAAATAAAAAATGAAGTTGAATAGGAAAGGAAATTGAATAAAAATGGAAGTCGCATAAAATTAACAATGGAAGTTCATTCAAGGAACCATTATACCTTAATGATCTATTTGGAAATTAAATAAAAATCGAAGTTGAATGGAAAAGGAAATCGAATAAAAATTGATGTTCAATAAAAATAAAAATGGAAGTTCATTCAAGAAACCACTATACCTTAACGATCTATTTGGAAATTAAATAAAAAAGGAAGTTGAATAGAAAAGGAAATTGAATAAAAATGGAAGTTGAATAAAAATAAAAATGGAAGTTGCATAAAATTAACAATGGAAGTTCATTCAAGAAACTACTATAGCGTAACGATCTATTTGGAAATTAAATAAAAAAGGAAGTTGAATAGAAAAGGAAATTGAATAAAAATGGAAGTTGAAAAAAAATAAAAATCGAAGTTGCATCAAAATTGAAAATTGAAGTTTATTCAAAAAACACTATACCTTAACGATCTATTTGGAAATTAAATAAAAAAGGAAGTTGAATAGAAAAAGAAATTGAATAAAAATGGAAGTTGAATAAAAATAAAAATGGAAGTTGCATCAAAATCGAAAATAGAAGTTCATTCAAGAAACCACTATACCTTAACCATCTATTTGAAAATTAAATAAAAAAGATAATTGAATAGAAAATGAAATTTAATAAAAATGGAAGTTGAATAAAAATAAAAATGGAAGTTGCATAAAATTAAAATGGAAGTTCATTCAAGAAAACTTCTATATCTTAACGATCTATTTTGAAAATTAAAGAAAAATGGATGTTGAATGAAAAAGGAAATTGAATAAAAATTAACGTTCAATAAAAATAAAAATCGAAGTTGCATAAAATTAAAAAGAAAAGTTCATTCAAGAAACCACTATACCTTAACGACCTATCTGGAAATTAAGTAAAAAACGAAGTTGAATAGAAAAGGAAATTGAATAAAAATAGAAGTTGAATACAAATAAAAATGGAAGTACACCCAAGTAACCAATATACCTTAACGATCTATTTGGAAATTAAAAAAAAAAGAAAAAAAAAAAAGAAAAAAAAAGAGGAAGTTGAATAGGAAAGAAAATTGTATAAAAATGGAAGTTCAATAAAAATAAAAATGGAAGTTGCAGAAAATTAACATTGGAAGTTCATTGAAGAAACCATTATACCTTGACGATCTGTTTGGAAATTAAATAAAAATGGAAGTTGAACAGAAAAGGAAATTGAATACTAATGGAAGTTGAATAAAAATAAAAAATGGAAGTTCATTCAAGAAGCCACTACACCTTAACGATCTAATGGGAAATTAAATAAAAAAGGAAGTTGAATAGAAAAGGAAATTGAATAAAAATGGAAGTTGCATAAAATTAACAATGGAAGTTCATTCAAGAAACCACTATACCTTAATGATCTATTTGGCAATTAAATAAAAAAGGAAGTTGAATAGAAAAAGAAATTGAATAAAAATGGAAGTTGAATAAAAATAAAAATGGAAGTTGCATCAAAATCGAAAATAGAAGTTCATTCAAGAAACCACTATACCTTAACGATCTATTTGGAAATTAAATAAAAAAAGAAGTTGAATAGAAATAAAAATGGAAATTGCATCAAAATTGAAAATGGAAGTTTATTCAAGAAACCACTATACCTTTACGATCTATTTGGAAATTAAATAAAAAAGGAAGTTAAATAGAAAAGGAAATTGAATAAAAATGAAAGTTGAATAAAAATAAAAATGGAAGTTGCATAAAATTAAAATGGAAGTTCATTCAAGAAACGACTATACCTTAACGATAATTTGGAAATTAAATAAAAATAGAAGTTGAATGGGAAATGTAATTGAATAAAAATTGATATTCAACAAAAATAAAAATGGAAGTTACATAAAATTAGCAATAAAAGCTCATTGAACAAACCATTATACCTTAACGATCTATTTTGGAAATTAAAGAAAAATGGTGTTGAATGGAAAAGGAAATTGAAAAAAAAAATAAAATTAACAATAAAAGTTAATTCAAGAAAACACTATACCTTAACGATCAATCTAGAAATTAAGTAAAAAAGAAAGTTGAATAGAAAAGGAAATTGAATACAAATGGAAGTTGAATAAAAATAAAAATGGAAGTTCATTCGAGAAACCACTATACCTTAACGATCTATTTGGAAATTAAATAAAAAAGAAAGTTGAATTGAAAAGGAAATTGAATAAAAATGGAAGTTGAATAAAAATAAAAATGGAAGTTGCATAAAATTAACAATGGAAGTTCATTCAACAAACCACTATACCTTAACGTTCTATTTGGAAATTGAATAAAAATAGAAGTTGAATGGAGAAGGAAATTGATGTTCAATAAAAATAAAAATGGAAGTTCATTCAAGAAACCACTATACCTTAACGATCTATTTCGAAATTAAATGAAAACTGTAAGTTAAATAGAAAAGTAAATTCAATTAAAATGGAAGCTGAATAAAAATAAAAATGAAAGTTGTATAAAATTAACAATGGAAGTTCATTCAAGAAACCACTATACCTTAACGATATATTTGGACATTAAATAAAAAAAGAATTTCAATAGAAAAGGAAATTGAATAAAAATGGAAGTTGAATAAAAATAAAAATAGAAGTTGCATTAAAATCGAAAATAGAAGTTCATTCAAGAAACCACTATACCTTAACGATCTATTTGGAAATTAAATAAAAAAGGAAGTTGAATAGAAAATGAATAAAAATAAAAATGGAACTTGCATAAAATTAAAATGGAAGTTCAATCAAGAAACGACTATACCTTAACGATATATTTTGGAAATTTAAGAAAAATGGATGTTGAATGTAAAAGGAAATTGAATAAAAATTAATGTTCAATAAAAACAAAAATCGAAGTTGCATAAAATTAACAATAAAAGTTCATTCAAAAAACCACTATACCTTAACGATCTATCTGGAAATTAAGTAAAAAAGGAAGTTGAATAAAAAGGAAATTAAATAAAAATGGAACTTGAATACAAACAAAAATGGAAGTACATTCAAAAAACCACTATACCTTAACGATCTATTTCAAAATGAAATAAAAAAGAAAGTTGAATAGAAAAGGAAATTGAATAAAAATGGAAGTTGAATAAAAATAAAAATCGAAGTTGCAGAAAATTAACAATGGAAGTTCATTGAAGAAACCATTATACCTTAACGATTTATTTGGAAATTAAATAAAAAAGAAAATTGGATAGAAAATGAAATTGAATATAAATGGAAGTTGAATAAAAATAAAAAATAGAAGTTCCATCAAAATTGAAAATGAAAGTTCATTCAAGAAACTACTATACCTTAACGATCTATTGGGAAATTAAATAAAAAAGGAAGTTGAATAAAAATGGAAGTTGCATAAAATTAACAATGGAAGTTCATTAAAAAACCACTATACCTTAACAATATATTTGGCAATTAAATAAAAAAAGAAGTTGAATAGAAAAGGAAATTGAATAAAAATGGAAGTCGAATAAAAATAAAAATGGAAGTTGCAACAAAATCGAAAATGGAAGTTCATTCAAGAAACCACTATTCCTTAACGATCTATTTGGAAATTAAATAAAAAAAAGAAGTTGACTAGAAAATGAAATTGAATAAAAATGGAAGTTTAATAAAAATCAAAATGGAAGTTGCATAAAATTAAAATGGAAGTTCGTTCAAGAAATGACTATACCTTAACGATCTATTTGGAAATTAAATAAAAATGGAAGTGGAATGGAAAAGAAATTGAATAAAAATTGAAGTTGAATAAAAATAAAAATGGAAGTTGCATAAAATTAACAATGGAAGTTCATTCAAGAATCAACTATACCTTAACGATCTATTGGGAAATTAAATATAAAAGGAAGTTGAATAGAAAAGGAAATTGAGTAAAAATGGAAGTTGAATAAAAATAAAAAAGGAAGTTGCATCCAAATTGAAAATGGAAGTTCATTCAATAAACCACTATAACTTAACGATGTATTTGGAAATTAAATAAAAAAGAAAGTTAAATAGAAAACGAATTTGAATAAGGATGGAAGTTGAATAAAAATAAAAATAGAAGTTGCATCAAAATTGAAAATGGAAGTTTATTTAAGAAACCACTATATCTTAACGAACTATTTGGAAATTAAATAAAAAAGGAAGTTGAATAGAAAAGGAAATTGAATTAACATGGAAGTTGAGTAATAATAAAAATGAAAGTTGCATAAAATTAACAATGGATGTTCGTTCAAGAAACCACTATACCTTTACGATCTATTTGGAAATTAAATAAAAAAAGGAAGTTGAGTAGCAAAAGAAATTGAATAAAAATGGAAGTCGAAAAAAAATAAAAATGGAAGTCGCATAAAATTAATAATGGAAGTTCATTCAAGAAACCACTATACCGTAACGATCTATTTGGGAATTAAATAAAAAAGGAAGTTGAATAGAAAAGGAAATTGAATAAAAATGGAAGTTGAATAAAAATAAAAATGGAAGTTGCATCAAAATTGAACATGGAAGTTTATTCAAGAAACCACTATACCTCAACGATCTATTTGGAAATTAAATAAAAAATGAAGTTGAATAGAAAAAGAAATTGAATAAAAATGGAAGTAAAATAAAAATAAAAATGGAAATCGCATAAAATTAAAACGGAAGTTCATTCAAGAAACGACTATACCTTAACTATCTATTTGGAAATGAAATAAAAATAGAAGTGGAATGGCAAAAGGAAATTGAATAAAAATTGATGTTCCATAAAAATAAAAATGGAAGTTGCAGAAAATTGGCAAGAAAAGTTCATTTGAAGAAACCACTATAACTTAACGATCTATCTGGAAATTAAATAAAAAAGGAAGTTGAACAGAAAAGGAAATTGAATACAAATGGAAGTTGAATAAAAATAAAAATGGAAGTTCATTCAAAAAACCACTATACCTTAACAATCTATTTCGAAATTAAATAAAAAAAGGAAGTTGAATAGAAAAGGAAATTGAATTAAAATGGAGGTTGAATAAAAATAAAAATGGAAGTTGCATAAAATTAACAGTGGAAGTTCATTCAAGAAACCACTATACCTTAACGATCTATTTGGAAATTAAATAAAAAAGGAAGTTGAATAGAAAAAGGAAATTGAATAAAAATGGAAGTTGAATAAAAATAAAAATGGAAGTTTATTCAAGAGACCACTATACCTTAACGATATATTTGGAAATTAAATAAAAAATGAAGTTGCATAGAAAAGGAAATTGAATAAAAATGGAAGTTTAATAAAAATAAAAGTGGAAGTGGCATAAAATTAAAATGGAAGCTCAATCAAGAAACTGCTATACCTTAACGATCTATTTGTATAGGGATCCCGGTTGTCCCTTTACTGTTCAATTGTATTCCGGACTCGGTTCCGTGAAGTTGATAGTTGTGAGTGTCTTGTTGTCGTCCTTTAAATCGATTCGTTTGAGTTTTAGGATATGTTGGGCTTGGTCGATTCAGGTTGGTAGAGTTTTGGCCCCCATTGTTGTTGCCCAGTTTTTTGATGGTCTGCTCGAGCGGGTCTTACTGCGCTTGAGCGGGGTTTACACCCTTCCAGTATTTCGTGTCCCTGCAAAACTTCTGCAGGTGTGTTTAGCGGTCTTGTTGGCGCTCGAGCGGGTGGTACATTTTTTGTGTAAGTTCTGGGAGGGGAAAATCTACGCTCGAGCAGACTAGTTTTCGCACTCGAGCAGATGTACTTTATTCCTGTGTCTTGGCGCTCGAGCGGGCCTTCTTGCGCTCGAGCGGACCTAGTTTTTTTGTTCTTGACGCTCGAGCGCTGTGTTCTTCGCTCGAGCGGGAATGTCGTATAACAGAGGGCAGTTGGACATTTTTGAATCATTTTCTACTCTCTCTCTCTCTCTCTCTTACTTTCCCAAAAACGTTTTTGAGAGCCTCTCTCTCTAGAAACTCCCTTCTCTCTAGGGTTTGATCTAGTTAGAGTGCTTTCCTTTCCTTCGGTCTTTGTAAAAGTTGGGTTGATCGTCGAGGGCTATCTTTTGATTCGAGAAATTTGGAATTTGGAGCACTTTCGTTTTCTTCATCTTCTTCGTTGGGTTTCATCTTTTGAGGTAGGGATTCCTACTCACTCTTATGGGTTTTGACCTAGATTTTTGGGCATTTTGTTAAATGGTTGATTTTGGGAAGTTAGGGTTTGGAAATGTTAAAAGAGGGTTTTGTTATTTTGATTCTAAAATGTGTATATTGGGTTTCAAAATGATGATTTTGTTGTTGGTTGTTGATATTTGAACCATTGGGTTAATATTGAGAAATGGGGAAGAAAGCCCTAATCTGTATATAAATTAATTGGTATAATTAATTTGGGAAAATTGTGGTTATATGGAATTGAGTTGGAAATAATGAAATTGGCTCATTATATGGTAGAATGGTGGAGTTGGATTTATTAATCGCTCATTTTTGAAAACATTGATATTTTATCTGTTGGAGCTTTTATTAACTGTTTAGAAATAATTGCTTGGGCTACCGGTGGAGGGTAGTTTTGATTGTTGTAGACAATGCATGAGGATTAGGCAAACTAAAACTAATCAATTGGATGTGTCATAAAGTATGACGGTTGACAGAATACATTAACGTTATGTATTGATTGATTGTGTATATGACCTATGTGTATATACCTTGTGTGTGCGGGAGGAGATAGGGGATGTACTCCACGGTTTAGGGGAAGATAGGGGATGGACCTTTAAACCGGATGTTGTTTGGGAGGAGATAGGGGATGGACTCCGCTGATACAGCTCATATGCTTGTCAGTTAATGTGTTGATACAGCTCTTATGCTTATCTATGGAAGTGTTGATATAGCCCATATGCTTATCTGTTGAAATGTTGATATAGCTCATATGCTTATCTGTTGAAATGTTGATATAGCTTATATGCTCATCTATCGAAGTACTGATATAGCTAATATGCTTACCTAATGTAAAAAGGGGAAACGTTTAATATGAGTTACTGTCTCATATAAGTTGTTGGCCAGGTTCTGAGCCGTTGTTGTGAATTGTGAATTTGGTAAGAAATGGAAAATGAAATGAAACATGGATATAATGGTCATGTAATGGAACTGGATTATGAATTGATTTATGTGATTTAAACATTTATCAATTGCTAATGTCTTAGTTACTGCTCATACTGTGTTTAGCATATCTCTACTAGCGTTGGCTCACCCTATATGGGACATTATTTTCAGGTACAGGTAGCATGCCACCTCTAAGGACTTAGCTTGGATGGATATGGGAGTTGAAGACTCTTTTTTTTTATTTTGTTCGTATTACATGTATATCAAGCCAAGGGCTTATTTTGTATAGAGTTAGTACTCTTCTTTTGTGTAACCAAGTGTTAACTTGGAAAGCTGTAAGCTGTAAGCCATGTATATCAAAACAATTTTCTTGTACACATTAGTGTAACAATTCATATCTCATATTCCAATCATGTGTGGTACTTCCCTTAGCGTAACATAACATGTTGGTCAAGCATATCAAGTTCCATAATGGAACCATCAGTTATCACATACATAGGCTACGGTATTATTTCCCTCGGGCGAGGGCCTCATGACCATAAGCCACAGTATTATGTCCCTTGGGCGAGGGCCTCTGCTAAGGATACTACAATTACGTTCAAGGAAAATTTCGAACAATCATTCATTCATACAAAACAATAACTTTACAGAGTTATTACTCACCAGCTGATTAAACTTGCATTATACTATATACAAAAGAGTCACCAGTATGCATATACCAAAGAGTACACGTATCCAAGTAATTTGCAATGCAAGCGAATCACAAACTTATAATACATAATCGTTCGCATTAAACATTTAAGCGTATTCTCGATGCTTTCGAATTCATACTTATCACATGAATGCATCCTAGATCTTTTCTAGATGCTCATTGCTCTTTTGGACAAGTGCGTGAGTTATTAACTCGTGCTCTGATACCACTCTGTCACGACCCGAACCCGCCCCCGTGGGTTAAGGACGTAACCGGCCAGCAATCATGAGATTACCTACGGCCTCAAACCAAACCAAATGTATTTTAACAGAGTTCATGGGGGGCTAAACGGAAGCAATTTAAAACTTTGTCCATAGAGCTGTGCTTACATGGCACGTCGTAACAAACCACACTGATACATGTTAATAACTCACTTCAAAATATGTACTAACACAAGGCTCCGTACATACAGGATCATAATAGTCTAAGTCACCCCGTCAAAACTATATACAACAGATACAAACTCTTCGCCAACATGACGGAATATAAATACAAAGCAGAAGGCCAAAGACAGGTCTCGTACGTGAGACGCAGGGGCTGACTCTCAAAGACTTGGTTGTTCCACACTGACTTCACAGGGGCTGGGTCTGGACCTCTCATAGCTCACCTACAAACACACGAATGAGCGTGAGCGAAAGCCCAGTGAATAATATCAAATAAGAAGATAAAACAATAGGTAGAACAACATATTCCGAATGGCCTTGGGCCCAATTCATATTTCTAATTAACATATATATGCACAATGTAAGTCAAGTGACTGTGGTTCTAAACATACTGGCCTTTTGGCCTCTTTATCTTTCTTTTATGTCAAAACGGCCTCTGGCCCACTCATTCGTTCTTGTCAAAACGGCCTTTGGCCCAATCACACTTTCGTGTCAAAACGGCTCTTAGGCCCAAATACACTTTCGTGTCAAAACGGCTCTTAGGCCCAAATACACTTTCGTGTCGAAACAGCTCTTCGGCCCACATTTTATCAATCGGCCTTCGGCCCACATTTATATTTAACGGCCTTCGGCCCACATTTTATCAATCGGCCTTCGACCCACATTTATATCAAACGGCCTTCGGCCCATATTTATATCAATCGGCCTTCGGTCCACATTTTATATCAATCGGCCTTCGGCCTACATTTTATCAATCTGGCTCATAGGCCTTTCATATCAAACTGGCACATAGGCCTTTCATATCAAACTGACTCATAGGCCTTTCATATCAAACTGGCACATAGGCCTTTATATCAAACTTGTCCACCATTCAAATTAATGAACTTTACAAAACTTACATAAGAGTAAGCAAATGGGACAATAACATAATTTAGATATTACTCACAGTGATCGGCTTGTGGATTTGCCCTGGAGTTTGACCCTACATATCACATAACACATATGGGTCACAATTAATTCAATCCGTTCTTTAGTTCACATATTCCTCTTTAGGCTTCATTCTTATCTCTTTAATTCAATTACAATGCTCAATGCATGCCTAAGAGTGCTTGGAAGTGAAAGGGAACGGAAAGCAGAACACAGAATGCATAAACAAAATTTCAGCAAAACAGGGTCCCCGCTCGAGCGTGGACTTCCCCGCTCGAGCGGACCCTTAAGCTTGCAAAAGTGCTGGTTACCTCAAATTCCCGCTCGAGCGTAAACTCGGACGCTCGAGCGGACTGCCTGTCTACATAGCTCCCCGCTCGAGCGTGAGATATCCCGCTCGAGCGCACATCCAAATCTGCAAAAAGTGCTGGGAGCACGATTTTCCCGCTCGAGCGCCATGTTCCCCGCTCGAGCGGACCTCAAAATTCTGGAAAACCCAGAACTGTGTTCTTGAGCTTCATTTCGACTTTCCAGCCACAATATTTGCATGCAATGACTCAAATCCCAATATAATCATACTAACATGGCACCAATGCAAGATTATAACATTATGGAGCTCAATTTCTTGATTTATCTACATGCATGTTCCAAAATGTGTTAAACTCAACACCAACATAACAAACTCATGCATTCAAAGTTCCCATTTTTAATAAACAACATGCATGCCCAATTTGACTTTCATTTTCACTTCTAATAATGCAATTAGTGCCCATTCCCATGAAACTCAACAAAAACATGCTTGCATGTATGATTCAACTCACAATCTTTCATAATTCATATATTACATGCTAGATTAGGTGATTTCATAGGAATCCTTCACATGCATGCTCATATCAACTTAAATCTTACTTAATCCATGGCCCAACTCACTAATTAATCTTCAATTCACAAAATTACAACTCAAACCCATGAACCAAAAGTTGATTACTCACCTAGGAGCTTAATCTTTCCAATTTATGGTAAATTCTTGAGTGTGCCTTCAAGATCACCAAGCCTTCTAGCCAAATCTCTACTTGGAGCCTTCCCTCCCTCTAAATTCGGCTCCTCCCTCTCTCTATAACATAATCTCAGATGTTTGAGCTTCCAAAGAACAAAATGAGAGTGTAGTGGCCCTTATAAAAGCTCCCTAGGTCACATTATTTTATTATAAAATAATTGAGCACTAATTCACTAATTAAATCAATTTAATCTGATCTGAATCAATTTCGAATTAAATTTCACCGTAGGCTCTAAAAATTATGCCAATCACATTGGCGTAGTCAATTTCGAGTTTTATGGCCGATAAGGCCCTCAATTTATTTTCCAATACAGATAATCAAATAGATATTCCTACGGTGAACAGATAGAAATTCAAAACCACATATTTTCACATAATGGAACACAAAATCATATCAAAACACATAATCACATCATATTAAGGACCAATTAACATATTACGGAACAGGGATATTACAGTCTTCCCCCCTTTAGGAAGTTTGGTCCTCCAAACTTAATTTACCTTTAGTCAGGCACAATTCGGAACACTTTTCATTCAATGGTTCCAATCCTTTATTGATAGCCATTGACTTTAGTCTCAAAATCAAGCGACACTCTGTTCTCAATCAGTCAGAGACTTACCTTTTCCTCCATACAAGGCTTGTATGGTGTCGCACCAAAACTAGAGTGTGAGCTGTTATTGCAAACAAAGTTTGTCAACGATGGATAGATCTTTCCAATTCCCGAAAATCTAATGCACACATTTGGAGCATTTCTCCCATGATCTAAAAAGTTCTTCCTGATAGTTCATCAATTCGCGGATGGAAAACAGCGCCGAATCATAATTCAGTCCCCATTGCCTCTTGAAGGCTCGTCAGAATTCGAACACATTTTAGAATTTATGTCTAAACAATAGACACTAGGACCCCATACAAACAAGCAACCTTATTGATGTAAACAGTGGCTAGTCTACTAGCATCATACGAAAATGTCACAGGGAGGAAACGAGCAAATTCAGTAATTCCACGTACAACAACCCAAACGGGATTTACACCTTGAGTGCTCAAGGTAGCCCCACAACAAAATTCGTAGTCACATATTCCCATTTCCATTCCAAAATAGAGAGATTGAAGTAGTTCTGCCACTATCTGATATTCGGCTTTGACCTGTTGGCCCTGAAAAATACTTAGACACACATTCACCAATTACCCTCTTCAAAGCAGGTCACTAACATATTTATTTCAAATGTCAGCTAACTTGTCACAGAAGTTCGGTCTATTCCCTTGTCACAAAAGTTCAATTCATTCTTCAATAGTTCCACAATTCACAATCCGATTCGGTATTTAGTCCAGTGATTCATCACAGTTGTCCAAGGTCAATCAAAAGTCTTCAGAAATTCAAAGTGGATCCAGACACCGATTCCTTAACCAACAAAGGTAGTATCGAGGCAATTACCCATACAACGCATATAGTCCGTATATCCCCATAGTATCAATTGTAAAATACAACAACACTGAGGCAGTCAACTTCTAATAGAATGCACGTATTCTCAGTTCATTCAACAGTTTACAGTTTGCAATTCACAATTCAGTTCAGTATTCAATTCTCTGTTCCATCGAGTCTTTCTACTTTATCTGATAGTCGTCAAAATGGAAGGCAATTCATATACTAATCCCCATGGCGTCAAAGGTAATACTAAAACAATCAATCACATGTTAAACACAAATTACACATCCTCAAAGCCCCAATCACAGAATATGACGACACTGAGCAGTTATTCACAAGCGTACTGAATTCATGTACTTACGGACAATCAGGGTTTTTCAAAGTTTCTTGGATGTTTAAACATCTACAAATTACAAAAGGATGACATTCCAAACAAAACAAAAGAATAATCGTCTCGGAATCGAAGCACACCCGTTCACGACCGTCGGTGGCCGACTCGAGATCGATTAGTCAAACCCACCCATACAAAACCGTCGGTGGCAAAGGAGATTTCTCAACAAGGGTGCTACATAGGCTTAACGTCCCCTAGCACGAAAGGACATCTCATGAATGTCATCAAAACAAACAGAATACCACTCACTATAACCTGATTTCCCGAAATCCGATAACACTGAAGCAAACACATGAAACAAATTCTGATTAACGGAGGATAAATATTCAGCACGGTTTACAATCAAGTCAATCTGTTGTCATCGGTTTCCGTAGCGTCAAACAAGCAAGAATATGACAACACACCACCCAATCACGGGATTTGTACAATTCTATTCCTTTATAACACATATGTCTCAATAGTTGGAGGTCGGTTCTCAATGGTGTTCATGGTTAGATCAATCTGTTGATAGCCCACAAAAGGTCTTTCAAATAAGTCAAGTATTCCAAACAGATTCAAGTTTTGGGTCTATCAGTTTTTCTGCCGAGAATAATCTGGCTATTTACTTACAAGCAATTCTTAATCCCCTTTTTACAACACCAAATCAATTAGAAATTCTTATCAAATCAACCCAAACGAAGGTCTTATCAGATTAAATCAAACAAAGGTTCCATCAAATTATATCCATGAGGGTTCTATCAGGTCAAATCAGACAAAGGTTTTATCGGACCGAATCAGATAAAAGTTTTCTCAAATGGGGTACATTCGGTTCTGTAAGGTTCACTTCGTTTGTTTAGGCACATGGCTGAGAGTTTCACAACGGTCCCAAGTTTATCAGTTCTCAAAGTCATATCAGGATTATTCATCACAACTGTTCATATCAAAGCATTTCAAGTCATGTACAATATAGCATTGACTACATAAATTTGGGGGTAGTTGCATAAACATGCAATTATTCAGATCAGGAGGTATGTACCATAATCAATACAGTAATTCCCAAACAAGTCTTATATAGAAGCACATGGTGCACAGTAACGCATTAAACAGAGTTCATCGGTTGTACATAAGATAGGGTCTGTTACACAAAAGTTCCAAATTAGTCACAAAATGTAGGTTTATGAGTCGAGCCCAGTATAGTCACATAATCCAGTCAATTTTCTATCAATCAAAATACATGGTCTCCCAATTATAAAGTCCATCACTTGGGGTGCTCAACTCAATTATACAATCACAAAGTCACAATTCCAGTGGTTTAGTCATTGAAGACAGTAACATAGCAAATCAACCTAAGCATAGGTTTAGATGTACATGTGCATGTGCAGAGTTAAGCAGTACCCCAATACGTATTTCACAAATTTCCCAAATGGAGCATATATGTTCAATAAACACAGTCTCAATCTTGTGGGTCTGACCAATCCAATTATACAGGCAGCAAATATGAAAGAGTATGCCGATCTGAATCAAATAATATCCCAATAAAAGATGTACACATGTACTAATTCAGAATCAATTAACACATAAGCAATCGTTTATAACAGTACAGATACCTGGGATAACGGTCGCAGTATTTTGAGCGCTTTCTGAGATGAGTGTGATTACTCTATCCTGATTAGCAATTCCTACCATTTGTACGAATCTAGCTGAGGCAGAAGATTTATTCACATTTGTTCAGTCCGGGGACAGTTCCTCACCATACGGTCCATTTCACCACACCTATAGCAAACCCCAGAATTCCGATAATAACTCCTCGATGTTCCTTACACTGGTGATGGCAAAGGTTCTCGCCGTAGCGGCAACTGACGTTATCGTCTTAAGATTTCTGCCATTTCTTGTACCATTCTTTCTAGTCTACCAAGTCGGGCTGCAGAAGAGCCTTCCAGCTCTTATGCCCTTAATTTAACCATCCTCTACACAATTCTCACTAAACCTTGCCAAATACTGGGATGCCCAATACAAAATAAACACAAATACACATAGTCATATTCGTACATAGGCACGTCTTTATATTCTCATTTCACATATCGTACGCAATTAATCACATACGTAACAGATAATTGCATACTAATCAAATATCACATGCTGAACATTTACTAAGTAATTATATACTCAAATCATGTTCATGTTCCACATAGACAGCCATTGGCAAAATCGGATGCACATAAACAACTTTTCGTGATTCATATATTCATGTATGTGCATTATATCAAAACAAACTTGTTGTACACATTAGTGTAACAATGCATATCTCATATTCCAATCATGTGTGGTACTTCCCTTAGCGTAACATAACATGTTGGTCAAGCATATCAAGTTCCATAATGGAACCTTCAGTTATCACATACATAGGCCACGGTATTATTTCCCCCGGGCGAGGGCCTCATGACCATAAGCCACAGTATTATGTCCTTTGGGCGAGGGCCTCTGCTAAGGATACCACAATTACGTTCAAGGAAAATTTCGAACAATCATTCATTCATACAAAACAATAACTTTACAGAGTTATTACTCACCAGCTGATTAAACTTGCATTATACTATATACAAAAGAGTCACCAGTATGCATATACCAAAGAGTACACGTATCCAAGTAATTTGCAATGCAAGCGAATCACAAACTTATAATACATAATCGTTCGTATTAAACATTTAAGCGTATTCTCGATGCTTTTGAATTCATACTTATCACATAAATGCATCCTAGATCTTTTCTAGACGCTCATTGCACTTTTGGACAAGTGCGTGAGTTATTAACTCGTGCTCTGATACCACTCTGTCATGACCCGAACCCGCCCCCGTGGGTTAAGGACGTAACCGGCCAGCAATCATGAGATTACCTACGGCCTCAAACCAAACCAAATGTATTTTAACAAAGTTCATGGGGGGCTAAACGGAAGCAATTTAAAACTTTGTCCATAGAGCTGTGCTTACATGGCACGTCGTGACAAACCACACTGATACATGTTAATAACTCACTTCAAAATATGTACTAACACAAGGCTCCGTACATACAGGATCATAATAGTCTAAGTCACCCCGTCAAAACTATATACAACAGATACAAAGTCTTCGCCAACATGACGGAATATAAATACAAAGCATAAGGGCGAAGACAGGTCTCGTACGTGAGACGCAGGGGCTGACTCTCAAAGACTTGGTTGTTCCACACTGACTTCACAGGGGCTGGGTCTGGACCTCTCATAGCTCACCTACAAACACACGAATGAGCGTGAGCGAAAGCCCAGTGAATAATATCAAATAAGAAGATACAACAATAGGTAGAACAACATATTCCGAACGGCCTTGGGCCCAATTCATATTTCTAATTAACATATATATACACAATGTAAGTCAAGTGACTGTGGTTCTAAACATACTGGCCTTTTGGCCTCTTTATCTTTCTTTTATGTCAAAACGGCCTCTGGCCCACTCATTCGTTCTTGTCAAAACGGCCTTTGGCCCAATCACACTTTCGTGTCGACACGGCGCTTAGGCCCAAATACACTTTCGTGTCAAAACGGCTCTTAGGCCCAAATACACTTTCATGTCGAAACGGCTCTTCGGCCCACATTTTATCAATCGGCCTTCGGCCTACATTTATATCAAACGGCCTTCGGCCCACATTTTATCAATCGGCCTTCGGCCCATATTTATATCAAACAGCCTTCGGCCCACATTTTATCAATCGGCCTTCGACCCACATTTATATCAAACGGCCTTCGGCCCATATTTATATCAATCGGCCTTCGGCCCACATTTTATATCAATCGGCCTTCGGCCCACATTTTATCAATCTGGCTCATAAGCCTTTCATATCAAACTGGCACATAGGCCTTTCATATCAAACTGGCTTATAAGCCTTTCATATCAAACTGGCTCATAGGCCTTTCATATCAAACTGGCACATAGGCCTTTATATCAAACTTGTCCACCATTCAAATTAATGAACTTTACAAAACTTACATAAGAGTAAGCAAATGGGACAATAACATAATTTAGATATTACTCACAGTGATCGGCTTGTGGATTTGCCCTGGAGTTTGACCCTACATATCACATAACACATATGGGTCACAATTAATTCAATCCGTTCTTTAGTTCACATATTCCTCTTTAGGCTTCATTCTTATCTCTTTAATTCAATTACAATGCTCAATGCATGCCTAAGAGTGCTTGGAAGTGAAAGGGAACGGAAAGCAGAACACATAATGCATAAACAAAATTTCAGCAAAACAGGGTCCCCGCTCGAGCGTGGACTTCCCCGCTCGAGCGGACCCTTAAGCCTGCAAAAGTGCTGGTTACCTCAAATTCCCGCTCGAGCGTAAACTCGGACGCTCGAGCGGACTGCCTGTCTACATAGCTCCCCGCTCGAGCGTGAGATATCCCGCTCGAGCGCACATCCAAATCTGCAAAAAGTGAGTGCCATGTTCCCCACTCGAGCGGACCTCAAAATTCTGGAAAACCCAGAACTGTGTTCTTGAGCTTCATTTCGACTTTCCAGCCACAATATTTGCATGCAATGACTCAAATCCCAATATAATCATACTAACATGGCACCAATGCAAGATTATAACATTATGGAGCTCAATTTCTTGATTTATCTACATGCATGTTCCAAAATGTGTTAAACTCAACACCAACATAACAAACTCATGCATTCAAAGTTCCCATTTTTAATAAACAACATACATGCCCAATTTGACTTTCATTTTCACTTCTAATAATGCAATTAGTGCCCATTCCCATGAAACTCAACAAAAACATGCTTGCATGTATGATTCAACTCACAATCTTTCATAATTCATCTATTACATGCTAGATTAGGTGATTTCATAGGAATCCTTCACATGCATGCTCATATCAACTTAAATCTTACTTAATCCATGGCCCAACTCACTAATTAATCTTCAATTCACAAAATTACAACTCAAACCCATGAACCAAAGGTTGATTACTCACCTAGGAGCTTAATCTTTCCAATTTATGGTAAATTCTTGAGTGTGCCTTCAAGATCACCAAGCCTTCTAGCCAAATCTCTACTTGGAGCCTTCCCTCCCTCTAAATTCGGCTGCTCCTTCTCTCTACAACATAATCTCAGATGTTTGAGCTTCCAAAGAACAAAATGAGAGTGTAGTGGCCCTTATAAAAGCTCCCTAGGTCACATTATTTTATTATAAAATAATTGAGCACTAATTCACTAATTAAATCAATTTAATCTGATCCGAATCAATTTCCAATTAAATTTCACCGTAGGCTCTAAAAATTATGCCAATCACATTGGCGTAGTCAATTTCGAGTTTTATGGCCGATAAGGCCCTCAATTTATTTTCCAATGCAGATAATCAAACAGATATTCCTACGGTGAACAGATAGAAATTCAAAACCACATATTTTCACATAATGGAACACAAAATCATATCAAAACACATAATCACATCATATTAAGGACCAATTAACATATTACTTAACAGGGGTATTACAGAAATTAAATAAAAACGAAGTTGAATAAAATATGAAATAGAATAAAAATGGAAGTTGAATAAAAAGAGAAATGGAAGTTGCATCAAAATTGAAAATGGAAGTTCGTTCAAGACACCACTATACCTTAACGATCTATCTGGAAATTAAATAAAAAAGGAAGTTGAATAGAAAAGGAAATTAAATACAAATGGAAGTTGAATAGAAATAAAAATGGAAATTCATTCAAGAAACCACTATACCTTAACAATCTATTTGAAAATTAAATAAAAAAGGAAGTTGAATAGAAAAGGAAATTGAATAAAAATGGAAGTTGAACAAAAATAAAAATGAAAGTTGCATCAAAATTAAAAATGGAAGTTCATTCAAGAAACCACTATACCTTAGTGATCTATTTGGAAATTAAATAAAAAAGGAAGTTGAAGAGAAAATGAAAATTGAATAAAAATGGTAGTTGTATAAAAATAAAAATGGAAGTTACATAAAATTAAAATGGAAGTTCATTCAAGAAACGACTATACCTTAACGATCTATTTGGAAATGAAATAAAAATGGAAGTGGAATGGAAAAGGAAATTGAATAAAAATTGATGTTCAATAAAAATAAAATTGGCAATAAAAGTTTATTGAAGAAACCACTATACCTTAACGATCTATCTGGAAATGAAATAAAAAAGGAAGTTGAATTGAAAAGGAAATTGAATACAAATGGAAGTTGAATAAAAATAAAAATGAAAGTTCCTTGAAGAAACCACTATACCTTAACGATCTATTTGGAAATTAAATAAAAAAGAAAGTTGAATAGAAAAGAAAAGTGAATGAAAACTGAAGTTGAATAAAAATAAAAATGAAAGTCGCATAAATATAAAAATGGAAGTTCATTCAAGAAACCACTATACCTTAACGATCTATCTGGAAATTAAATAAAAAAGGAAGTTGAATAGAAAACAAAATTGAATAAAAATGGAAGTTGAATAAAAATAAAAATGATAGTTTATTCAAGAAACCACTATACCTTAATGATCTATTTGGAAATTAAATAAAAAAAGAAGTTGAATAGAAAGGGATATTGAATAAAAATGGAAGTTGAATAAAAATAAAAATGAAACTTGCAACAAAATTCAAAATGGAAAGTCATTCAAGAAACTACTATACCTTAATGATATATTTGGAAATTAAATAAAAAAGGAACATGAAGAGGAAAGGAAATTAAATTAAAATTGATAGTTGAATAAAAATAAAAATGGAAGTTGCATAAAATTAAAATGTAAGTTCATTCAAGAAACGACTATACCTTAACGATCTATTTTGAAATGAAATAAAAATGGAGGTGGAATTGAAAAGGAAATTGAATAAAAATTGATGTTCAATAAAATTAGCAGTAAAAGTTCATTGAAGAAACCACTATACCTTAACGATCTATCTTGAAATTAAATAGAAAGGAAGTTGAATAAAAAAGGAAATTGAATACAAATGGATGTTGAATAAAAATAAAAATGAAAGTTAATTGAAGAAACCACTATACCTTAACGTTCTATTTGGAAATTAAATAAAAAAGGAAGTTGAATAGAAAAGAAATTGAATAAAAATGGAAGTCGAATAAAAATAAAAATGGAAGTTGCATAAAATTAATAATGGAAGTTCATTGAAGAAAGCACTACACATTATCGATCTATTTGGAAATTAAATAAAAATGGAAGTTGAATGGAAAAGGAAATTGAAGAAAAATTGATATTCAATAAAAATAAAAATGGAAGTTGCATTAAATTAACAAGAAAAGTTCATTGAAGAAACCACTATACCATAACAATCTATCTGGAAATTAAATAAGAAAGGAAGTTGAATAGAAAAGGAAATCGAATACAAATGGAAGTTGAATAAAAATAAAAATGGAAATTCATTCAAGAAACCACTATACCTTAACAATCTATTTCGAAATGAAAAAAAAAAAAAAAAAGTTGAATAGAACAGGAAATTGAATTAAAATGGAAGTTGGATAAAAATAAAAAGAAGTTGCATGAAATTAACAATGGAAGTTCATTGAAAAAAACGACCATACCAAAACGATCTATTTGGAAATTAAACAAAAATGGAATTGGAATGGAAAATGGAATTGAATAAAAATTGGCGTTCAATAAAATTAAAAATGGAAGTTGCAAAAAATTAGCAATAACAGTTCATTGAAGAAACCACTATACCTTAACGATCTATTTGGAAATTAAATAAAAAAGAAAGTTGAATAGGAAAGGAAATTGAATAAAAATGGAAGTTGCATAAAAATAAAAAGGAAGTTGCATAAAATTAACAATGGAAGTTCATTGAGAAAACGACCATACCAAAACGATCTATTTGGAAATTAAACAAAAATGGAATTGGAATGGAAAAGGGAATTGAATAAAAATTGGCGTTCAATAAAATTAAAAATGGAAGTTGCAAAAAATTAGCAATAACAGTTCATTGAAGAAACTACTATACCTTAACGATCTATTTGGAAATTAAATAAAAAAGAAAGTTGAATAGAAAAGGAAATTGAATAAAAAAGGAAGTTGCATAAAATTAACAATGGAAGTTCATTCAAGAAACCACTTTACCTTAACGATCTATTTGGCAATTAAATAAAAAAGGAAGTTGAATAGAAAAGGAAATTGAATAAAAATGGAAGTTGAATAAAAATAAAAATGGAAGTTGCACCAAAATCAAAAATAAAAGTTCATTCAAGAAACCACTATACCTTAACGTTCTATTTGGAAATTAAATAAAAAAAGGAAGTTGAATAGAAAAGGAAATTGAATAAAAATGGAAGTTAAATAAAAACAAAAATAGAAGTTGCATAAAGTTACCAATGGACGTTAATTCAAGAAACCACTATACCTTAACGATCTATTTGGAAATTAAATAAAAAAGGGAAGTTGAATAGTAAAGAAAATTGAATAAAAATAGAACTTGAATAAAAAAAAAAAACGGAAGTTGCATAAAATTAACAATGGAAGTTCATTCAAGAAACCACTATACCTTAACGATCTATTTGGCAGTTAAATAAAAATGGAAGTTGAATAGAAAAGGTAAATGAATAAAAATTGAAGTTGAATAAAAATAAAAATGGAAGTTGCATAAAATTAACAATGGAAGTTCATTCTGGAATCCACTATACCTTAACGATCTATTGGGAAATTAAATAAAAAAGGAAGTTGAATAGAAAAGAAAATTGAATAAAAATGGAAGTTGAATAAAAATAAAAATGGAAGTTCATTCAAGAAACCACTATACCTTAACGATATATTTAGAAATTAAATAAAAAAGGAAGTTAAATAGAAAACGAAATTGAATAAAGATGGAAGTTGAATAAAAATAAAAATGAAAAGTCACATCAAATTGAAAATGGAAGTTTATTGAAGAAAACCACTATACCTTAACGATTATTTGGAAATTAAATAAAAAACGAAGTTGAATAGAAAAGGAAATTGAATAAAAATGGAAGTTGCATAAAATTAACAATGTTAGTTCATTCATGAAACCACTATACCTTTACGATCTATTTCGAAATTAAATAGAAAAAGGAAGTTGAATAGAAATAGAAATTGAAGTCGCATGGAAGTCGAATAAAAATAAAAATGGAAGTCGCATAAAATTAACAATAGAAGTTCATTCAAGAAACCACTATGCCTTAACGATGTATTTGAAAATTAAATAAAAATAGAAGTTGAATGGAAAAGGAAATTGAATAAAAATTGATGTTCAACAAAAATAAAAAAGGAAGTTGCATTAAATTAGCAAGAAAAGTTCATTGAAAAAACCACTATACCATAACGATCTATCTAGAAATTAAATGAAAAAGGAAGTTGAATTAAAAAAGAAATTGAATACAAATGGAAGTTGAATAAATAAAAAAATGGAAGTTCATTCAAGAAACCACTATACCTTAACGATCTATTTCGAAATGAAATAAAAAAAGGAAGTTGAATAGAAAAGGAAATTGAATTAAACTGGAAGTTGGATAAAAATAAAAATGGTAGTTGCATAAAATTAACAATGGAAGTTCATTTAAGAAACCACTATAGCTTAATGATCAATTTGGAAATTAAATAAAAAAGGAAGTTGAATGGAAAAAGAAATTGAATAAAAATTGTAGTTGAATAAAAATAAAAATGAAAGTCGCATAAATATAAAAGTGGAAACTCATTCAAGAAACCACTATACCTTAACGATCTATTTGAAAATTAAATAAAAATGGAAGTTGAATAAAAAAGGAAATTAAAGAAAAATGGAAGTTGAATAAAAATAAAAATGGAAGTTGAAAAATTAGAATGGAAGTTCATTGAAGAAACGATTATACCTTAACGATCTATTTGGAAATTAAATAAAAATGGAAGTGGAATGGAAAAGGAAATTGAATAAAAAGTGGCGTTCAATAAAATTAAAAATGGAAGTTGCAAAAAATTAGCAATGACAGTTCATTGAAGAAACCACTATACCTTAACGATCTATTTGGAAATTAAATAAAAAAGAAAGTTGAATAGAAAAGGAAATTGAATAAAAATGGAAGTTGCATAAAATAAAAACAAAGTTGCATAAAATTAACAATGGAAGTTCATTGAAAAAACGACCATACCAAAAACGATCTATTTGAAAATTAAACAAAAATGGAATTGGAATGGAAAAGGGAATTGAATAAAAATTGGCGTTCAATAAAATTAAAAATGGAAGTTGCAAAAAATTAGCAATAACAGTTCATTGAAGAAACCACTATACCTTAACGATCTATTTGGAAATTAAATAAAAAAGAAAGTTGAATAGAAAAGGAAATTGAATAAAAATGGAAGTTGCATAAAATTAACAATGGAAGTTTATTCAAGAAACCACTTTACCTTAACGATCTATTTGGGAATTAAATAAAAAAGGAAGTTGAATAGAAAAGGAAATTGAATAAAAATGGAAGTTGAATAAAAATAAAATTGGAAGTTGCATTAAAATCAAAAATAAAAGTTCATTGAAGAAACCACTATACCTTAACGTTCTATTTGGAAATTAAATAAAAAAAGGAAGTTGAATAGAAAAGGAAATTGAATAAAAATGGAAGTTAAATAAAAATAAAAATGGAAGTTGCATAAAGTTACCAATGGACGTTAATTCAAGAAACCACTATACCTTAACGATCTATTTGGAAATTAAATAAAAAAGGGAAGTTGAATAGTAAAGAAAATTGAATAAAAATAGAAGTTGAATAAAAAAAAAAAAACGGAAGTTGCATAAAATTAACAATGGAAGTTCATTCAAGAAACCACTATACCTTAACGATCTATTTGGCAGTTAAATAAAAATGGAAGTTGAATAGAAAAGGTAAATGAATACAAATTGAAGTTGAATAAAAATAAAAATGGAAGTTGCATAAAATTAACAATGGAAGTTCATTCAGGAATCCACTATACCTTAACGATCTATTGGGAAATTAAATAAAAAAGGAAGTTGAATAGAAAAGAAAATTGAATAAAAATGGAATTTGAATAAAAATAAAAATGGAAGTTCATTCAAGAAACCACTATACCTTAACGATATATTTAGAAATGAAATAAAAAAGGAAGTTAAATAGAAAACGAAATTGAATAAAGATGGAAGTTGAATAAAAATAAAAATGAAAGTCACAGCAAAATTGAAAATGGAAGTTTATTGAAGAAAACCACTATACCTTAACGATATATTTGGAAATTAAATAAAAAACGAAGTTGAATAGAAAAGGAAATTGAATAAAAATGGAAGTTGAGTAATAATAAAAATGGAAGTTGCATAAAATTAACAATGTTAGTTCATTCATGAAACCACTATACCTTTACGATCTATTTCGAAATTAAATAGAAAAAGGAAGTTGAATAGAAATAGAAATTGAAGTCGCATGGAAGTCGAATAAAAATAAAAATGGAAGTTGCATAAAATTAACAATAGAAGTTCATTCAAGAAACCACTATGCCTTAACGATATTTGAAAATTAAATAAAAATGGAAGTTGAATGGAAAAGGAAATTGAATAAAAATTGATGTTCAACAAAAAATAAAAATGGAAGTTGCATTAAATTAGCAAGAAAAGTTCATTGAAAAAACCACTATACCATAACGATCTATATAGAAATTAAATGAAAAAGGAAGTTGAATTAAAAAAGAAATTGAATACAAATGGAAGTTGAATAAATAAAAAAATGGAAGTTCATTCAAGAAACCACTATACCTTAACGATCTATTTCGAAATAAATAAAAAAGGAAGTTGAATAGAAAAGGAAATTGAATTAAACTGGAAGTTGGATAAAAATAAAAATGGTTGTTGCATAAAATTAACAATGGAAGTTCATTTAAGAAACCACTATAGCTTAATGATCAATTTGGAAATTAAATAAAAAAGGAAGTTGACTGGAAAAAGAAATTGAATAAAAATAAAAATGAAAGTCGCATAAATATAAAAGTGGAAACTCATTCAAGAAACCACTATACCTTAACGATCTATTTGAAAATTAAATAAAAATGGAAGTTGAATAAAAAAGGAAATTGAATAAAAATGGAAGTCGAATAAAAATAAAAATGGAAGTTGAAAAATTAGAATGGAAGTTCATTGAAGAAACGATTATACCTTAACGATCTATTTGGAAATTAAATAAAAATGGAAGTGGAATGGAAAAGGAAATTGAATAAAATGTGATGTTCAATAAAAATAAAAATGGAAGTTGCATAAAATTAGCAATAACAGTTCATTGAAGAAACCACTATAACTTAACGATCTATTTGGAAATTAAATAAAAAAGGAAGTTGTATAGAAAAGGAAATTGAATAAAAATGAAAGTTGCATAAAATTAACAATGGAAGTTCATTCAAAAAACCACTATACCTTAACGATCTATTTGGCAATTAAATAAAAGAGGAAGTTGAATAGAAAAGAAAATTGAATAAAAATGTAAGTTGCATCAAAATCGAAAATAGAAGTTAATTCAAGAAACCACTATACCTTAACGACCTATTAGGAAATTAAATAAAAAAAGGAAGTTGAATAGAAAAGGAAATTGAATAAAAATAGAAGTTCAATAAAAATAAAAATGGAAGTTGCATAAAATTAACAATGGAAGTTCATTCAAGAAAAGACTATACCTTAACGATCTATTGGAAATTTAATAAAAAGAAGTTGAATAGAAGAGGATATTGAATAAAAATGGAAGTTGAATAAAAATAAAATGGAAGTTGCATCAAATTTAAAATGGAAGTTCATTCAACAAACCGCTGTACCTTAACGATCTATTTGGAAATTAAATAAAAAAGGAAGTTGAATAAAAATAAAAATGGAAGTTGCATCAAAATTGAAAACAGAAGTTTATTCAAGAAACCACTATACCTTAACGATCTATTTGAAATTAAATAAAATAGGAAGTAAATAATAAAAACAAAAATGGAAGTTGCATCAAAATTGAAAACGGAAGTTTATTCAAGAAACCACTATACCTTAACGATCTATTTCAAAATTAAATAAAAAAGCAAGTTGACTAGAAAAGGAAATTGAATAATAATGGAAGTGGAATAAAAATAACAAATTGAAGTGGTATGGAAAAGTAAATTGAATAAAAATTGATGTTCAATAAAAATAAAAATAGAAGTTGCATAAAATTAGCAATAACAGTTCATTGAATAAACCACTATACCTTAACGATCTATCTAGAGATTAAATAAAAAAGAAAGTCGAATAGAAAAGTAAATTGAATACAAATGGAAGTTAAATAAAAATAAAAATGGAAGCTCATTCAAGAAACCACTATACCATAACGATCTATTTGGAAATTAAATAAAAAACGAAGTTGAATAGAAAAGGAAATTGAATAAAAATTGAAGTTGAATAAAAATAAAAATGAAAGTCGCATAAATATAAAAATGGAAGTTCATTCAAGAAACCACTATACCTTGACGATCTATTTGGAAATTAAATAAAAAATGAAGTTGAATCGAAAAGGAAATTGAATAAAAATGGAAGTTGAATGAAAATAAAAACGGAAGTTGCATAAAATTAAAATGGAAGTTCATTCAATAAACCATTATACTTTAACGATCTATTTGAAAATTAAATAAAAAAGGAAATTGAATAGAAAAGGAAATTGAATAAAAATGGAAGTTGAATAAAAATAAAAATAGAAGTTGCATCGAAATTGAACATGGAAGTTTATTCAAGAAACCACTATATCTTAACGATCTATTTGGAAATTAAATAAAAATGGAAGTTGTATAGAAAATGAAATTGAATACAAATGGAAGTTGAATAAAAAGAAAAATGGAAGTTCATTCAAAAAACCAACATACCTTCACGATATATTTGGAAATTAAATAAAAAAAAAGGAAGTTGAATAGAAAAGGAAAATGAATAAAAATGGAAATTGAATAAAAATAAAAATGGAAGTTGCATAAAATTAACAATGGAAGTTAATTCAAGAAACCACTATACCTTAACGATCTACTTGGAAATTAAAAAAAAAAGAAGTTGAATAGAAAAGGAAATTGAATAAAAATGGAAGTTGAATAAAAATAAAAATGGAAGTTGCATAAAATTAACAAAGGAAGTTCATTCAAGAATCCACTATACCTTAACGTTCTATTGGGAAATTAAATAAAAAAGGAACTTCAATAGAAATGGAAATTAAATAAAAATGGAAGTTGAATAAAAATAAAAAAGGAAGTTGCATAGAAATTGAAAATGGAAGTTCATTCAAGAAACCACTATACCTTAACGATGTATTGGAAAATTAAATAAAAAATGAAGTGAAATATAAAACGAAATTGAATAAAGATGGAAGTTGAATAAAAATAAAAATGGAAGCGGCATCAAAATATAAAATGGAAGTTTATTCAAGATACCAGTATACCTTAACGATCTATTTCGAAATTAAATAAAATAGGAAGTTGAATAGAAAAAGAAATTGAATAAAAATGGACGTTGACTAAAAATAAAAATAGAAGTTGCATAAAATTAACAATGGAAGTTCATTCAAGAAACCAATATACCTTTACGATCTATTTGGAAATTAAATAAAAAAAGGAAGTTGAATAGAAAAAGAAATTGAATAAAAATGGAAGTCGAATAAAAATAAAAATGGAAGTCGCATAAAATTAACAATGGAAGTTCATTCAACAAACCACTATACCTTAACGATCTATTTGAAAATTAAATAAAATTGGAAGTTGAATGGCAAAGGAAATTGAATAAAAATTGATGTTCAATAAAAATAAAAATGGAAGTTGCATTAAATTAGCAAGAAAAGTTCATTGAAGAAACCACTATACCAAAACGATCTATCTGGAAATTAAATAAAAAAGGAAGTTGAATAGAAAAGAAAATTGAATACAAATGGAAGTTGAATAAAAATAAAAATGGAAGTTCATTCAAGAAACCACTATACTTTAACGATCTATTTCGAAATGAAATAAAAAAAAGGAAGTTGAATCAAAAAGGAAATTGAATTAAAATGGAAGTTGAATAAAAATAAAAATGGATGTTGCATAAAATTAACCATGGAAATTCATTTCAGAAACCACTATACTTTAACGATCTATTTGGAAATTAAATAAAAAAGGAGGTTGAATAGAAAAGGAAATTGAATAAAACTGGAAGTTGAATAAAAATGCAAATGGAAGTTGCATCAAAGTTGAACATGGAAGTTTCTTCAAGAAACCACTATACCTTAGCGATCTGTTTGGAAATTAAATAAAAAAGGAAGTTGATTAGAAAAGGAAATTGAATAAAAGTGGAAGTTGAATAAAAATAAAAATGGAAGTTGCATAAAATTAAAATGAAAGTTCATTCAGGAAACGACCATACTTTCACGATCTATTTTGAAATTAAATAAAAATGGAAGTTGAATGGAAAAGCAAATTGAATAAAAATTAATGTTCAATAAAAATAAAAATGGAAGTCGAATCATAATTAGCCATAAAAGTTCATTGAAGAAAGCACTATACCTTAACGATCTATTAGGAAATTAAATAAAAAAGGAAGTTGAATAGAAACGGAAATTAAATAAAAATGGAAGTTGAATAAAAATAATAATGGAAGTTGCATAAAATTAAAATAGAAGTTCATTCAAGAAATGGCTATACCTTAACGATCTATTTGGAAATAAAATAAAAATGGAAGTCGAACGGAAAAGGAAATTGAATAAAAATTGATGTTCAATAAAAATAAAAATGAAAGTTTGATAAAATTAACAATAACAGTTCATTGAAGAAACCACTATACCTTAACGTTCTATTTGGAAATTAAATAAAAAATGAAGTCGAATAGGAAAGGAAATTGAACACAAATGGAAGTTGAATAAAAATAAAAATCGAAATTCATTCAAGAAACCACTATACCTTAACGATCTATTTGGAAATTAAAGAAAAAAAGGAAGTTGAATAGGAAACGAAATTGAATACAAATGCAAGTTGAAGAAAAATAAAAATAGAAGTTGCATAAAATTAACAATGGAAGTTCATTCAAGAAACCACTATACCATAACGATCTATTTGGAAATTAAATAAAAAAAAAAAGGAAGTTGAATAGAAAAGGAAGTTGAATAAAAATAAAAAATGAAAGTTGCATAAAATTAAGAATGGAAGTTCATTCAAGAAACGACCATACCTTAATGGTCTATTGGGAAATTAAATTAAAAAGGAAGTTGAATACAAAAGAAATTGAATAAAAATGGAAGTTTAATAAAAATAAAAATGGAAGTCGCATCAAAGTTGAAAATGGATGTTCATTCAAGAAACCACTATACCTTAACGATCTATTTGAAAATTAAATAAAAAAGGAAGTTAAATAGAAAAAGAAATTAAAGAAAGATAGAAGTTGAATAAAAATAAAAATGGAAATTGCATCAAAATTGAAAATGAAAATTTATTCAGGAAACCACTATACCTTAACGATCTATTTGGAAATTAAATAAAAAATTGAAGTTGAATAGAAAATGAATTCGGATAAAAATGGAAGTTGAATAAAAATAAAAATGGAAGTTGCATAAAATTAAAATGGAAGTTCATTCAAGAAACGACTATACCTTAACGATCTATTTGGAAATTAAATAAAAATGGAAGCTGAATGGAAAAGGAAAATGAATAAAAATTGATGTTTGATAAAAATAAAACTTGAAGTTGCATAAAATTAGCAAGAAAATTTCATTGAAGATACCACTATACCTTAACGATCTATTTGGAAATTAAATAAAAAAGGAAGTTGAATAGAAAAGGAAATTAAATACAAATGGAAGTTGAATAAAAATAAAAATGGAAGTTCTTTCATGAAACCACTATATCTTATCGATCTATTTCGAAATTAAATAAAAAAAGGAAGTTGAATCGAAAAGGAAATTGAATTAAAATGGAAGTTGATTAAAAATAAAAATCAAAGTTGCATAAAATTAGCAATGGAAGTTCATTCAAGAAAACCACTATACCTTTACGATCTATTTGGAAATTAAATAAAAATGGAAGTTGAATAAAAATAAAAATGGAAGTTGCATCAAAATTGAAAATGGAAGTTTATTCAAGAAACCATTATCCCTTAACGATCTATTTGAAAATTAAATAAAAAAGGAAATTGAATAGAAAAAGAAATTGAATAAAAATGGAAGTTGAATAAAAATAAAAATGGAAGTTGCATAAAATTAAAATGGAATTTCATTCAAGAAACGACCATACCTTAACGATCTATTTGGAAATTAAAAAAAAATAGAAGTTGAATAGAAAAGGAAATTGAATAAAAATTGATATTCAATAAAAATAAAAAAAGGAAGTTGCATAAAAGTAGAAATAAAAGTTCATTGAAGAAACCACTATATCTTAACGATCTATTTGGAAATTAAATAAAAAAGGAAGTTGAATAGAAAAGGAAATTGAATACAAATGGAAGTTGTATAAAAATAGAAATGGAAGTTAAGTCAAGAAACCGCTATACCTTAACGATCTATTTGGAAATTAAATTAAAAAAAAAGGAAGTTAAATAGAAAAGGAAATTGAATAAAAATGGAAGTTGCATCGAAATTGAAAATGAAAGTTCATTGAAGAAATCACTATATTTTAACGATCTATTTGGAAATTAACTAAAAAAAAAGGAAGTTTAATAGAAAAGGAAATTGAATAAAAATGGAAGTCGAATAAAAATAAAAATAGAAGTTGCATGAAATTAACAATGGAAGTTCATTCAAGAAACGACCATACCTTAACGATCTATTTGTAAATTAAACAAAAATGGAAGTTGAATGGAAAAGGAAATTGAATAAAAATTGATGTCCAATAAAAATAAAAATGGAAGTTGCATAAGATTAGCAAGAAAACTTCATTGAAGAAACCACTATACCTTAACGATTTATCTGTAAATTAAATAAAAACAGAAGTTGAATAGAAATAGAAATTGAATAGAAATGGAAGTTGAATAAAAAAAAAAATGGAAGTTCATTCAAAAAACCACTATACCTTCACGATCTATTTGGAAATTAAATATAAAAAGGAAGTTGAATAGAAAAGGAAATTGAATAAAAATGGAAGTCGAAGAAAAATAAAAATGGAAGTTGCATAAAATTAACAATGGAAGTTAATTCAACTAACCACTATACCTTAACGATCTATTTGGAAAGTAAATAAAAAAAGGAAGTTGAATGGAAAAAGAAATTGAATAAAAATGGAAGTTGAATAAAAATAAAATTGGAAGTTGTATAAAATTAACAATGGAAGTTCTTTCAAGAATCCACTATACCTTAACAATCTATTGGGAAATTAAATAAAAAAGGAAGTTGAATAGAAAAGGAAATTGAATAAAATGGATGTTGAATGAAAATAAAAAAGGAAGCTGCATCCAAATTGAAACTGGAAGTTCATTCAAGCAACCACTATACCTTAACGATGTATTTGGAAATTAAATAAAAAAGGAAGTTAAATATAAAACGAAATTGAATAAAGATGGAAGTTGAATAAAAATAAAAACGGAAGTTGCATCAAAATTGAAAATGGAAGTTTATTCTAGAAACCACTATACCTTAACGATCTATTTGGAAATTAAATAAAAAAGGAAGTTGAATAGAAAAGGAAATTGAATAAAAATGAAAGTTGAGTAATAATAAAAATGGAAGTTGCATAAAATTAACAATGGAAGTTCATTCAAGAAACCACTATACCTTTACGATCTATTTGGAAATTAAATAAAAAAAGGAATTTGAATAGAAAAGAAATTGAATAAAAATGGAAATCGAATAAAAATAAAAATGGAAGTCGCATAAAATTAACAATGGAAGTTCAATCAACAAACCACTATACCTTAACGATCTATATGGAAATTAAATAAAAATGGAAGTTGAATGGAAATGGAAATTGAATAAAAATTGTTGTTCAATAAAAATAAAAATTGAAGTTGCATAAAATTAACAATGGAAGTTCATTCAAGAAACCACTATGCCTTAACAGTCTATTTGGAAATTAAATAAAAAAAAGAAGTTGAATAGAAAAGGAAATTGAATAAAAATGGAAGTTGAATAAAAATAGAAATGGAAGTCGTATCAAAATTGAAAATGGATGTTCATTCAAGAAGCCACTATGCTTTAACAATCTATTAGAACATTAAATAAAAAAGGAAGTTAAACAGAAAAGGAAATTGAATAAAGATGGAAGTTGAATAAAAATAAAAATGGAAATTGCATCAAAATTGAAAATGAAAGTTTATTCAAGAAACCACTATACCTTAACGATCTATTTGGAAATTATATAAAAAATGGAAGTTGAATAGAAAATGAAATTGAACAAAAATGGAAGTTGAATAAAAAAAAATGGAAGTTTCATAAAATTAAAATGGCAGTTCATTCAAGAAACGACTATACCTTAACGATCTATTTGGGAATTAAATAAAAATTGAAGTTGAATGGAAAAGGAAATTGAATAAAAATTGATGTTCAATAAAAATAAAAATTCAAGTTGCATAAAGTTAGCAAGAAAAGTTATTGAAGAAACCACTATACCTTAACGATCTATCTGCAAAATTAAATAAAAAAGAAAGTTGAATAGAAAAGGAAATTGAATACAAATGGAAGTTGAATAAAAATAAAAATGAAAGTTCATTCAAGAAACCATTATACCTAAACGATCTATTTGGAAATTAAATAAAAAAAGGAAGTTGAATAAAAATAAAAATTAAAGTTGCATAAAATTAACAATGGAAGTTCATTCAAGAAACCACTATACCATAATGATCTATTTGGAAATTAAATAAAAAAAAAGGAAGTTGAATAGAAAAGGAAATTGAATAAAAATGGAAGTTGAATAAAAATAAAAATTGAAGTTCAATAAAATTAACAATGGAAATTCATTCAAGAAACCACTATACCTTAACGGTCTATTGGGAAATTAAATAAAAAAGGAAGTAGAATAGAAAAGGAAATTGAATAAAAATGGAAGTTGAATAAAAATGAAAATGGAAGTTGCGTCAAAATTGAAAATGGAAGTTCATTCAGGAAACCACTATACCTTAATGATCTATTTGAAAATTAAATAAAAAAGGAAGTTAAATAGAAAAGGAAATTGAATAAAGATGGAAGTTGAATAAAAATAAAAATGGAAGTTGCATCAAAATTGAAAATGAAAGTTTATTCAAGAAACCACTATACCTTAACGATCTATTTGGAAATTAAATAAAAAATTTAAGTTAAATAGAAAAGGAAATTGAATAAAAATGGTAGTTGAATAAAAATAAAAACGGAAGTTGCATAAAATTAAAATAGAAGTTCATTCAAGAAACGACTATACCTTAACGATCTATTTGGAAATTAAATAAAAATGGAAGTTGAATGGAAAAGGAAAATGAATAAAAATTGATGCTCAAGAAAAATAAAAATGGAAGTTGCATAAAATTAGCAAGAAAAGTTCATTAAAGAAACCACTGTACCTTAACGATCTATCTAGAAATTAAATAAAAAAGGAAGTTGAATAGGAAAGGAAATTGAATACAAATGAAAGTTGACTAAAAATAAAAATGGAAGTTCTTTTAAGAAACCACTATACCTTAACGATCTATTTCGAAATTAAATAAAAAAAGAAAGTTGAATCGAAAAGGAAATCGAATTAAAATGGAAGTTGAATAAAAAAAAAATCGAAGTTGCATAAAATTAACAATGGAAGTTCATTCAAGAAACCATTATACCATAACGATCTATTTGGAAATTAAATAAAAAAAGGAAGTTGAATAGATAAGGAAATTGAATAAAAATGGAAGTTGAATGACAATAAAAATTGAAGTTCAATAAAATTAACAATGGAAGTTTATTCAAGAAACCACCATACCTTAACGGTCTATTGGGAAATTAAATAAAAAAGGAAGTTGAATAAAAATGAAAATGGAAGTTGCGTCAAAATTGAAAACAGAAGTTCATTCAGAAAACCACTATACCTTAATGATCTATTTGAAAATTAAAAAAAAAAAAGGAAGTTAAATAGAAAAGGAAATTGAATAAAGATGGAAGTTGAATAAAAATAAAAATGGAAGTTGCATCAAAATTGAAAATGAAAGTTTATTCAAGAAACCACTATACCTTAACGATCTATTTTGAAATTAAATAAAAAATTGAAGTTGAATAGAAAACGAAATTGAATAACAATAAAAATGGAAGTTGCATAAAATTAAAATGGAAGTTCATTCAAGAAACAACTATACCTTAATGATCTATTTGGAAATTAAATAAAAATGGAAGATGAATGGAAAAGAAAAATGAATAAAAATTGATGTTCAATAAAAATAAAAATGGAAGTTGTATAAAATTAGCAAGAAAAGTTCATTGAAGAAACCACTATACGTTAACGATCTATCTGGAATTTAAATAAAAAAAGGAAGTTCAATAGAAAAGGAAATTGAATACAAATGGAAGTTGAATAAAAATAAAAATGGAAGTTCTTTCAAGAAACCACTATACTTAACGATCTATTTCAAATTAAATAAAAAAAGGAAGTTAAATCGAAAAGGAAATTGAATGAAAATGGAAGTTGAATAAAAATAAAAATCGAAGTTGCATAAAATTAACAATGGAAGTTCATTCAAGAAACCACTATACCTTAACGATCTATTTGGAAATTAAATAAAAAAAGAAGTTGAATAGAAAAGGAAATTGAATAAAAATGGAAGTTGAATAAAAATAAAAATGGAAGTGGCATCAAAATTGAAAATGAAAGTTTATTTGTAACGCCCTCAGAATGTACCCAAAATAAATAATATAATCATGCATTATTATATTAAAACAATAATATAATTCATCCATCAGAGTATTATGAAATAAAACATCAGAATAAATGCCCTACGGGCTTACATCTTGCCAAGCCAACACTTGGACACAATTTACTGAGTTCTAACTCAAAACAGATAAAGCCCTAGGCTTGAAAGATTACAATGTTCAAATAAAACCAAATAAAATAAAACAAGTCTTCAAATTCAATTCCTCACAAGCTAAGTCCTTGGAGGGAGTGAACCACCTGAACCTGAAAAATAAAGTTCCCATATAGGGTGAGCCACAGCCAGTAGAGAAATACTAAACCAAGCATAAGCAATAACTAAAGCATTAGCATCTGATACATGGTTAACACACTATAATCAAGTTACAATATTCATGACACGAAGTCTACACTGCCTATGACACATTGTCTATGGCACATTTTACTTTCCACTTATGGCTCAGAACCTGGCCAAATAACTCAACAGGGTTTCATCTTTTATTACCATTACTTCCAATTCAACAGGAATAACAATTCAAGTTAGACCTAATCATAACAAATACACATAGTGGTATTGTATCATTCACAATCAATTTACTTCCATACTTCCCAACTGATACACATTTTAGTGATGTATCATATTCACAATAAATAGAAATATTTCTATTAAACAATAAGCACACATAAGAGTGATGCTACTGGAGTCCATCCCCTATCTCCTCCCAATAAATCCGGTTTAGAGGTCCATCCCCTATCTTCCCCTAAACCGTGGAGTTCATCCCCTATCTCCTCCAAATATAAAATGCATATGCAATGAAACACACTATTGCCATATACAAACATAATCAATACAAGTAATGTTCTGTATTAATTCAACAGTCAACATAGGTGACATAATTTCAGTTATACCTAAGCCGCATGCAAGGTCTACAACAATCAATGGCTATCCTCCACCGATAGCCCAAAACAGTTATTTCTAAAAAGAAATAAATATAACAATGAATGTAAATTTAACATTCCCAATTCTATGAATTAAACCAAATTCCACATTATTCCTTTAAATTAATTATACAAATTAATCTAAACCAAACCCTAAGGTTTCTTCCAAAATTACCAAACTACCCCCACATACCAAAATTACCAAACTACCCCCCACATACCAAAATACTAACACTTATGATTAAAGCGTATAAATGGAGTAGGAAATCCTACCTCGAATATATAACTCAGAAAGAAGAAGAAGGAGATGATGCCCAAACTTCAAAGTGCTCCAAACCACGAATTCTTAGATTAAATGGAAGCCCTCACTCCCCTCTATCTTATTTGTAAAGCAACTAGGGCAAAAACCCACCCTAACTAGATCAAACCTAGGAGAGAAGGTGTTTAGAGAAGAGAGAAGTCGGACTTTAGGGTTTTAGAATCAAAAAGAGGCTGAAAACTGTTTTAAAATACGCTTCTGCGTATTTATACCTGACAGGCTCGCTCGAGCGAAGACCTGGTCGCTCGAGCGACCAGACACAGAAAATCATCGCTCGAGCGAAGAAATGCTCGCTCGAGCCAAAAACTCGATGCTTCAGGTCTGCAACCCAGAAGCTCGCTCGAGCGAAGGAAAGCTCGCTCGAGCGAAGAACTCAAAGACATACACCTCACTCGCTCGAGCGAAGGAAGCTCGCTCGAGCCAAGAAACACATCCATCAGGTCTAAGTACTGGACGCAAAGCTCGCTCGAGCGAAGGGACCCTGGCTCGAGCGAAGGACCAAAATCAAAGACCTCGCTCGAGCGAAGAAGAGCTCGCTCGAGCGACCAACCCAAAAACTGGACATGTACTTTTGGTTTCTAAACCCAACCAACCTGTAACATAACCTGCCCAATAAAACCTATAACTCAAAATAAAGAATTAAAGGACAACAACAACAATGATACAACAATGGAATCTACGGAACATAAGTCCGGATACAATAATCAAATGGGAAAAGACCGGGGTCGCTATATTATTCAAGAAGCCATTATCCCTTAACGATCTATTTAGAAATTAAATAAAAAAGGAAGTTGAATAGAAAAAGAAATTGAATAAAATTGGAAGTTGAATAAAAATAAAAATGGAAGTTGCATAAAATTAAAATGGAATTTCAGTGAAGAAACGACCATACCTTAACATTCTATTTGCAAATTAAATAAAAATTGAAGTTGAATGGAAAAGGAAATTGAATAAAAATTGATGTTCAATAACAATAAAAATGGAAGTTGCATAAAATTAAAAATAAAAGTTCATTGAAGAAACAACTATACCTTAACGATATATTTGGAAATTAAATAAAAAAGGAAGTTGAATAGAAAAGGAAATTGAATACAAATGGAAGTTGAATAAAAATAAAAATGGAAGTTAATTCAAGAAACCACTATACCTTAATGATCTATTTGAAAATTAAATAAAAAATAAGGAAGTTGAATAGAAAAGGAAATTGAAAAAAAATTGAAGTTGAATAAAAATAAAAATGGAAGTTGCATCAAAATTGAAAATGAAAGTCCATTCAAAAAATCACTATACCTTAACGATCTATTTGGAAATTAAATAAAAAAGGGAAGTTTAAGAGAAAAGGAAATTGAATAAAAATGGAAGTCGAATAAAAATAAAAATAGAAGTTGCATAAAATTAACAATGGAAGTTCATTCAAGAAACGAGCATACCTTAACGATCTATTTGGAAATTAAATAAAAATGGAAGTTGAATGGAAAAGGAAATTGAATAAAAATTGATGTTCAATAAAAATAAAAATGGAGGTTCCATAAAATTAGCAAGAAAAGTTCATTGAAGAAACCACTATACCTTAACGATCTATCTGTAAATTAAATAAAAAAGGAAGTTGAATAGAAAAAGAAATTGAATACAAATGGAAGTTGAAAAAAAATAAAAATGGAAGTTCATTCAAGAAACCACTATACCTAAACGATCTATTTCGAAATTAAATAAAAAAATGATGTTGAATAGAAAAGGAAATTGAATAAAAATTGAAGTTGAATAAAAATAAAAATAAAAGTCGCGTAAATATAAAAATGGAAGTTTATTCAAGAAACCACGATGCTTAACGATCTATTTGGAAATTAAATAAAATAGGAAGTTGAATAGAAAAGGAAATTGAATAAAAATAAAAATGGAAGTTGCATCAAAGTTGAAAATGGAAGTTTATTCAAGAAATCAATATACCTTAATGATCTATTTGGAAATTGAATAAAAAAGGAAGTTGAATAGAAAAAGAAATTGAATAAAAATGGAAGTTGCAGAAAATTAAAATGGAAGTTCATTCAAGAAACGACCAAACTTTAGCGATCTATTTGGAAATTAAATAAGAATGGAAGTTGAATGGAAAAGGAAATTGAATAAAAATTGATGTTCAATAAAAATGAAAATGAAAGTTGCATAAAATTAGAAATAAAAGTTTATTGAAGAACCCATTATACCTTAACGATCTATTTGGAAATTAAATAAAAAAGGAAGTTGAATAGAAAAGGAAATTGAATACAAATTGATGTTGAATAAAAATAAAAATAGAAGTTCATTCTAGAAGCCACTATACCTTAACGATCTATTTGGAAATTAAATAAAAAAGGAAGTTGAATAGAAAAAGGAAATTGAATAAAAATTGAAGTTGAATAAAAATAAAAATGAAAGTTGCGTAAATATAAAAATGGAAGTTCATTCAAGAAACCACTATACCTTAACGATCTATTTTGAAATTAAATAAAAAAAAAGTTGAATAGAAAAGGAATTTGAACGCAAATGAAAGTTGAATAAAAATAAAAATGGAAGTTCATTCAAGAAACCACTATACCTTAACGATCTATTTGGAAATTAAATAAAAACAGGAAGTTGAATAGAAAATGAAATTGAATAAAAATGGAAGTTGAATAAAAATAAAAATGGAAGTTGCATAAAATTAACAATGTAAGTTCATTCAAGAAGGCACTATACCTTAACGATCTATTTGGAAATTAAATAAAAAAAAGGAAGTTGAATAGAAAAGGAAATTGAATAAAAATGGAGGTTGAATAAAAATAAAAATTAAAGTTGCATAAAATTAACAATGGAAGTTCATTCAAGAAGCACTATACCTTTACGATCTTGTCACGCCCCACTTTTTATTACTCGGATTACTATTACCAAGCCTTTATTATACATTTTATTTCAGAGTTAGCATACAGAAGCACATAATATTCTCAAGGAATATTTATATATATATACAGAATTCTCTCAGTCGGATAAAATGAATGCAACATGAATATACAATTAAAGAAGTTGCCCGTAGGCTTACATCATTGAAAATCAAGAAGAAGGGTGTAACCCTTTTACATCAATGGCATTCCGCCTACATATAAAGAGGCCCCGTGACCAACAAATAAAGAAGATCCTAGATCTTGTAGCACATCCTGATTATCACCTGAAAAAGATTCAACAACGTGGGATGAACTTATAGTCCAGTTGGGATCTCAACATGATCCTTAACAATAACCACTTACAGATAGCTATGATCATGAGTGCTAATCTCATACCACATAAATAATGTGACATTTTATAACCAAAGTATATATATATGTACTATTCTCAAAATCATTAAGTTATTTCACAACATCAATTTCCACTTTTACCACCCTTTTCCCCAATGAACAACTCTTACCCATTTCCATGTTTCCATTTGTGACAAATACCCATAATACTCACTTTATATTTTTAAAACACGTTCACCAAAACCAATGCCTTCATATATTTATCAATTCAAAATAAAAACCCAAGTGTGACTCCACACATTCATTGCTTCTCAACCTTATGTTCAAGTAAAAGAGATATTATCAATAATTCATTTCTGGTAGGCAACTCCCTCAGCCACTCTCAACACGTCCAAACATACCCAAACACATCTACACTACATATAAGACAATTCCTTCTCACTGAATCATGATCATCACAACACATAATACACATATCTAAGTAAGACAACAATAACAACAGTTCTCCGCTCTATTTGCCTCAAGCACAGTAAGCCAATGGTTTCACCTCTCAACAACAACATGCCAATTTACCAGACACCAGCTGGAAGGGAATGGTACCTCTGCTCCATTTTACCACGCTCTAGCTGGAAGGGTATGGTACCTCTGATTCTCAGCACGGCCAATTCTCCAGGCGCTAGCTAGAAGGTAATGGTACCTCTGATTCTCAGCGCATTACACCCCTTTCGATCATCACAACATGACAAGGTACAACCAACAAATGCAATGCATACACGTAACCACAACAGAGTGCAACCAACTCAAGCGTAAAACATACACACAACCATTCAACACGATAATGTCATCCACCACCGACAACCAAGAACAAAACCCTTAAGTGTTTGTATTTTCAACGCATGAGTTTTAACAATTTTCAATTCTCAAGAGGTTCTAAATCCAACAATCACAACAAGGAAGTAAAGCATTAGTGATCTAAACTCAAATAAATCTCTGGGACTCATATTGTTTTTACGTCTCATTCCTTTCATTTCAAAACCAATTACCTTTTTCCTTCTACAATAACATTCTTCACCTTATGTCTTAATCCAATTTTTACTTTATTTCACAAAAAAAACATGTCCAATTCACTTTCCATCATTTTGAATAGGAAATCTCTATCATGGCGGCAAGTTATAATTCACATCATTTCTATTTAATGAGAATGTAATTCTTTAAATAAATCCAATTTCACAATTGTGTTCCCTTTATTTTTGTACAATTAACAATTTATTAATTTATTGTAATAAAACATAGTCAAATCCAACACCAAGATAATACCCAAATCGTAAAGTCCAATTTGAAATCTGAAATCCAATTCCAACACACCAACCTCATTTCATAAGTTTATAACATAATCATCTCACAATTTCCATCCATTTTTTTATCCATTAGACATGACTATAAAAATTTAGGGCTTTGATTCTTTACTCATGAATATAATAAATCACACCCCAAATTTAACCCAACATTCCCCACCTCATGAAATTTCAATCTCTACACCCATATCTTATACCCTCTAACATGATTTTCGAAAATGAATCCATACCACATGGTTTTTATGCAATAAAAACATACCACATATCTATCTATAGTAGAGGCATTGAAAAGAATCAAAGAAATCTCTACCTCATGAAGTGAAGGGAAAACAACCCAAAAACCACCGGCGACGAAACCACGAACTACTTGGATCAAGATGAAGCTCTTGACGAGATCTACAACCTTTCTCAAAGAAGCTAGGCAAGGAGATGCTTCCAAGTGAGTAGATCTAAAGATCTTTGGGCAAAACGTGATTTTGGAGAGAGAGAGAGAGCGAGAGAGAGAGACCCACGGTTTAGAGGAAGAAAAGAGAGAAAGAAAATAAAGCAAAGGGTCAAGTGAGGGCCTATTTATAGCACTAGGTAAAATTAGAAATAAGCTCCAAAGTCAAGCCAAAATATCAAGTCAAAACCCCCAAAAAGTAGGGCCAAAAGTCGGACTAAAATCTAAAAAAAAAATCTGCAGGGGTCGACCCCTGCAACAGTGGTGTCGACACCAAAGAGGAAAATCTGGGAAAACTAAGTTTGACTGCACTGCTGGTGTCGACTCTACCCCAGACTGGTGTCTACCCTATCTTCCAGCAACCAACACACAGACAGAAGAGGGTCGACCCTCTCCCAATCTGGTGTCTACCCTATTTTCCAGCAACACCTCCAGAACTTCACCAACAGGTAAGGGTCGACCCTAGGAAGGCTGGTGTCGACCCTAGAATGAAATTTCTAAGTCTCCAAGGAACTTTTGACAAGAATAAATGCGAGCAACCAAACCAAACAAGTTCAAATCGGATTATAATCCTCCAAAACCAACCCATAACAATGCCAAAGGTTTTCCAAAACTTAATAACGATTCAAATATACTTCCCAAAAGTTTTAAAGGTAACAAATGCTACAGATCTATTGGGAAATTAAATAAAAAAAGTTGAATAGAAAAGAAAATTGAATAACAATGAAAGTTGAATAAAAATAAAAATGGATGTTGCATCAAAATTGAAAATGGAAGTTCATTCAAGAAACCACTATACTTTAACGATCTATTTGGAAATTAAATAAAAAAGGAAGTTAAATAGAAAAGGAAATTGAATAAAAATGTAAGTTGCATAAAATTAAAATGGAAGTTCATTCAAGAAACGACCATACCTTAACGATCTATTTGGAAATTAAATAAAAATGGAAGTTGAATGGAAAAGGAAATTGAAATAAAATTGATGTTCAATAAAAATAACATGGAAGTTGCATAAAATTAGCAATAAAAGTTCACTGAAAAAACCACTATACCTTAACGATCTGTCTGGAAATTAAATAAAAAAGGAAGTTGAATAGAAAAGGAAATTGAATAAAAATGGAAGTTGAATAAAAAAAAAATAGAAGTTGCATAAAAAAGGAACCACTATACCTCAACGATATATTTGGAAATAAAATAAAAATGGAATTCATTCAAGAAACCACTATACCTCAACGATCTATTTGGAAATAAAATAAAAAAGGAACTTGAATAGAAAAGGAAATTGAATAAAAATTGAAGTTGAATAAAAATAAAAATAAAAGTCGCATAAATATAAAAATGGAAGTTCATTCAAGAAACCACGATACCTTAACGATCTATTTGGAAATTAAATAAAAAAGGAAGTTGAATAGAAAAGGAAATTGAATAAAAATTGAAGTTGAATAAAAATAAAAATAAAAGTCGCATAAATATAAAAATGGAAGTTCATTCAAGAAACCACGATACCTTAACGATATATTTGGAAATTAAATAAAAAAGGAAGTTGAATAGAAATGGAAGTTGCATCAAAATTGAAAATGGAAGTTTATTCAAGAAACGACTACACCTTAATGATCTATTTGGAAATTAAATAAAAAAGAAGTTGAATAGAAAAGGAAATTGAATAAAAATAAAAATGGAAGTTGCATAAAATTAAAAGGAAAGTTCATCCAAGAAATGACTATACCTTAACGATCTATTTGGAAATTAAATAAAAATGGAAGTTGATTGGAAAAGGAAATTGAATAAAAATTGATGTTCAATAAAAATAAAAATGGAAGTTGCATAAAATTAGCAATAAAAGTTCATTGAAGAAACCACTATCCCTTAACGATCTATCTGGAAATTAAATAAAAAAGGAAGTTGACAAGAAAAGGAAATTGAATACAAATGGAAGATGAATAAAAATAAAAATGGAAGTTCATTTAAGAAACCACTATACCTTAACGATCTATTTGGAAATTAAATTAAAAAAAGGAAGTTGAATAGAAAAGGAAATTGAATTAAAATGGAAGTTGAATAAAAATAAAAGTGGAAGTTGCATAAAATTAACAATGAAAGTTCATTTAAGAAACCACTATACCTTAGAGCTCTATTTGGAAATTAAATAAAAAAGTAAGTTGAATAGAAAAGGAAATTGAATAAAAATGGAAGCTGAATAAAAATAAAAAAGGAAGTTGCATCAAAATTGAAAATGAAAGTTCATTCAAGAAACCACTATACCTTAACCATCAATCTGGAAATTAAATAAAAAAAGAAGTTGAATAGAAAAGGAAATTGAATACAAATAGAAGTTGAACAAAAATAAAAATGGAAGTTCATTGAAGAAACCACTATACCTTAACGATCTATTTAGAAATTAAATAAAAAAAGGAAGTTTAATAGAAAAGGAAATTGAATAAAAATGGAAGTTGCATAAAATTAACAATGGAAGTTCATTCAAGAAACCACTATATCTTAACGATCTGTTTGCAAATTAAATAAAAAAAAAGGAAGTTGAATAGAAAAGGAAATTGAATAAAAATAAAAGTGGAAGATGCATCAAAATTGAAAATGGAAGTGCATTCAAGAAACCGCTATACCATAACGATCTATTTTAAAATTAAATAAAAAATGAGGGTGAATAGAAAAGGAAATTGAATAAAAATTGAAGTTGGATAAAAATAAAAATGGAAGTTGCATAAATATAAAAATGGAAGTACATTCAAGAAACCACTATACCTTAACGATCTATTGGTAAATTAAATAAAAATGAAGTTCAATACAAAAGGAAATTGAATAAAAGTGGAAGTTGCAAAAAATTAAAATGGAAGTTAATTTAAGAAATGACAATACCTTAATGATCTATTTGGAAATGAAAGAAAAATGGTAGTGGAATGGAAAAGGAAATTGAATAAACATTGATGTTCAATAAAAATAAAAAAGGAAGTTGCATAAAATAGGCAATCAAAGTTCATTGAAGAAACCAATATACCTTAACGATCTATCTGGAAATTAAATAAAAAAAGAAGTTGAATAGAAAAGGAAATTGAATACAATTGGAAGTTGAATAAAAATAAAAATGGAAATTCATTCAAGAAACCACAATATCTTAACGATCTATTTGGAAATTAAATAAAAAAAGGAAGTTGAACAGAAAAGGAAATTGAATAAAAATTGAAGTTGAATAAAAATAAAAATGAAATTGCATAAATATAAAAATGGAAGTTCATTCAAGAACCCAATATAACATAACGATCTATTTCGAAATTGAAGAAAAAATGAAGTTGAATATAAAAGGAAATTGAATAAAAATGGAAGTTGACTAAAAATAAAATTGGAAGTTGCATCAAAATTGAAAATGAAAGTTTATTCAAGAAACCACTATACCTTAACGATCTATTTGGAAATTAAATAAAAAAGGAAGTTGAATAGAAAAGGAAACTGAATAAAAATGGAAGTTGAATAAAAATAAAAATGGAAGTTGCATAAAATTAAAAAGGAAGTTCATTCAAGAAACGACTATACCATAACGATCTATTTGGAAATTAAATAAAAATGGAAGTTGAACGGAAAAAGCAATTGAATAAAAATTGATGTTCAATAAAAATAAAAATGGAAGTTGTATAAAATTAGAAATAAAAGTTCATTGAAGAAGCCAATATACCTTAACGATCCAGCTGGAAATTAAAAAAAAAAAAGGAAGTTGAATAGAAAAGGAAATTGAATGCAAATGGAAGTTGAATAAAAATAAAATTAAAATGAAGTTCATTCAAGAAAACGACTATACCTTAACGATCTATTTGAAAATTAAAAAAAAAATAGAAGTGGAATGGAAAAGGAAATTGAACAAAAATTGATGTTCAATAAAAATAAAAATGGAAGTTGTGTAAAATTAGCAATAACAGTTCATTGAAGAAACCAGTATACCTTAACGATCTATTCGGAAATTAAATAAAAAAGGAAGTTGAATAGAAAATGAAATTGAACACAAGTGGAAGTTGAATAACAATAAAAATGGAAGTTCATTCAAGAAACCACTATATCTTAACGATCTATTTGGAAATTTAATAAAAACAGGAAGTTGAATAGAAAATGAAATTGATTAAAAATGCAAGTTGAATAAAAATAAAAATGGAAGTTGCATAAAATTAACAATGGAAGTTCATTTAAGAAAGCACTATACCTTAACAATCTATTTGGAAATTAAATAAAAAAAAAAAAGGAAGTTGAGTAGCAAAGGAAATTGAATAAAAATGGAAGTTGAATAAAAATAAAAATTGAAGTCGCATAAAATTAACAATGAAAGTTCATTCAAGAAACCACTATACCTTAACGATCTATTGGGAAATTAAATAAAAAAGGAAGCTGAATAGAAAAGGAAATTGAATAAAAAAGGAAGTTGAATAAAAATAAGAATGGAAGTTGCATCAAAATTGAAAATGGAAGTTCATTCAAGAAACCACTATGCCTTAACGATCTATTTGGAAATTAAATAAAAAAGGAAGTTGAATAGAAAAGGAATTTGAATAAAAATTGAAGTTCATTGAATAAAAATAGAAGTGGAATAGAAAAGGAAATTGAATAAAAATGGAAGTTGAATGAAAATAAAAATTGAAGTTGCATCTAAATTGAAAATGAAAGTTTATTCAAGAAACCACTATACCTTAACGATCTATTTGGAAATTAAATAAAAAAGGAAGTTGAATAGAAAAAGAAATTGAATAAAAATGGAAGTTGAATAAAAATAAAAATGGAAGTTGCATAAAATTAAAATGAAAGTTCATTCAATAAACGACTATACATTAACGATCTATTTTAAAATTAAATAAAATTGGAAGTGGAATAGAAAAGGAAATTGAATAAAAATTGATGTTCAATAAAAATAAAAATGAAAGCTGCATAAAATTAGCAATAGCAGTTCGTTGAAGAAACAACTATACCTTAACGATCTATTTGGAAATTAACTAGAAAAGGAAGTTGAATAGAAAAGGAAATTGAACACAAATGGAAGTTGAATAAAAATAAAAATGGAAGTTCATTCAAGAAATCACTATACCTTAACGATCTATTTGGAAATTATATTAAAAAAAGGAAGTTGTATAGAAAAGGAAATTGAATAAAAATGGAAGTTGAATAAAAATAAAAATTCAAGTTCGTTTAAGAAACCACTATACCATAACGATGTATTTGGAAATTAAATAAAAAAGGAAGTTGAATAGAAAAGTAAATTGAATAAAAATGGAAGCTGAATAAAAATAAAAAAGGAAGTTGCATCAAAATTGAAAATGGAAGTTCATTCAAGAAACCACTATACCTTAACCATCAATCTGGAAATTGAATAAAAAAAGAAGTTGAATAGAAAAGGAAATTGAATACAAATAGAAGTTGAATAAAAATAAAAATTGAAATTCATTGAAGAAACCACGTTACCTTAATGATCTATTTAGAAATTAAATAAAAAAAGGAAGTTTAATAGAAAAGGAAATTGAATAAAAATGGAAGTTGCATAAAATTAACAATGGAAGTTCATTCAAGAAACCACTATACCTTAATGATCTGTTTGGAAATTAAATAAAAAAAGGAAGTTGAATAGAAAAGGAAATTGAATAAAAATGGAAGTTGACTAAAAATAAAAGTGGAAGATGCATCAAAATTGAAAATGGAAGTGCATTCAAGAAATCGCTACACGATAACGATCTATTTTAAAATTAAATAAAAAATGAGGGTGAATAGAAAAGGAAATTGAATAAAAATTGAAGTTGGATAAAAATAAAAATGGAAGTTGCATAAATATAAAAATGAAAGTACATTCAAGAAACCACTATACCTTAACGATCTATTGGTAAATTAAATAAAAAAAGGAAGTTGAATACAAAAGGAAATTGAATAAAAATCGAAGTTGCAAAAAATTAAAATGGAAGTTCATTTAAGAAACGACAATACCTTAATGAGCTATTTGGAAATGAAAGAAAAATGGAAGTGGAATGGAAAAGGAAATTGAATAAAAATTGATGTTCAATAAAAATAAAAAAGGAAGTTGCATAAAATAGGCAATAAAAGTTCATTGAAGAAACCAATATACCTTAACGATCTATCTGGAAATTAAATAAAAAAAGAAGTTGAATAGAAAAGGAAATTGAATACAAATGGAAGTTGAATAAAAATAAAAATGGAAGTTCATTCAAGAAACCACAATATCTTAACGATCTATTTGGAAATTAAATAAAAAAGGTAGTTGAACAGAAAAGGAAATTGAATACAAATGGAAGTTGAATAAAAATAAAATTAAAATGGAAGTTCATTCAAGAAACGACTATACCTTAACGATCTATTTGAAAATTAAATAAAAATAGAAGTGGAATGGAAAAGGAAATTGAACAAAAATTGATGTTCAATAAAAATAAAAATGGAAGTTGCGTAAAATTAGCAATAACAGTTCATTGAAGAAACCACTATACCTCAACGATCTATTCGGAAATTAAATAAAAAAGGAAGTTGAATAGAAAATGAAATTGAACACAAATGGAAGTTGAATAACAATAAAAATGGAAGTTCATTCAAGAAACCACTATATCTTAACGATCTATTTGGAAATTTAATAAAAACAGGAAGTTGAATAGAAAATGAAATTGAATAAAAATGCAAGTCGAATAAAAATAAAAATGGAAGTTGCATAAAATTAACAATGAAAGTTCATTTGAGAAAGCACTATACCTTAACAATCTATTTGGAAATTAAATAAAAAAAAAAGGAAGTTGAATAGAAAATGAAATTGAATAAAAATGGAAGTTGAATAAAAATAAAAATTGAAGTTGCATAAAATTAACAATGAAAGTTCATTCAAGAAACCACCATACCTTAATGATCTATTGGGAAATTAAATAAAAAAAGGAAGTTGAATAGAAAAGGAAATTGAATAAAAATGGAAGTTGAATAAAAATAAGAATTGAAGTTGCATCAAAATTGAAAATGGAAGTTCATTCAAGAAACCACTATGCCTTAACGATCTATTTGGAAATTAAATAAAAAAGGAAGTCGAATAGAAAAGGAATTTGAATAAAAATTGAAGTTGAATAAAAATAAAAATGAAAGTCGCATAAATATAAAAATTGAAGTTCATTGAATAAAAATGCAAGTGGAATAGAAAAGGAAATTGAATAAAAATGGAAGTTGAATAAAAATAAAAATTGAAGTTGCATCTAAATTGAAAATGAAAGTTTATTCAAGAAACCACTATACCTAACGATGTATTTAGAAATTAAATAAAAAAGGAAGCTGAATAGAAAAGGAAATTGCATAAAAATTGAAGTTGAATAAAAATAAAAATGAAAGTCGCATAAATATAAAAATTGAAATTCAATCATGAAACTACTATACCTTAATGATCTATTTGGAAATTAAAAAAAAAAAAAAAAGGAAGTTGAACAGAAAGGAAAATTGAATAAAAATGGAAGTTGCATCAAAATTGAAAATGGAAATTTATTCAAGAAGCCACTATACCTTAACGATCAAGTTGGAAATTAAATAAAAAAAGGAAGTTGAATAGAAAAGGAAATTGAATAAAAATTGAAAGTTGAATAAAAATAAAAATTGAAGTTGCATAAAATTAAAATGGAAGTTCATTCAAGAAAAACGACTATACGTTAACGATCTATTTGGAAATTAAATAAAAATGGAAGTGGAATGGAAAAGGAAATTGAATAAAAATTGATATTCAATAAAAATAAAAATGGAAGTTGTATAAAATTAGACATAAAAGTTCATTGAAGAAACCACTATACCTTAACGATCTATTTGGAAATTAAATAAAAAAAGAAGTTGAATAGAAAGGGCAATTGAATACAAATAGGAGTTGTATAAAAATAAAAATGGAAGTTCTTTAAGAAACCACTATGCCTTAACGATCTATTTGGAAATTAAATAAAAAAAGAAGTTGAATAGAAAATGAATTTGAATAAAAATTGAAGTTGAATAAAAATAAAAATGAAAGTCGTATAAATATAAAAATTGAAGTTCATTCAAGAAACCACTATACCTTAATGATCTATTTGGAAATTAAATAAAAAAGCAAGTTGAATAGAAAAGGAAATTGAATAAAAACGGAAGTATAAAAAAAATAAAAATTGAAGTTGCATCAAAATTAAAAATGAATGTTTATTCAAGAAACCACTATATCTTAACGATCTATTAGGAAATTAAATAAAGAAGAAGTTGAATAGAAAAAGAAATTGAATAAAAATGGAGGTTGAATAAAAATAAAAACGGAAGTTGCATAAAATTAAAACGGAAGTTGCATAAAATTAAAATGGAAGTTCATTCAATAAACGACTATACGTTAACGATCTATTCTGAAATTAAATAAAATTGGAAGTGGAATGGAAAAGGAAATTAAATAAAATTGTGAAAAAAAAAATAAATGAAAGTTGCATAAAATTAGCAATAACTGTTCTTTGAAGAAACAACTATAACTTAACGATCTATTTGGAAATTAAATAAAAACGGAAGTTGAATAGAAAAGGAATGAACACAAATGGAAGTTGAATAAAAATAAAAATTGAAGTTCATTCAAGAAATCACTATACCTTAACGATCTATTTCGAAATTAAATAAAACAGGAAGTTGAATAGAAAAGGAAATTGAAAAAAAAAATGGAAGTTGAAAAAAAATAAAAATGGGATTGGCATAAAATTAACAATGAATGTTCATTCAAGAAACCACTATACCTTAACGAACTATTTGGAAATTATATAAAAAAAGGTGGTTGTATAGAAAAGGAAATGGAATAAAAATGGAAGTTGAATAAAAATAAAAATTCAAGTTCATTTAAGAAACCTCTATACCCTAACGATGTATTTGGAAATTAAATAAAAAAGGAAGTTGAATAGAAAATGAAATTGAATAAAAATTGAAGTTGAATAAAAATAAAATTGATGTTCAATAAAAATAAAAATGAAAGTTGCAAAAAATTAGCAATAACTGTTCTTTGAAGAAACAACTATAACTTAACGATCTATTTGGAAATTAAATAAAAACGGAAGTTGAATAGAAAAGGAAATTGAACACAAATGGAAGTTGAATAAAAATAAAAATTGAAGTTCATTCAAGAAATCACTATACCTTAACGATCCATTTCGAAATTAAATTAAAACAGGAAGTTGAATAGAAAAGGAAATTGAAAAAAAAATGGAAGTTGAAAAAAAATAAAAATGGGATTGGCATAAAATTAACAATGAATGTTCATTCAAGAAACCACTATACTTTAACGATCTATTTGGAAATTATATAAAAAAAGGTAGTTGTATAGAAAAGGAAATGGAATAAAAATGGAAGTTGAATTAAAATAAAAATTCAAGTTCATTTAAGAACCTCTATACCCTAACGATGTATTTGGAAATTAAATAAAAAAGGAAGTTGAATAGAAAAGGAAATTGAATAAAAATTGATGTTCAATAAAAATAAAAATGAAAGTTGCATAAAATTAGCAATAACTGTTCTTTGAAGAAACAACTATAACTTAACAATCTATTTGGAAATTAAATAAAAACGGAAGTTGAATAGAAAAGGAAATTGAACACAAATGGAAGTTGAATAAAAATAAAAATTGAAGTTCATTCAAGAAATCACTATATCTTAACGATCTATTTCGAAATTAAATTAAAACAGGAAGTTGAATAGAAAAGGAAATTGAAAAAAAAATGGAAGTTGAAAAAAAATAAAAATGGGATTGGCATAAAATTAACAATGAAAGTTCATTCAAGAAACCACTATACCTTAACGATCTATTTGGAAATTATATAAAAAAAGGTAGTTGTATAGAAAAGGAAATGGAATAAAAATGGAAGTTGAATAAAAATAAAAATTCAAGTTCATTTAAGAAACCTCTATACCCTAACGATGTATTTGGAAATTAAATAAAAAAGGAAGTTGAATAGAAAAGGAAATTAAATAAAAATTGAAGTTGAATAAAAATAAAAACGAAAGTTGCATAAATATAAAAATCGAAATTCATTCATGAAACCACTATACCTTAATGATCTATTTGGAAATTAAAAAAAAAAAAGAAGTTGAACAGAAAAGGAAATTGAATAAAAATGGAAGTTGAATAAAAATAAAATTGGAAGTTGCATCAAAATTAAAAATGGAAGTTTATTTAAGAAACAACTATGCCTTAACGATCTAGTTGGAAATTAAATAAAAAAGAAAGTTGAATAGAAAAGGAAACACTACAAGAAATTGCACTTTTGGCGACTACTTTTGGCGACGACGTCAATTTTTCATCGCCAAAAGTATATTTTTGGTGACACAGTGATTAATTTCATTGGTAAAAGTATGCCTTTACCGACGCAATTTGCTACCGTCGCTAAAAACATAACATTCACTAAGCGCCAAAATTTTTAGTTGGCGCGAAAATTTCAAAACTTTTACCTACGGGACTTATATTTTAGCAACACAATGAGCGTTGCTATTAGTGTGTTTACTTCTGGCGACGACAAATTGGCGTGGGTAAAGAGTTAACCATTTAGCGACGATAATACTATTCGTCGGTAAAAGTTTTGCTAGTGAAATAAAGTAATTTAGTGATTGTGTTTTTATTATAACTTTTCAAAGAGTTTTAAATATTCTAGTTACTGAATTGTAAAATTAAAGTGATTATTGAATTAGATCACAAAATGAACCCATTAAGCTCAAACACACTTTTAAGTTGAGATGACTAATTGGAGATAATTTAAACTTTTTTCAAAGAATGTGGTTAGATTATCAATTTCAATATGTTGGGTTTTATTTTCAGAAACTAGTTTCAATTTTCTTTTTCTTAAAAACAAAAAACAATTGGGTGAAAAAATAAAAAATACTTATTATTTTTGTATAATTTTATCTTTTAGGTCATAAATACTTTTTAAAATTTTAAAATATAGTTTTGATTTTTATTGCTCTCAAATTAATTTTAATTTTTTCAAAAAAAAAAAAAACCTAAAAATTGTGTTGAATTGTTTTTCATAGCCAACTCTACTGACTTTCTGCGTGAGATTCATCACCTTCCTTAGTTCTCCCCACCTTCGCGCAACTCATCCCTCTCTCCTTCCGTCACCACCGCCGGTGAGCATGGCTTCTTGTCGTCACCGGCCTCTCCATAATAACTGGTATGTATATCCTCCTATTTCTCTCTCTCGGTAAACCCTAACATTTATATTTTTTCCCCCTTTTCCTTATATTTGCCCTAGCCCCTTCATAAACACTGATCGGTCTCTTCGCTCTCCCTATCTCTCTCTCACAGTAATATGACTGACATGAATCTTGAAGGTACTCTCTTCAATTTCTTCTTTTGAATTTTAGCCCCTGTTCTCTAATCAATTTCTGGCTTTATTTATTTATTTTTTTGAATTTTTCTCTGTATCAGTTTTTATTGGTTGATGCAATCTGTTCCTTCTTTATTTTTTTAGAATTCATGTTCAATTTGATGTGTTGTTAAATTATATATATATATATATATTTTTATGTTCAGCTGTTTGTTTCGTTGGATTTTGCGGGGGTTCTAGTTCGGGATCTGTAGTGATTGAGCTCTGAGAGTAAGTTGATTAATCACTTTTTATAGCTTTGATTTGCTGCGTTTTTTTTTTTCTTTTTCTTCTTCTTTCTCTGTTGTAGTTCATTTTTTGTTTGGTTGCTGAGAAAAGGAAATAAGAAAATTCAATGAGATTTCGTTCTGTAGTTTTCTGAAATAGCTTGACTTCGAAACTTAAATTAAAGCTCTATAAAATTCCCAACAAGAGACAGGCCTAGTTAGGTATTAGAGTTGTTCAATCTATTGTCTTGGAACTAAGAAATAGTTATATGTGACTGAATTGATTAGAGTTGTCATTTGAGAGCATCTAGTCTATTGATCTTTGGAAATCTTAGAGGTTTTTTGTAAAAGCAACAAGTTGAGAAGAATCTCAAGTGCTAGTAATCTTTTTCAGCGAAGTGTTGTTAGTACATTAAGTTTTGTTTATATGTTTACCAGAGGCATTAAATATATGTTATTTGAGAACTAGATGTGCTTCTTTTTGGCTTTTTGAATTTGATGTTCCTGTCATGTATTGGATATTTGTCCTCTAATATATATGACTTAATCTAATTAATTACCCTTAATTACGTTACACGGGGAAAATGAAATGTGTCATCTAATTAATTTTTTCCTTAATTACATTCATGCAGGGAAAAGGAAAGTTGAGTAGATCCTTAATGATGTTCCCTCCTGCCCAAAGAATGGATACCCTTAATGATTTACTTGCTGCAAATGACCTTATTTCTCTTCACTGTACTTTGACAAACGAAGCAATTCAAATTATTAATGCAATTGTTTGCAGCATATAAAGCCTGGTACTTTCCAGTGTTTCTTCCGTTTGGTACATGCATTTTATAAAAAAAATACTGGGATTCCTATAATTTGCACTTACAGGGGAGTGCCTTGATCTATGCAGGGGCATTTCTTGTGAATACAGGTAGCAACCAGCTATTGGATGATTGTGCAGTAAAGTAGTTTCTGATTGATGTTACCCTTGCAGGCTGTGCTCTGGATGGTGCTGAAGGACCACAATGGATGGAAGCATTGGTATGATGAGTAGCCTTAGGGTATGAATTACAAGATGGTAAAATGTTTGTTAAGAGTATATATGTTATCTTCTAGGCAGGACTTTCTGACATGATTTATATGGTTGTGTGTGATTGGTTGGCTGATGTTGGTAAAATTAAACCCTTTTTCATTGTGCATTGTTATGGGTTAAAATAAGGCATATTTATGAAGAGGGTCATGTTATTTGATGATGGCACAGTTTTGGTTGTGTTTTTTTACAATGCTTCACACATGTTTGCATAAATTCCCCACTCAAACTACATATTATTTTTCTACTTCTGTTTATTTTGGTGAACTTCACTCACTATCTTCTTCGACTATTTTAGTACCAATAAAAAGGAAAAAGAGATGTGATTGTTTAGATTGTTATTTGTAATGTTTTCAATGGACTTCCTTTTGAATTGACCATGTAATTTGGTTGTATTATTAATGTAGGAGCCCCTCAAAGTTTCTAGACTTTCCAAGGAAATTATTAAAGTTTCTTCTAGTTATCATCACTCCTATGCCATTATAGGTTCATATTTCTTGCTAGATACTTCATTTATCATGGTTTCATGGGGCCCAAGAATATTTACATGTTTTTCAATCTATATTCACAATTCATGCTACTTTATAGAATATTATAATTAATATCTAATCAGTGTTTTAAGCTTTTGTCCTCTTAATATTATTTTGAACTCCCTTTCCTTCCACAATGTAAAATGCTACATATGCAAATTAAATCTATTTTCTAGTTTCAGTTTTTGACTTCTCATTTATTCAAGTCTACTTTAACACTTAACAGCTATCCATCTTTGATTATTAAATTATTGTGCATATTTAATTAGTTAATGCTATTCATTTGTTGTTGTGTGTAAAGTTTTGATTTTAATAAAATCGAAAGCATCTATCCTTGTAAGTGTAGATTTACAAATTTGAACATACTAAATTCTAAATATAGAATTATTGTTTGACTACAATAATAGTGATTGCGTTGAAATTCAATTTTTGTTACCAAAAGAAAGAAAATATGGCTTCATCTTTACTGCTTCCACTCGGTAACACACTACAACAGTGATTACGTTGTTGCTTAGATGTTCTTCATCTTTAATTCTGCTGCTGCTGCTACTGCAACGTTTCTGTGAGGCGTGCATACTGCCAATCTATCTGATGAAGAACTTGCTGAATCAGCACTTGTGATATGTGAAACTTCTGCAACATCCACTGAAGATGCTGACCAAGGTTTTTCTGATTGACTATGCTGTAGGAGAGGTAATCTAGCTTAACATGGATACTAGTTACCAAAGCTACCTGCTGATTATAATCTATTTATGGAATTGATATGAATTTATTTGTTAATGACCTATATATATATGCTTGAAAAAGTATGAGTATCTAAAAGCTCCTGATAGTATATCATGAGCAGAGCTTCAAGGCGTCCACAATGTTACTCTCTACACATACAGGAGTTTGGTTCGATTCCTCTGTAACTTTTTTTTTTTTTTTAATAACAACAAAATTTTATTAAAACGGGAAAGAGAGAGAGGACAAGAGTCCTCTTACAAGGAGAGAAAAAAGAAGAAGAAAAAGAAAAACATATATAAACCCAAATCTTTAAATTTCAATATTGTCACATCTCTTAAATTTCAAACTAAACCCAAATCTTTAAGGCTTCATGCCTCCTCCTCACTCTTCAATTTCCCTCTCGCAAGCAAGATCATGGTTAAAAGTATGTTTTCATCTTCCTTTTCTGCTTTATATATGTAATTTATGTTGATATATATCTATAACATATATAAAAAGTGTGTAAGAGTGGTATAACGCTGCCGCCTCCAGTGATATAACACTCCTGTTTGCTTGGTTTCTAACTCTTTCCTTGCAGATTTTGGGCTAGACACGTGGGCTTCAAATCATCCACATACATAATAGAAGAAGAAGACAAATTTCACCACTTTTCCTAGAAATTTCCAAGACCGACCAGTGCTCATGTTACTTGCCTATTTTCCAGAGCTTATCTATTACAACTCACCCATGCTAATCCTTTATTACAACTCATGAAGAGGTCTCTCATATTGAGAGCTTGGACTATGAGTAAAAACATCTTACTTTGTTCTTGGATTCTAATGGTCCTTTTTCTTCTTCACATTCTTCTTTATGCAGCAAATTCTTTTTATACAGGATCAATGAGAATGATCTCTTCAAGCATGACTGGAGAAGCAGATCAAAAGTCCAAGTATTGCAAAATATTTTCTTAAAATGGACGCTGGCTTTCCTTGTTGGGCTTCTAACTGGCATAATTGCCATGTTCATCAATCTTGCAGTCGAGAATATTGCAGGGTACAAGCATCTCTCCATGGTTCGCTACATAGAAGAAGAAAGGTATTGTTATATCCTTGCACTAAATTAAAAACTCATTTGAAATATTTTCAGCTAACAGATAATTCTCAAATATCCTTCACCCAAAAAAAAAAAAATGTTTACCTTGGGTAGAGCTGGGAATTGAGAAATGCTTTGGCAATCATCTTGGTGTATGCAGGTACCTGATGGGATTTATATTTTTTACTGGTGTTAATTTTATTCTGACCATGGTTGCTGCTGTTCTCTATGTGTGTTTCACACCCACTACGGCTGGACCTGGTATCCCAGAAATCAAAGCTTATCTCAATGGGGTAGACACTCCAAACATGTTTGGTGCTACAACATTGATTGTCAAGGTGAGTGACATTCTACAATCACTTGGAGAGCACTATGGTAGATCATTGAGGTGGGAATTGGCTACAGTCAAGATTTATGTTCTATTCTGTATTCTTTATGTAGGTGTTGGGATTTCATTTTGCAGGGCATGCTTTGGAACCACAAAGTATTGTCATGCCTGGCTGGAAATGTGTATGATTTCTGAATTATTGATTGGAAATTGGACTATTGGTTATAGGTGAGGATTGAAATTTTTTTGGTGCAGTCTTGCAGCAATCCTGATTGTCTGTATTTGCATGAGATTGGCACACAAGAAGATAGTTTCACTAAAGATGGAATAATATCGGCATACACAAGGTATTTTCATATTTTGATTACCCTGTGCTTTTCCTCTCATTTAATTAAAATATGGCCCTAAGTCCATACTATGAGATTCTAAATGAACGTTGTGAATAACACTTGAGTTTGTAGTGGTAGACTTGGGATTATTTTTCTGCGAGCTAACTAAGAACGTCCCTGGTGTGGATTTTATCTTTTTAAGCACCTTAATTGGTCACTGATACAACTATAATTAGCATCATTGGTGGCAGTGAGGCAAATCAGAAATACAAAATCTCCTTGGAAAATTTGTCTTAAAGTGAAAAGGAATATAAACCTAAGACTAGGCCCATCAATGGACTGTATTCTAAGCTGAATCTAATCCAATAATTTTGGTTGAAATGTGATTATTCAATTTATCAGAATCTAACAGGTCTGATTGTTAACAGATCAGACATGGATTTAGTTGATCTGATCTGTTAATGATTCTGTTCAATTATAAAGATGAATATGCTAGTTATAAAATGTTTCAGCTGTCAATCCTAATTTATTGGATGGTGGCTTCTCCGTATACTGCAGAACAACAACACTTATTTGACTATAGGATTTTTTTAACAACACTTGTTTAGAAACTTATATATGATATAGTTTTTGGGTAGTTTATACTTTTTGGACAATTATAACTTAAGGATAGTTCTTTTTGGATGGTTTTGAATTAAGGCTAGTTTTTGAATGATTGGAATGTATAGACAATTCTGAATCTAGGTTGAGAGAGGAAGACAATAACTGGACCATGATTTTGTGTTCACTGGCTGCCCAACTACATAATGACAGCAACCTGTATTCAGTCAGTATTAGAGAGTAGTATAGTATAGTGTAACTTGTATTCAGTCAGTATTAGATGGAGGAGAGACAATGCCTAAGAAGGTATGGTTTTGTAGTTAATAAAATGGAGAAAGATTCAAAAGAATGTTGGACTCAAATCTAACTCCATTCACAAAGACATTAAAATCTTCAAATCACTCGGGATTCCCATGGCAAAGGACCCAAGTGGTTACCTGACAGTTGATTCAACACCTAGGTGCCAATATTTTCTTTTTTTCACTTTATCGTTCATCTAACATTGATGTGGTGAGATTAATTTCCTGCAACATATGACTGATATATTTCCATGTTAGATGTTCATGATTGAGAAGTTGCATTGTAATGCATAATGTGGTACATTAGCTTAGGTAAATGCAATAGGACATGGATGTCTAGTTCATAATATTCTAAAAAGGGGCAAGGCTCCAATTTTACATGGACTGCACTTGGACTTCTGTAATTAAGTGTAGGATCAACATGAGTGTTCATTTCATGTTTCTCATTAGTTCATGACTATATGACATGTTTATTTAGGCTTTATTTGGTTTAGTAGTTGAGGGTGGTTTTGTTACTTTCAATTTTGCTAGATTTGGGTTGTAGAAGTATGGATCCGTCTAGGGATTTTTTTCATTTTTTTTTTTTTAGTCAAGCTGTATTATTGGATTGTTATTTGTGATTTTATTGGCTATAGAAAAGTCTTAATTGTCAAAGAGCCAAAATTCTCTATTTCTGAGTCTTTTTTCTAGTAGAATTAGGAGAAATCTAGTAGGCTGTAGATACGTATGTAATCTTTCTATCCTATAAATTAAAGCTGTCATTGTGAAATTGTATTTGTGTAGTTTTGCTTAACACTTGCAAAAGAGTAGTTGTACATATATTCAAATGCTTTCAAATGCAATGCACTCATCTCAACTTCTAAGTGAACGACAATGGACTATTTAAGTATCTGTTGAATGCCCAAATTCTTTATTTCTCTTCAAGATGACATCAATTGTTGCCCGGACATAAGTTCTTACCTTGCATCATGAATGACAGATTTATCATATTCCACCACTGAGACTTGTTTGAAGCAGAGTTAGTCTGATTACTTATGCTGTGCAATGCTGTCTGCTCTGGTGGTTGTTGGTTTGTATGTCTGCTGTGATGCTGTGGTGTTCATTCCTTGGTGGTTGTTGGTTTGTATGTCTGCTGCTGGCTGCTGTGGTGTTCATTCCATGTAATGCTGACTAAACTCGACAAAGTCTTGTCCCAACTACTTGGGGGTCATCTACAAGAATCCTGTTTTGCCATTCTGCTTGTTTAAGGGGCATAATTCAGTTAAAACATGAGCATACCCTCAATAGCATTTCAAATGTTTATGTTTTTTCCCCTCATACAGAATGAGATTGTTTTACTATTTCTCAGCCTTGTTAAACATGACCTGAAGCTTCTTTTCTTTTGCTGCATTTGGTTTTTGTTTCACGGAAAATTTGAGAACATGTGCAAATTTTTTCTCCTGTTTTCATAACATGAATTTGTTTCTGTTAAATCTTTTTTGCATTTTCCCAGCTGTATGGCTGTGTACTTGGTTTTTTTTTTTTTTTAGAGTCGTCTTTCATAGCTATGGATTTATGGATCATATCATATGTGAACATGCATGCCTTTCCTATTAAAAAAAAGAATGTTTTAAATATATAACCCATTATTAATTTCCTTTCAAAATTAATTTGGTGCTGGATGTTTGTGAAAATCTGAATCAGACATGTCAGCATTCAAAGCAGCAAATCCAGCTGCTATATTTGAAGATTTTATCCGCTGGCATTCACCTACAGATTGGGAGAATGATGACTTTGAAGAGAGTGGAGAAGTGTCTACAAATGATGCAATGGAATTGTTAAAAAACAATTGGCCTCCTCGAGGACGACTTTCAGAGAGAATGTCTGAGCATGGGAATTTGTGGCGAAAAATTTGGAATGATGTACCTGCTTTGCCAGCTTCTGAGCAGAAGCCACTTTTGGATCCTAATCGAGAAGGAGAAAAGGTAAAATTCTTTGTAAATGTGCACATCATGCAAATTTTTTTAAAAAAATATCTGGACTGCTCTATTTTTTATGTTTCCAAACAAAATATTAGCAAATGTAGGATGTTACAGCGAAGGTCTCAAGTTCATAAAACTGGTGTTACCACAAGACAGTAATTTCTGATTAAATGGTGATCAACATTTGATGTTTTGAAATGCTGGTCAATTTATGTTTCAGAGCAATAGATTTGACAGTCCAAAATGGTTCTTTCTACCATTGTCTTTCTTGTTTGTTGAAAGATATAGAAAATAATCTACTAAGATCTGATGCTACCTAGAATATGTCTTGGTTCAACAAGTGGAATGGGAACTCAAAATTCAAATGCAATAAGGTATAGTTTGTTGGGAATTGGGATACTTCTAAGCACAAGGCTGACTGCCTTTTAATGGAAGGTTGTTAAAACATGCAAGTTGTCTTTTTGCATCTCAACATTTGTCGTATTGGATAAATGTAAAAAAGAAATAAAAGAAAAGAAAAGAAAGGGGAAAAAAAAAAAACTCAGTGTATCCCGTCTAAGTATAAATCAAATTCAGTATATTCCTTCTAAGCATGAACTTCGTGTGGAATACTGAAGGATAAACAGCTGGCAGCTAGACTTGCACTGAAGTATGTAAAATATAGGTTCTCCACCATTTAAGAATACTTGTTGATATTTAAGTCTGATGATCCGATGTTTCTAAATGCAATCTATTTTATGGGTAGGATAGCTCTGTTTCCTTATTTGTGGGGTGCCTTTGATATCTTGTATATCCTTCTTTTGGAAGTAACATCTTTTATTTCAAAATTGAGCCTTTCAGGAGATGTTTGATGGGGATGAAAAATTTCATCTTTTGATGACCTTTAATGACTAATATTCTCTACATTTTCCTATATGTACTCAAGGGAGTGATTATGATAGACCTTTGTTGTGTTTTGCATCGGTAGACATTTTCTTACAGCTGTATTTGTTTCTGTTGCAGATATTTGCACAAATGGGAACTGGATGCTGCTCTGGATGTTATCACTATGTGCAGCTGCCACTTGCCTGAAGGCGAACCAGTTGAGAATGAGGTACCTGGTGGTATACTGGTATTGTTTATGATTTTTTGCATTAGAGACTGTGTTTGGATCTTGGATTTGGAAAGGGAAAGGAAAAAAGTGGGGTGAACTATATTTCATTCGCATTTTACCCACCTTTTCTTTTTCCCTTTCCAAATCTATGATCCAAACACAGCGACTTCATATCTGATGCTGGAATTTGTTGTGTTGATGGTTCTTGCTGAAGCTGCATAGGACAACAATATGTGCTTTAATTTTAGATGGTTGCATTGTTGGGCTGATTGGTTATGTTTACTTCATATTTATTTGGGCTATCAGGTTGTTCAAATGAGACAAGATCTCTTGAGATACAAGCACATTTTATCTGCGGATGATCATTACTGCAGCTGGCAAGAGGTGACAATTGATTCTCTTTAAGTTCTGATTGGATAAAAACATAAAAGAACATATCATCTGGAGCTTTCTGGTTGAGGAATTATAAGTTCCATACTTAATCTCTCTGTCTTACTATACTGTACTCTCCATTCTGATGGAATTGTCAGGTTGAAGCAGAGTGTAAGGAAGATCCTGAGGGTCTTGCCCTTCGATTGGCTGGCAAAGGAGCTGTTTCTGCTGCCTTAGAAGTGGCTGAAAGTGCAGGATTATCTATTGATTTGCGAAGAGAACTGAAAGGGCGTCAACTCGTGAAACTTCTTATAGCAGACCCTCTGAATGGTGGAGGCCCAGCTGAAGCTTCACGTTTTCTTTCTTCCCTACGAGACACTGATGATGCTCTCCCAGTTGCCATGGGTGCAATGCAGCTGTTGCCTAACCTGCGGTCAAAGCAGCTTCTCGTGAGTGATTGTTTTTGTTTTATAAAATATCATTTCTTTTATTTTTCTTCTTTTTTCGAAGGAAAAAAAAAATTGCTTCAAAATTTATGAGATTTTGTTCTTTAACTAGAGCCATGTTATTTATTAATATCTGTGCAGGCAATTGTGTTTTATGAACTTGCTTTCCACTTTGTAGACGTCCCCAAACGCCCCGGGAGGGTTAAGTCCCGTTCCGTTCATTTGGGTTCACTACAGTTCGGACTCCCTTTTTGTTTGTCGCGGTTCTAAATCTGAACCAAAGAGTCCAACTCTGGCAAATCGTTTTGAAGAAAACAGATTTTTGAAAAGTAGTGCCAAACATGGACTGCTTTGCCAGATTACAGAGTCGCCACCTAAATATTTTAAAATGGGAAATTTAGGAAATCCTGACTCGGTGCCAAAGGCCACGTGTCCGTCATCACCAAAGTGACTTGGCTCGGGAGCTTGGGTACGATCGGGGAAGGTCAGCTATGAGCACCCCCTTTCGCCCGGTCCGAAGACCGGCCTCTACTAACCATGATATCCGTTTTTGAAAACTTTATGCGTTCTTATTCCGGTTATTAGCCTAGAATTACTATGTGATGCGCACAACACAAAAGTATAGACTAGATTGCCTAACTTGGAAATAAACATTGCATATCCGTTTTGTCTCGAAAAACGTGTTAGATTTTGCTACCCGCAAGTAGGCTAAAATACGGATTTCAATGAGTTGTTCCAACTCAGACAATCCAACCTCCACCCACAGGCATTCAAACAGTTTATCTCATTTAAGCATTTAGCCGCATGGCAGGCATACTGTCATGTTAACATTCACACGCATGCGACATGCTAAAGCATAAAAACTTACATCGTACTCCGCGCCAAAACAATAACCCGGTTAGCAAACATGCATGACCTAGTTCATGTTAAGTGGCTAATGCAACACAGGCATAGATGCAATCTAGAGTAGGCTCGGCTAACCCTAAGCATGGTACGTGAAATGTTACAATTATCACGTATTCAAATTGGAATTGAAAATACGGTGCAGTTTGAATGATGTACCGAGCCCGGTGCATGTTTAACAAATGCATGGATGCACGCATGCATTGCATAAGGTATGCTAATTTAGATGTGCCCTAATCTACCATCGTAAGCAGGTAAATAAAAGGGAAGAAAGAAATGGGGATTGGAAGACATACACCCACCCACACACACTTATTACAATTTTTGCCCTCACTCGGAGAGACCAAATAATAATACAGTCCAAAAGAATAAATGAATAAATAAATTATTACAAAATTATAAATATTAAAAATAAATCAAGTAAATAAATGAAATGGGGCCTCAGCCCTGCCTCGGGATGCGCGAATGATGCATGCTCGATCCGACTTGCCCGGAAAACCCGTGTCATGGCACTGCTGCTTCTGTTTTTACTGCCCTGTCTCTCCAAAAATTCCCAAAGTCTCAGAACACCTTCTACATGATCTGCAGTATCCCACCGGCTGGAGGAAGTGATCACCGGCTTCTTGAATTGGCCACCGGCTGCTTGTAGGGTTTATCGGCACCAACATAGTACCGGTCGGCACATTATACTGCCGGTCGGCAGAAAGTTCCTGCAGAGAACAGTTTGACAGCAGCAGCAAACCAGCAGTGCATGGCATGGATTTTAGGCATATTTATGCATGGTCATTGCCTCCTATCATGCTTGGGGACTCAAGGAGGTATGACCCTTGGTTCTTGGGCCATCAATGGTGCATCTTGGTGCATGATAGCCTAAGGAACCAAGGTTGCATTTTGATGTAAAAATGCATGAAAACAAACAAATGAAATCCAAGGCCTTATCATGTGTTGGTCAAAGGTCTTGGTGACCAAGAATTGAGATGAGTTGCACCACTTGGAGTGTGAACTCCTCTCAATCCTATGCTTGGCTTGACAATCCCCAAGCCAAGCCATGGAATGCATGTATGCAAAATGGCTCAAATGATGCAACAATGAGAAATATGATGCAACCACACCAAGTATCATGCAACTATCACAATGGGCATGCAAAATGCTAGAGCATACAAGGTATAAGTGGCATACAAACATGAGCCAATCAAGCAATGGGACCAACCTACCATAACACCCAATGAACCAAACATGCAACAAGTATATAATGAGCATACAATGGTGGCCTTAACCACCATAGGGGAGGCCTCAAACCTCCCCAAAACAGTGGCCGAAATGGACTGAAATCAAGGACAAAATGCCTTACAAGCATGCAAGCCAATAAGCCCAAAACCAAGGGCACTCAAGAGAGCATCTAACCATCACTTACACAACCACTCATGGCATGAATCTAATAACCAAAAACAGAATTTCAGCATGCAAAATGACACCCAAACCCCCTTGATGGCAGCCCCAAAGTGCATTAAACATGGAAGCATGCACAATGCTCTCCTTAATGCATAAAAGACCAACAATTCAAAGCATGGATAGGATGGTAAATAGAGGTTCTTGAACATGGCATAAGGACTGAAATACCACCCACAATGATGCCAAATCATGAGGTCAAGACAAGCTAAACATGCTAGAGCTCCATACAAGCAAGGCTTACAAGCCAACATGCAAGACAACCAAACCAAGCATGCCGAATGTGTCAAAAATAGTGGCTCACAGCCCCCTCACATGACAAGATGGTGCTAGTATCTCCATGAAACCAAGCTAAAAACATGCAAAGAACGTGGCTCAAATGCATGGCATTCTTCTAAGCATAAAGGAGCATTTCAAAGCAAGTATGAGAGGCATGTTAAGGGCCATAAAACCAACCTAAAACAGAGATCAAACATGACCTAAAACACCCTAGAAAGCTCTGAAATGAAGCTAAATGCAAGCATGCATGCATGCTACCTCATGAGCCAAGAATGAGGGCCAAAGAGAGATAAAGGGGAGAGGGGTGTCCCTCCCCTTTATGAGACTTCAAAACACCTCCCTCACCACTGAAAACCCACTGGTTTTCAGTAGTGAGAAGACCAAAAACAACAAGTCAAACAATGCTCCAAGAAAAGGCACTAAAAGGACCAAAACAAGGCCTAAAAGAGTGGGGCTTCACTCAAATAAAAATGTAACCTTAATGAATGTTCTTGAGCAAGTAAAAACAAGGTTTTTTTATGTTAAACACAAAGCTCAAAACACAAAGCAAGAGGGGTAGAAACTAGTTGCAAGAATGGGGAATCTAAAGTAGTATTCTTACCTTTGAAGATCCTTTGAAAAATAGAGGTTCCAGCCACTCTCAAATGCTCAAAACCAGTCCAAAACCAACACAAACAACCTTCCAAGTCTCTCAATCTCGAGCTAAGGTGTAATGGTGCAAAAGTAAGGTAAAACTACACTTTTAGGCCTAAAATCACACACACAAGAGGAGAGAGAGGGAGAATATAGAGAGAGGATATATCACACAGATATATAGATATAAGCTCTGGTTTTTTGACCTAAAAATGGCTAACCCTTGTAGAGGGAGATGAGATGGACTTATATAGGCCAAGAACAAAGCTCTTACTTAGTGGCTAAGCAAAGGGAGGGGGGTTCAAGAGGGGTAAGAGGTTCTTGGCTTCTAAGAGAAGCTAAGACAGCTGGCCAAGCTTCTCCAAGAAGCTTGGCCAAGGGTTCAACCTTCTAGAAGGTTTATGGGGTTCAAGGGTGCAAAGGGTGCAAACCCGGGTATGGGGAGTGGTGATAGTGCATTCCAGCTGTCACAGCTGGCATGCACCATCCCTGGGGGTGCAAAGGGGTCACACCGACTAGCCAAAACAGTCACCGGCACAAAAGAGTGCCGGTCGGCAGTATAAAGTGCCGACCGGCCAAAGATTGTGATAAAAAGGTGCCGATGGAATAAATGGAGGGCCGATGAAGTTAAGGGGCAGCTGTATAGGAGTCGGCAGGGCAAAAGGGTCATTTTGCCAAAAAAGGTGCCGACCGGCACAAAAGAGTGCCGACCGGCACTAAAGTGCCGATGGCAACACCATCCAGCCGGTGGCCTCTAGCCACAGCCGGTGGTATGTGGGGGTGCCTCAAAAGCAATCCCTGCCCTCCCAAGGCAAAACACAAGTGTTTGGTGCAAAACCAAGCACAAAACGAGTTCGAGTCGGTCCTGAGGCAAGGCGCGTAGCCGAGAACTCCGGGAACTCCAAATGAACGCAAACATGGATAATCACCGAGCGTTCCAACGGTGACATCCAAGTCTTGAGGACGGTCAAAAATGGGGTGTCTACAGTTGCCCCTCTTTGACAGAACTCGAAAGTCATAACAATGACGGGAGTGAATGTCAAAGCCCGGAGACGACCCATTTTTGACAAGGCCGAAGACTTGGACAAACATACAAAGCGCAAATGGTTGAGCTCGCAAGCTGCCTACGTATCCCTTAGGAATCAAACCAGCGTAGTTCATGCAGGAGGCACACATGCCAAGATAAGATATGCGCCCGTAGGCGGGGGCAAAATGCAACTGAAAATGCAAGAAGCTGAGCATAACTTATGATCATGCAAAGAAAGCTGTAATGAAGCATACATGCGACAGTTATAAGCTAACATGCAACAGTCTACACTACAATGCAGAAAGGATGTAAGAGAATTATGCAATTCTCAAAACGTCTCACTCGGGGAGATACAATACCTGTGCGGCTCGCCTGGTTCCACCAGCGGTAAATGAACCGTACATACAATATCGTGCCTGAAAAGAAAGCAAACTTAACAGGTACAACATTGTTAGCAACATTCATAGCAGTGCAATCGAAAGTGCGTGACAACGCATGCAATGTGTATAGAAAATTGTAATTGAACACATATAGTAAAGCAGAGCACGCATACAATGCAATGTGTATAAAAGGTTGTAATTGAACACATGTCAGTAAAACAACGCACGCATACGATGCAATGTGTATATAGGATTGTAATTGAACACATATAGTAAAGCAAAGCACGCATACAATGCAATGTGTATATAGGAACTTGAACTCATGTAAGTAAAGCAATGCACGCATACAAAGCAATGAGTATATTAAGGAACTTGAACTCATCTCAGTAAAGCAACGCACACATACGAAGCAATGAGTATATAAAGGAAGGAACTTGAACTCATGTAAGTAAAGCAATGCACACATACAAAGCAATGAGTATATAGAAACTTGAACTCATCTCAGTAAAGCAACGCACACATACGAAGCAATGAGTATATAGGAAGGAACTTGAACTCATGTAAGTAAAGCAATGCACACATACGAAGCAATGAGTATATTAAGGAACTTGAACTCATCTCAGTAAAGCAACGCACACATACGAAGCAATGAGTATATAAAGGAAGGAACTTGAACTCATGTAAGTAAAGCAACGCACACATACGAAGCAATGAGTATATAGGAACTTGAAATTGAACATGATAAAACATGATGTTGAAATGCAGCGTACTGCAACACAGTATAATTGAAACAATTTCTTTTGAAATTCACAAGATATAAAAGGATACGAGAAAGGGACATCTTTCGCATGTTCTGAGTATCGCTCACAAAAGTAATGGCTTGAAATCAACTTGAAGATCCATTTGCATTCTGACAGTGCATCTTCTTGTATTGTCTTGAATAATGAAGGTGCCAAACCCCCTAATTGACCCGAACAAGGGCGCAAAAGGTACGATGACCGAAAGGGGGGGAGGTTACCGGTGTCAAACCCAGCACTTTGCTACCCTGCTATTCTTCTGCTTTATTTTCCTTTTTACTAGGAGTTTAAGCACATTGCACTGCCTTAGGCAGGTTTTATTTCTCAAAAGCGCGTGTTTTTACAAAACATAAGATGGAAATGAAACAACTGTTTGTTCAAAAAGTGTTATATTTGCACGTTCTATGCATCGCATCGCAGGGCATCACACAACAATGTGACTGAAATTGAAACCGCGTTTTGAAAACCAAAGCATCGCATCGTAATAATCAGGTAGTAAACCAATTACAACTCGATAAGCAAAACAGGGTGACTCAGCAAACTTAACAAATGCGAGTACACCTTGACAAACATTTACAAAGACTCAACGAGAGTGAGATACAACTCGAAATGCAAATATGCAACAACTCGATAAGCAAATGGGCGCGCCCTCGTAAGAATTGATCATTGGAGGGTATCGAAAGTAGTGGGACTTCCCAAATTCTTAGCATAAACAGCTCAGAGGGCAAGGGTGAGCACCACCGGCCCAGCAGAAAGTCCACCGGTTTGCGTGTAAAGGCCATCGGCCGAAAGAGGATTAATCGGCCAAAACAGATGGCCGGTCGGCACTAAATTGTCAGCACCAGCAGAATGTTGACATCTGTCCTTCACTCAGCCTTATCCTCTTCAAAAGGGTCTCAGCTTCATGGTTCTCTTCATTTCCACACTGATTTACTCCAAATGGAAGCATTTTTAGCCCAAAATCTCGCGACTTGGATTAACAACTTGGATGGCTCAGAAAAGCTGAATTCCAGGGCTTTTGGCATAAATGCACTATTCACTCTGCGCCGTACCCCGCTGCATTTTCCATTCCTCCATGCCGCGGCAAGGTTTTGGAATCCGGTGACACATGTCTTTAGCTTTAGCGGGCAAGAGGTGTGTCCTACCTTCGAAGATTTCCAAGCTTTAATGGAGTGCGAATGTGACGAGGAAATTTTGCCTCAACTCAATTTCGGCCACGCCCAAGCCTTGGGACGGATGTGTGGCCTTACCATGTACGATGCTCGATCCCTGATTCGTGACGGAACGCTAGATATTCCTAGCCTGGTTTATCGATTTTCGGATGCCGGTGACCGCAGTGACCATCATTGGCAAGGCTTTCGGCGACATGCCCTCTGCTTGTGCGTGTTGTCTCATTTCCTGTTTGCTTCAGGCTCCGGAGAATCTAGCGTTCGATTGATTGAGGTTGCCCAAGGCTTGAGGGAGGGCAAAAGCTGCATTGCCATGACTTTGGCTGAGACGTTGATAGGCTTGGACGCCTTTTATCGCCGAGAGACAACCAGGTTTGCAGGGAGCCCGCTACTACTACAGGTAATGCTTCCCACCTAATCTCGCATATATGTATGCTCACGTCACTCGGCTCTCAAGCTCGGTTTTTCTCACAAAACCCCTTTCTCACTTTTTCTCTCATCATACATCTCTCTATTCTTTATTCTCTCATTTTTTTCTTCCCTCCCCAGGTATGGTTGATGGATAAACTGCAGGTTGTGGACTCTTGCCCAGCATATTCAGCTCGCGGCTACTACTTCAGGCAACGCCTAGTTGACGCCCTTGATGAGGGTTGGTGGTTTGAGTGGATGTGCAGCTTGTCTGCAGACAATATTGCTTGGCGATGTCCTTAGCTCAATCTCCCGGCGATGGGTTATAGCATGTCTCGGCAGACTGGAATTCGGTTGATCGGTTTGAATCACTGCGTGTTCTATTTTCCATTCCGTATCCGGCGCCAGTTTGGCCACAATCAGATTTGTCCGCCGGAGGGGATGAAGTATCCGGCCACATTTCCGGTCGGAGGTACGCAGCTTGCCCGACAGGTCGCCGCGTGGAGGACTAGAGAACTCCTTGTCCCCGCTCCCACTTTTAATTACACTTTGTCTGACGAATGTTGGGACTGGCTGAATGAAGAGGCACAGGAGGGGCCCACTTTGGCGTCAGAGGCTTCGACTAGCTCTGGGAGGGGGCGCAGGAACACCTGACTTGACTATGCCCCGGATTTATTGCTTTATTAGTACTTTCAAGTTTTCTTTATGAATGTAATAAAAAAGCAACTTCAATCGTATGCAAGAGCAGGAGAACTCTATTTGAAATCAATGAAATTGAAAGTTGTGGTACTGAAAATTTCCCACTTTGGTCCAAAAATGGTCTTGGTTGTAAAAAGATTAATTTGAACAAAGTCAACTTTTATTAAAACTTTTCAAAACCATTTTCGACATGGATCAAAACTGGACACGCCTGAAATTTGTCACTGAGATGCACAACCCCAGATTCCTGCAATTGGAAAATTGCCCCTAGTTTGAATAGTACCGTGGCACTGCATGGCAACGGAAAGTTGCCCCTAGTCTGAATAGCACTGCACCGGAGACTGCGATGAATGCTGATGAACAAAGATGACCAAGATGATCGAATGGACAAAGCTGATCGGGGAAAATGTTTATGGCTGAACTTCAGGATGAAGCTGCCTACGTATCCCAAAAATGGGAATCAAGCCTTACGTAGTTCAGGCTTGGGTTCACTCGAGTATTTTCACTCTCCTTTTGCGCTCTAACTTTTGCCAAGGCCGCCCTTTGCGGGTTTTCAACCTTGCGAGCTCAGTTTTTATATTTTCTAATTTTTTGTGCTCTGAATTTTGCCTAGGTCGCCCTTTCGGGTTTTCGGCCTAGCAAGCCTCTCAGGGGTAATATTTCTTCAACTTGTCCATGTTGATCGGTTGGGAGAACTCTAGGCCATCTAGGTCCATCAGAACCACAGCTCCACCTGACCAGACGGACTTGATGATGTAGGGGCCAGTCCAATTGGGTCTGAACTTGCCCCTTGGGTCGTGGATGGGAGCTCGGTTGTCTTTGAGTACCAAATCTCCTTCCTTCAAATTCCTGGACTTAACTTTCTTGTTAAAAGCCCTGGCGATTCTGCGTTGATATCCTTGGACATGGTACAGTGCTTTTAATCTCCTTTCATCGAAGAGCATGAGTTCCTCGAATCTGCTCTGCTGCCAATCTGCCTCGGCTATCTGACACTCAGCCAATACTCGTAGAGATGGAACCTCAATCTCTATAGGTAGAACGGCCTCCATCCCATATACCAAGGAATACGGAGTCGCCCCGGTAGAGTAGAAGTTCTAATTGAAGTTCGGTAGCCCCACAGAGCAAACGGTAGCTTATCTGGCCAGTCCCGATAGGTTTCCACCATCTTCTGCAGTATGTGTTTGATGTTTTTGGCGGCGCGCCTACTGCTCCGTTGGTCTGCGGCCGATACGTGGATGACTTATGAAAAGCCACATTATACTTCTCCAATAGATAATCACCTCCTTCTTAAAGTGAGAACCATTGTTCGAAATGATCTCATTCGGGACTCCATAACGGCAGATAATGTTGTTTCTGATAAACTTTGCGACATGTGAAGCCTTCAACACGGCATAGGACTGGGCCTCGACCCATTTCGTAAAGTAATCTATTGCAACCAAGATAAACTCATGCCCATTCGACCCTTTCGGAGTAACTGCCCCAATCACATCGATCCCCCAAACTGAAAATGGCCATGGCGACGTCATGTTGTACAGCTTTGACGGTGGGATGTTCATACGGTTTGCGTGGATCTGGCATTTGTGGCATCGCCGAACAAAGCCGATACAATCTTCCTCCATGGTAGACCAGTAGTAGCCCTGTCTGAGGATCTTTCGTGCTAGCATCACCCCATTCATATGTGCCCCACATTCTCCTCCATGGACGGCCTCCATCAGGCGCTTCGACTCTTCGGCTTCTACACACAGCTTGTGCATTCCCAGATGACCTCTTTTGTACAACTTACCCCCACAGATGATAAACTGAACAGCCATTCTTCTAATTGCCCTTTTGTCTTTGGCATTCGCCCCTGATGGATATGCCTCCTTCTCCAAGAAGTTCCATATGTCGTAATACCAAGGGTTGTTATCTTGCACTTCATCTATGGCGGAGATCGACTCGTAGGCAGGCGCAAATTTCTGGTCAATAATAACTGGACGCATCCGGACTCCGGAGGGGATGTCTATCATGGAAGATAGAGTTGCTAGCGAATCTGCGAACCTGTTGTTCTCTCTTACTAAGTGAGTGAAATTTAGCTTTTCAAACCGCGGAATTAACAAATCCAAGGTCTGGTGGTAAATTATCATCTTTTCCTCTTTTACCTTCCAATCTCCTTTCGCTTGAGACACAACTAAATTCGAATCCCCAATGACGTCCAATCGCCTTGCCCCTAGTTCTAGGGCAGCCTCTAGACCGGCAATACACGCCTCATACTCTGCCTCATTGTTCGAGACTTTGAATCTAAGCTTGAATGCTAAAGGGATACGGGAATCATCAGGCGCTATCAGCAGCACCCCTATCCCATACCCGTGTTGATTTGACGCTCCGTCAAAGTACATTGTCCAAGTTTCATCTTCGATGTGCAGAATGGCTTCATCTGGGAACAGATACTCAACCGCTTCATCCCCTTCAACCGGGTGGTCGGCAAGGAACTCTGCTACCGCTCTTCCTTTTACTGACTTGCGCGTCACATACTTGAGATCAAATTCGGAGAGCAACAGCAGCCAACGAGCTAGCCTACCCGTAAGCGCTGGTTTCTCGAAAAGATATTTGATGGGATCAAGTCGTGAAACAAGCGTTACAGAGTGAGCTAACAGGTAGTGCCGCAGCTTCCTGGTAGCCCATACCAAGGCCAAACAAGCCTTCTCCAACGGAGGTGTAGCGGGTCTCGTAATCCAGCATCTTCTTGCTCAGATAGTAAATGGCCCTTTCCACTTTATCTTCCGACTCTTGTGCGAGCATGCAGCCCATTGTAGTTTCAGTCACTGACAGGTACAGTATCAACGGTTTCCCTGGCTTTGGCGGCGACAACACGGGTGGATTCTGTATATTCTTTAATCTGTTCAAATGCAGCTTGGCATCGGCCGTCCCATTGGAACTTCTTTCCTTTCTTCAGGACCAAAAAGTGGTTCACAAGTTAAGGTTAGTTTAGAGATAAACCGCCTTATGAATTGCACTTTACCCAGAAAGCCTCGCACCTCCTTTTCAGTCATTGGTGGTGGCATTTCTAAGATGGCCTTGATTTTGGAAGGGTCGACTTCGATGCCCCTTTGTGTAATCAGAAATCCTAGCATTTTCCCCGCCGTAACACCGAATATACATTCTGAGGATTCAACCGCAGCCGAAATTCCCTGATCCTTTGGAAAACTTTTGTAAGGCGGCGTAGTGGCCCTCTCTTTCTTTGGACTTGACAATCATGTCGTCCACGTACACCTCGACCTCTTTATGGATCATGTCATGTAATATTGTGGTTGCAGCCCGTTGATATGTAGCCCCAGCGTTCTTCAACCCAAATGGCATTACTCTGTAGCAATATGTACCCCACGGGGTGGTAAAAGCAGTCTTTTCCCGGTCTTCGGGTGCCATTACTATCTGATTATAACCTGAGAAGCCATCCATAAACGAAAGCAAAGCATGCCCCGCTGTGAAGTCCACCAACTCGTCAATATGCGGTAAGGGAAAGTCATCCTTCGGACTGGCTCTATTCAAATCCCTGAAGTCCACACATACTCGGATTCTGCCATCTTTCTTCGGCACTGGAACAATGTTGGCCAACCAAGTCGGGTATTCGGATACCAGCAGGAAGCCTGCATCAATCTGCTTGGTGACCTCTTCCTTGATCTTAATGGCCCAATCAGGGCGGATCCTTCTGAGCTTCTGTTTGACAGGTCGGGCCTCGGGGTCAAGAGGGATCCGGTGCTGTACAATCTCAGGATCGATTCCAGGCATGTCTTCGTAGGACCACGCGAAAACATCTTTGAAATCTTTAATAAAGCGACTAAGCGCTCGTGTTCCTCCGAAGACAACGTGGACCCGATCTGGACCAGCCGCGGGTCCTTCTCAGTACCAATGTTCACGGTAGTGATTTGATTTCATCATTAAGGGTTTAACAAACCTCTCTTGCTCTTGTTCAATTAGTCGTTGCAAAACCGGAGGAATTTCGTCCTCGTCGTTTTCATCAAAATTTTGAAAATCCTGATTTAAGCAATAAACCAAAGGCACTGAAAAGTACTCGGAAACCACAGTGACCTCATTCTCATTAGATACTTCCGAACCGTCCAATTCTTCTGTTACAACAGACTCAAAAGAGAAAGAAAAAGACGACCTGGACAGGACTGTGGTATCCGGGTTATCACCCCCAGGAATACCGAACTCAGACTCAGACGAGCTGGAACCTGATTCCGACTCACAAGACTCGGTGGAATCAGATTCCGGCTCACTACCTGATCCGGTGCTGCTAGATAAAAATCCCTCCTCGTACTGCCAGGTGAGGGAAGGTGCGATGGATGCATCCAAAATAGCTGTTGGTAGGCCCGCAGCCGTTTCATCTCCATCATAGACACCGAGGAGTTATCCCCCAAGCACAACTGGTCGATCGAAGGATCTGAAAGTAGACATGCCAGTGCTACCCCCATTTCAAACTCTGTGTCCGCAGACTCTGCTTCCTTGCTATGCTCGGTCTCAACCGCTTGGTCTGTCTGCTTTTCAAAAACATCATCCCCAGATAATTGTAGGTCAAAGAAAATTTTGAACCCCGGGACGCGCTTCTTCTCTGCGTTCCACCACGGCTCCGGAAATCCACAGAATGGAAAATCTTCCCCCTCCCGGACGAAGAGTCCGTTCAGGGTACCTCGGATAGGCCGATGCATCAATTCGTAAGGTTTCCCCATCTGTTTTGCTTTGGCCCTTGCAGCCGTCTCTTTTCCTTTTCTTACCCAGTCCTCCTTGGTGGGCGTATAACCCAAGCCAAAGGTATGGGGGTTGTGCGGCACCTCGGCCAACGCTGCAATGCCTTTGCGGCCGCTCTTTCCTAATCCCATCCCGGGGATATATTGGAGCTTGTTCATGAGATACACTGCTTGGGCACTGACGTATATCCCTTCATTCGTAGCCATAATATTCTGTACAACCTGAGCCTCGGCCAAGGTAAAACCTGATATGAAGACATCCTCCATGCCATGCTCAATTTCTAGAACAGGTGTGGACACCTCTGGTGGTGGGTGGATTGACGAATTCCCAAAGACGATGGCTACTCCCTTCCCGTAGGGGTATTTCACCATTTGATGCAAAGTAGATGATACTGCCTTTACTTGATGCAGCCACGGCCGTCCTAAAAGCAAGTTGAAGGTTGCAGGGACCTCTAGGACATGGAAATCTATCTCGTGCTGCCCCGGCCCAACCTTTGTCTGAACTTTAACTGTTCCCATTACTTCTCTACTTGTATTGTCATATGCCCGGATGACCTGGGCTGTTGGTACAAAATCCACGGTTTTCAAGCAATCGCATATGCCGTCCTTGCTGGGCAGACATTAATGGCGGGTGTGAGCAAGACATAAATCTTCGTCTTCCCACCACATTCCATTAGCAGCCGACAGACACCTGTCCGGCTCTGGTACAGCTGTTCTTGTGCTCGCAGCACCTTTCATCACATACCTGAGGTATTCTCGGCTCTATGCACACAGCAGTTTCAACTCCCACAGGGGCCTTTGCTTTCCTGGTTCTCTCGGAATCTTCAAAACTTGCTTGTTCTGGCATGATGACTGTTCCATCATTTCCGCACTCAAAAGTTCCAATCTCGGGCGAAATTCTCGACACGGCCCCCCCCCCCCGGCGATGTATTCTGCTCTTCGACCCTCCCGACCGTTACTGATATTCCCGCCCCTACTGGGCCCTGCTCTGCCTGAACTTCTCCTATCACATCAGGTTGATCGTCCAACCACCCGGTAACTTCTGCTGAATTCTCATAATCAATCCATGCGACTGTCGCATCCTCTGGGTCCTGGTCACTGTAAAACTAGAGTTCGGCAAGGTCCTCCCCCACAGCTGTTACATCATCTGTTCCCTGCCCCAAATTATCTCCGTGAATCACACACAATTCTCCCTCTGTTGGCAATTCTACTCCGGGCCCATCTTGGCCTACTGACGAAATGTAGTCACCCGGACTATATGTTTTCTTGACACAAATTCCAAATCCCGCAGATTCTAACCCAACAATCCTCTTTTCTTTTGGGATTTCCTCTCTCCTGTTCTCGATGGTCACCACCGCTGGTTTTGGTTGGTGTAACACGTCCGCGGGGGGACCTCGCTACAGTTCGGACTCTCGACTTGGTTGTCGGTTCTAAATCTGAACCAAAGAGTCCATCTCTGGCAAATCGTTTTGAAGAAAAACAGATTTTTGAAAAAGTAGTGCCAAACATGGACTGCTTTGCCAGATTACAGAGTCGCCACCTAAATATTTTAAAATGGGAAATTTAGGAAACCCTGACTCGGTGTCGAAGGCCACATGTCCGTCATCACCAAAGTGACTTGGCTCGGGAGCTTGGGTACGATCGGGGAAGGTCAGCTATGAGCACCCCCTTTCGCCCGGTCCGAAGACCGGCCTCTACTAACCGTGATATCCGATTTTGAAAACATTACGTGTTCTTGTACCGATTATTAACCTAGAATTACTATGTGATGCGCACAGCACAAAAGTATAGACTAGCTGCCTAATTCGGAAATAATCATTGCATATCCGTTTTGTCTCGAAAAACGTGTGGTTTTTATGCTACTCGCAAGTAGGCTAAAATTCGGATCTCAACGAGTTGTTCCAACTCAGGCAATCTAACCTCCACCCACAGGCATTCAAGCAGTTTATCACACATAAGCATTTAGCCGCATGGCAATCCTATTGTCATGGCAAACATTCACACGCATGCGATATGCTAAAGCATAAATACTCACATCGTACTCCGTGCCAAAACAATAACCCGGTTAGCAAACATGCATGACCTGGTTCATGTTAAGTGGCTAATGCATCGCATACAGGGATGTAATCTAGACAGGCTCGGCTATCCTAAGCATGGCACATGAAATGCAACAACTATCACGTATTCAATGAATTGAAATACAATGCAGTTTGCATGATGTGCCGAGCCCGATGCATGTAAACAAATGCATGAATGCACGCATGCATTGCATAAGGTATGCTAATTTAAAATGCCCTAATTTACCACTGTAAGCGGATAAATAAAAGGGTTAGAAAGAAATGAGGATTGGAAAACATACATGCCTACGCACCCACACTTATTACATTTTCGCCCTCACTCGGAGGGACCGAATAAATAAATAATACAGACCCGAAAGAAAGAATAACGAATAAATTAATTATTAAAAATTTTAAATATTGAAATCAAAGCAAATAAATAAATGCAAAGGGGCCTCAGCCCTGCCTTGGGATGCGCGAATGATGCGTGCTCGATCCGCCTTGCCCGGAAAAGCCGCACCCTAACACTGCTGCCTCTATTTTTACTGCTCTGCCTCTCCAAAATTCTCAACATTTCTGGAACATCTTCCAATAGTCTGAAATACCCCACCGCTGGACGGAGTGGTCATCGGCTGATCCATATTAGACCGCCGGCTGCTTTTGATGTTTATCGGCACAAAAATAGTGCCGGTCGGCACTATCTACTGCCGGCTGGCAGAAAATTCCTGCAGAGGACAGATCTTGACAGCAGCAGCAGACAGCAATGCAAGGCATGGTTTTTTGGGCATATGTCAGCATGTCCAATACCTCCTATCATATTTAGGGACTCAAGGAGGCATGGCTCTTGATTCTAGGGCTACCAATTATGCATTTGATGCATGATACCCTAAGGGACCAAGATTGCTATTTTGGTGTAAAATGCATGCAACACAAACAAATGAAGACTAAGTCCCTATCATGTGGAGGTCAAGGGCCTTAGTGACATGAGGATTGAGATAAGTTTTCACCACTTAAAGTGTGAACTCCTCTCAATCTTCATGCTTGGTTTGACAACCCCAAACCAAGCCATGGAATGCAACTCATGCAAGCATGCATCAATATGTAATATGGCATGAAGATGCAAAGCATGCCAAATGCTATATGACTAATACAATAAGCATGCAAAATGCTAGAATACACTAAGTATGCGAACATGCACAAGGCCAATTCCTAAGCATACAAGAGCATACCTTTAAAGCATGAACTAAGCCACATACCAACATATAGACATGACTAATGGACTGAAATAGGGTCTAATATGATGCCAAAATCAATAGATCAAAACAAGCTAAACATGCTAGAGCTCCATACAAGCAAGGCTTACAAGCCTAACATGCAAAATACACACACTAAGCATACCAAAAGTGTCAAGAACAGTGGCTCACAGCCCCTTTTTATGACAAATAAATAAGGCTCGAAAATAACTACCTCACCACTGAAAACCACTGGTTTCAGTGGTGAGAAGGCCAAGAAACCAAGCAAACAAGGTCTTAAGCAAAGGTTCCAAAAATGGCCATACAGGCCTAATAAGATGGACCTTGCTCAACCAAAAGAAAAGGCCTTAATGAAGGTGCAAGATCAAGTAAAAACAAGACTTTTACATGTTAAACACAGATCCAAAAAACACAAAGTAAAGAGGGTAGAAAGTTGTTGCAAGAAAGGGGAATAAAAAGTAAAAGTGTTTACCCTTGAAGATCCCTTGAAGCACAAAGGTTCCAGCCACTCTCTAGTGATCAAAACCAGCTCAAAACCACAGCAATCAACCTCCCAAGTCTCTGAATCTCAAGCTAAGGTGTAATGGTGTGTGTAAAGGAGCAAAACTAAGACAAAATCACACCTTTTGCCTTAGATCACACACACAAGGGGAGGGAGATGATGATATAGATATATGACAGAGGTATATGTATCTAAGCTCTGGTTTTGACTCTCAAGAGCTAAACCCTTCATCAAGAGGAGGAGCTCTCCTCTATAAGCATTGCAAAGCTTGTCAAACAAGCTTGGAAGGAGTGCATCCCTCCATACACGTGTATGGAGGGGAGCAAAAGCTACAAAGCTGTCTGAAAATATCCCAGAAAGCAAGTGCACAGTAGTCGGCAGGGCAAAATGGTCATTTCGCCAAAAATAGTGCCGACCGGCACAAATAGTGCCGACCGGCACAATATAGTGCCGATAGAAAAAACCAGCCAGCCGGTGGCCTCTAGCCACAGCCGGTGGTATGTGGGGGTGCCTCACAAAGCATTCCCTGCCCTCCCAAGGCAAAACACAAGTGTTTGGTGCAAAACCAAACACCAAACGGGAGTTCGGAGGTCCTAAGGCAAGCGAGCGCGTGCCGAGAACTCCGGGAACTCCAAACAAACACAAACATGGATAATCACCGAGTGTTCAAGCGGTGACGTCAAGTCTTGAGGACGGTCAAAAATGGGGTGTCTACAGTTGCCCTCTTTGACAGAACTCGAAAGTCATAACAATGACGGGAGTGAATGTCAAAGCCCAGAGACGACCCATTTTTGACAAGGCCGAAGACTTAGACAAACATGCTAGACAAGTAAGATATGCGCCCGAAGGTAGGGGCAAAATGCAACTGACAATGCAAGAAGCCGAGCAAACTTATGATCATGCAAAGAAGGCTGTAATGAAGCACACATGCGACAGTTATAAGCTAACATGCGACAGTCTACATCAAATGCAGGAAAGGATGTAAGAGAAGTAAGAGAATTATGCAATTCTCAAACGTCTCACTGGGAGATACAATACCTGTGCGGCTCGCCTGGTTCCACAGCGGTAAATGACCGTACATACAATATCGTGCCTGAAAAGAAAGCAAACTTAACAGGTACAATTTGTTAGCAGCATGCATGACAACGCATGCAATGTGTATACAGGAAATTGAACACATATCAGTAAAACAATGCACGCATACAATGCAATGTGTATATAGGAATTTGAACTCATCTCAGTAAAGCAACGCACACGTACGAAGCAATGAGTATACAAAAGAAGGAACTTGAACTCATGTAAGTAAAGCGACGCACACATACGAAGCAATGAGTATATAAAAAGGAACTTGAACACATGTAAGTAAAGCAAAGCACGCATACAATGCAATGTGTGTATAAAAAGAAACTTGAACACATGTAAGTAAAGCAAAGCACGCATACAATGTAATGTGTATATAGGAACTTGAACTCATGTGAGTAAAGCAACGCACACATACGAAGCAATGAGTATAGTAAGGAACTTGAACACATATCAGTAAAGCAATGCACGCATACAATGCAATGGTATATAGGAACTTGAACTCATGTGAGTAAAGCAACGCACACATACGAAGCAATGAGTATAGTAAGGAACTTGAACACATATCAGTAAGCAATGCACGCATACAATGCAATGTGTATATAGGAACTTGAACTCATGTGATAAGCAACGCACACATACGAAGCAATGAGTATAGTAAGGAACTTGAACACATATCAGTAAGACAAACGCATACAATGCAATGTGTATAATAGGAACTTGAACTCATGTGAGTAAAGCAACGCACACATACGAAGCAATGAGTATAGTAAGGAACTTGATAAAACATGATATTGAAATGCAACGTATTGCAATACAGTATAATTGAAACGATTTCTTTTGAAATTCACAAGATATAAAAGGATACGAGAAGGGACATCCTTCGCATGTTCCGAGCATCGCTCACAAAAGTGATGGCTTGAAGTCAACTTGAAGATTCATTTGCATTCTGACGGTGCATCTTCTTGTATTGTCTTGAATAATGAAGGTGCCAAACCTCCTAATTGACCCCAAACAAGGGCGCAAAAGGTACGATGACCGAAAGGGGGAAGTTACCGGTGTCAAACCCAGCACTTTGCTACCCTGCTATTCTTCTGCTTTATTTTCCTTTTTACTAGGAGTTTAAGCACATTGCACTGCCTTAGGCAGTTTTTATTTCTCAAAAGCGCGTGTTTTTACAAAAAACATATGATGGAAATGAAACGACTGTTTGTTCAAAGAGTGTTATATTTGCACGTTCTATGCATCGCATCGCAAGGCATCACATAACAATGTGACTGAAATTGAACCAGTGTTTTTTGAAAATCAAAGCATCGCATCGAATAATCAGGTAGTAAACCAATTACAACTCGATAAGCAAAAAAGGGAAGGGACTCGGCACAAACTTGCCAAGTGCGAGTACACCTTGACCAAATTTACAAAGACTCAACGAGAGTGGGATACAACTCGATAAGCAAATATGCAACAACTCGATAAGCAATGGGCGCGCCCTCGTAAGAGTTGATCACTGAGGGTATTGGAAGTGGTGGGACTTCTCAATTTCTTAGCATAAACAACTCAAAGGACAAGGGGAAGACTCACCGGCCAAGCCAACTTCCACCGGCGTGAGGAATGGCCATCGGCCAAATGGTGCTCCATCGGCCGAAACAGATGGCCGGTCGGCACTACAAGTGGCCGGTCGGCACTAAATGTCACACCAGCAGAATGTTGACAGCTGTCCTTCCCTCAACCTTATCCTTTTCAAAAGGGTTTCAACTTCGTGGCTCTCTTCATTTTCACACTGATTTGCTCCAAATGGAAGAGTTTCTTGCCCAAAATCTCACGACTTGGATTAACAACTTGAATGGTTCGGAAAAGCTTAATTTCCGGGCTTTTGGCATAAACGCACTATTCACTTTGCGCCATACCCCGCTGCATTTTCCATTCCTCCATGCCGCGGCAAGGTTTTGGAACCCGGTAACACATGTCTTTAGCTTTAGCGGACAAGAGTGTGTCCCACTTTTGAAGATTTCCGAACTCTAATGGAATCTGAGCGCGATGAGGAGATCCTTGCCCCAGCTTCGTTTTGGCCATGCTCAAGCCTTGGGAGAAGAAATGCGGGCTTTCAATGCCCGACGCTCGTTCTCTAATTTGTGACGGGACATTAGATGTTCCGAGCTTGGTTTGTCGCTTTTTGAGAGGGTGATCGTGGCGGACCATCAATGGCAAGGTTTTCGGCGACATGCCCTTTGTTTATGCTGCTATCCCATTTTCTGTTTATCTCTGGTTCTGGAGGGCCCAATGTCCGGTTGATTGAGGTTTGCCCAAGGCTTGAAGGGGGGCAAAGCTGCATTGCCATGATTCTGGCTGAGACATGCTGGGCTTAGACGCCTTTTATCGTCGAGAGACGAACAGATTAGCAGGGAGTCCACTATTACTGCAGGTAATGTTTCCATCCCATCTCGCATATATATGCTCACGTCACTCGGCTCTCAAGCTCGGTTTTCTCACAAAAACCCCTTC